>CM057086.1:870000-1197500 GCA_029959045.1 Taenioides sp. WSHXM2023
GCCCTGCTTCCCCGCGGACACAAGCCATTTGCTGACACACGTATTTACAGGACGGGCCAATAAAAGCAGCGGAGGGTGGTGGCTTTTGGACCCAGGGGTGACGCTCTTGTCGTTACTGGAGGAGCTCTAATCAACAACAATACGGCACCCATCAACAAACACTGACCGCGCTCTGACACTGCTTATCTGCTGTTGATTAGCGGAGTGAGGGGAACAGTTTGGCAAGTTTGGAACAGTTTTACTCTGGAAGCACCATCAGAGACAAGCAGGAGCCAGACCGGGCTGAGCAGGCCACGTGACTGGTATCCACACTCACACACACACACACACACACTCACCCTGGAGCAGAGCTTCCTCTTGTACTTGTTGGTGAAGTCAAACTTCTCTTTGAGCTCGTCCAGTCGCTGCTCCAGGCGGGCCTTCTCCTCCTTGGCCGTGTAGTCCTGCCCCAAAAGGACGTAGGCCCTCCAGTTGGCCGAGTCAAAGCCCCAGTGGCAAGTTCTATTCTCCTGCGCTTTGTGGCTGTGCACCACGAACTTGTACGTGGGGTACATGAGTCTGCAGTCCATGCACTGGATGCACGCTGCGCCGGGGCTGCTGTAAAGCTCGGGCACGAACAGGCCCCGACACTTGCCGAAGCACTCGTGGTACACCTTGAAGCTCTTCTCCGTGAGCTCCAGCTCCAAGGAGCCGCTCAGCTCCTTCTTGCAGCGGGGCGGGTAGGTGCCTCCGTAGATGAGGGCGTTACACAGGCGCTCTGAGTCCGTTTTGGTGATGAGGCCGCAGGACGGTGCGGAGAAGGGCAGGATTCCCATGACTTTGAGGATCTCCAGCTGCTCCGCGGTGCACCGGGAGCAGTAGATGTGCAGCTCGTCGCACACGGCGTTGATCTGCTGCAGGCTGAAGTCCCGTAGCACCGTGTTCAGAATCTGCGGGAGGCACAGGCGCTTCTCTCCGCCGACCACAAAGCACGAAATGGTCTCGCCCTCCAGCACGGTCTCACAGCGCTCCGTGGAGCGGTCCGAGGGAATGAAGAGGGGACCGGACATTACAGGCGGCGGGAGGTGCTGGAGCACCGGCTCCGGCTCCTTCCCGTCCTTCTTGAAGAGCAGTTCATGCTGCCAGCGCGCAGAGAAAGCCGCCGGGCCGCCCAGAGAGCTCATGGAGCTGAGGTGGAACTGCTTCAGGGTTTGTTGCAGTCCCGGATGAGGCTGGAAGCTTTGCCGACTCACAGTCTCCATGTTTTCCCGAAAACTTTACGAGGTGATATCCTTCTTCTGGGCAAAGCACAACTGTACGTCCGCGATCGGTCGGGGTAAATCCACGGTTGTTCAAAAGTAACCGTGTTTGCCAGACGCTTCATCAAACAGCCAGCATTACTTCCACGAAGCAAGTTTTTGCGAGCTCCAGGGGACTAGTGAGTGAACAGTGGCCAGTCGCACTGTGCGCCTTGCCGACTGTCCATTTCCCCGGCGCTTAATCCGAACATAAAGCCAAAGAAAAGTTCCTCTCGGAAAAAGGTAGTATCCGTATTCCAGGGAGACGCTTGTGTGGCCGTGGAGCTCCCCCGCAGTCCGCCGTGCCTTGCTCTGCTCTCGACTCAGTTGTTGTGAGTCCGCGAGCAATCCACCCCGCGCGCTCTCTCTCCCTCTCTCTCTTTTCTGTACCTCTCAGGCACGCGCCTCTCACGCACGCATTCTATGTATGTGTGCGCGCGAGCGATACCGTGTTTGTGTCTGGCTCAGTCATTGAATCGTAGCCAGGAATGTGAGAGAGTGAGTGTGAGCGTAGAGAGAGAGAGAGAGAGAGAGAGAGGAGAGAGACAGAGAGAGAGAGAGAGACAGAGAGAGACAGAGAGAGAGAGAGAGAGAAGGCAGGACTCTCCAGGAACCGCCTCCTCCGCCCGCAGAGCGCAGACACCCTGTAAACTACAGCCTGAGTCGGGCTAAAAATGGAACGTAACCCGCGCAAAGAGACCTGGTTTATGTGTAATGTTTATGCGTAATGTTTATGCATTAGACTTGGCTGTGTCTGTGTCTGACAATACTTTATGGCAGCAACTACGTGTTAATTTTGCCTAACCCTACTTTAAATTAATATTACTCAAGCCGAAGTACAAAGTACAGGTCAAGAAATTACTCGAGTAAGAAAAAAAACATAACTGAGAAAACTACTCCTCTCTCTAAGAATAACTTAGAGAGTAAATGTCGGGCCGTAACCTGATTTATAATTTGAAGTAAATGTAATTATCATATTGCAAAAGTATATAATTATGCACAAAATTTAGTATTTTCAAAGGAAAGACACAAATATGAGACAAACTAAATTATATCTGAAGGAGCAGAAGTATTTGAACACAGATGTTCAAATCATTTCATACTGTCAAAATGACGTTTTTGTCACTTGTAGATTTAATCAAGTGAGAGTAAAGGTATGCTGCCAGAAAAGTTACTGAAGTAAATGTAACAGAGTACTACCCACCTGAGTTTATTGAAAGTGGTTTTCCTGGACTGTGCTGCTATGGTCAGGGTTATTTTCTGGCAGTAGTGAAAGTGGACCACAGCGCTCCTAACCTGACCCCACCTCAGACCCACTCCCCACACTCCGCCCTCGAGAGCATCCTATTGATTCTACGTGTTCAGATGTGTCATGCATCTAACAAGGCCTTATATGATATGTGTACAGTAGTGTTTCAATTCCATCAGAAAGGAAGTGACAGTCCGAGCAGGTCAACTGGGTTTGGCCCGTAGTTGTTCCTGTGGCGCCCCCTAGCCACCACATGCCTCCACTGCAGCCGCATGGCAATGTTCAGACAGAATTTTTACGCATCACTTTTAAGCAGTAGCATTACGTCCATGTGTTCATGTAATTTGATTGTATGATTGTATTGCATGATTTTTTTTATATATTTATTTTCTTGCTTAGCTAATGCAATGAGATGTGTTACTTTTGTTTGTTTTAGCATAATAAAATATCCATGTAAATCTACAGTATTTAACTTTCTGGAGGGGACACGTCCCCTGATTCCATGGAAATAGAATGTTTTAAAATATTCAAGAAAGGTTCTGCTCTGTCCTGTCAATGGGACTTTTTAGTATTGATACTTGCTGAAATACTTTACTTTTGACAACCCTACCACACACACACATGTAATGCTTTCACCATCTCCTCTGTCAGACCTCTGCTCTGTTCGTCTATTCTTACATGTGTTTTTCCATTGCAGAACTTGTGCCAGGCTCCGATGGTCCTCTGCAAACCTCCTCCAGGCTGAGAAAGAGCAGTCATGACCCACGCTTTCCACTCTCACTGAGGATACTGTTACATCAGTTGGAGTTTGCAATGAGGGGCTTGAAAAGAGCTGACCCATTACATACGAGTGGCCTCTGCTCAATGGTTAACACAGAAGATATGGATCCCTTGCTTCATATGGGCTGCTTCTGTAGCATTGCACAGGTTACACACTGAGGTTGGTTGACTAGCAAACATTTTACTCATGTAAGAGTAGCATCACTTCAAAACAATATTACTTATGTAGAAGTACAAAGTAGTGCTCCAAGAAATTACCCAAGTAAGAGTAAAAAAAGTTATATAAATACAAATGTATATATTTTATATATAAATATAAATGGTTATTAGGCAATCAAACATGTCAACAGTAATTTCCTGTCACTCCCATTTTGTGGTTAATTGTGTGTGTGCTTTTTGTTCTGCTCTCCTTCTTAAATGCTTTCAAAGTGTTTTAACTTTCTGTAAATAATGCAGCTTTTGTCCTCTGTCTGCTATTACTGTTTCTTACCTGCGTGTTTTACTGTTGATGTATTCACACTGCCTCTTAAACTGTGCTTTTGCTGCTGCCCATGTGTCACTGTGCTGCTCTATCTGGACTTTTAACATTTGAGTCTCTGTCTGGAGGGTTAGGGTCAGGGGTTAGAACTGCCTGCTTTGCTGCTGCTGCGCAAACTTACCTAAATTTTAATTGTTTTATTTCATTGTAATCCCTCTTTCTAGGGTTCCTTCTGTACATCTGGCAAAGGACTGCAGATGGAAACTAGCCTCTTTGCTAACTCTGGTATATCATGCAGTTGTACTGTTGGTCAATATGTACTCTCCTTGTTATAATTAAATGTACAAGTAAAAATAAAATATAGAAATATAGTATACAAATATATCTCAGCTATTTAAAAGAGGTCATAAGGTAAAACAGTGGAAAGATGATGTGATTATTGAAAGGACATAGGGTTATCTGTTACATAAGGGTGAGTTGTTGTACAGTTGTAGGGAGTATTATCTGCTCCATAAGGGTGAGTTGTTGTACAGTTGTAGGGAGTATTATAGTATGAATGTAGTCCTGTATCTCTCACTGTTTGAATGGAGCTGTAGGAGCCTGTTGGAGAATGAGCTCCTCTGTCCCTCTATAGTCTGGTGCAGTGGGTGACTTGTACAGTTGTAGGGAGTATTATCTCCTCTGTCCCTCTATAGTCTGGTCCAGTGAGTGAGCAGGAGTGTCCATGATGGAGTGCAGTTTGTCCAGTGTCCTCCTGTCTCTCATTGTGACAAATGTCACTACTCAAGTAAGAGCTACTTCATGAGTAACTGTCGCAACATAATGTCTCATTTATTATTGCACAATTTAATGCACAAAATCTGGTGTTTTCAAAGGACAACCCCCCCCCCCCCCACACACACACACACACACATTTAATGTGTCCCACTCTACAAGGTTGAAAAGTTGGAGCGGATGGTTAGCTCCTATGCTAAAAAGTGGCTTCTACGTTGTCAACAGGAAGAAATGGTCTTCAACAGTGGCCACAGACCATGCAAAATCTGTTCTTAGACATCAAGACATTGTTGGACGTGTGCAGCAGGGGAGAGGAGGCCTTGGAACTGGAGAAAACAGACCCTTCTGGAATAAAGCAATGCCTTCACAACACCGAACCATGGTGGTGGATGAGGTGTGCCGACAAGAGCAGGCGCTGAGACATACAAAGGCAGTCTCACAGGGGAAACAGGGCCGGTAGGTGAAGTGGGAGGAGGTGGAATAGCGGAGGATATAATGTTCTTCCATCTTCAACTAACCTCCATCAGTGGTATGGAGAGGACCCTACATGTGCACTGTCCTTCTCCAGCCAGCCTAAAGTATGTCTTGGTTGGTTGCAAGACAAGCTTGTTGCAAGGTAGATACACATGGTGACATAACCAGGTGCTAAAGTGCTTGGCAGCTAGCTTGGAAATCAAATGAACAGCTACAAACTCCTTACCACTGGTGCAAGCACACAGCCACAATAGCTTTTGTCCGTGCAGATGCAATGCAGAAGATGGTATCCCGACCACATCCTGGCATGCTTCACTGAGCATGCCAGGATGTGGAAGCTACTGGTAGATCTTAACCAGCACCTGTCCTTTCTTGCTGAGATTGTAGCAACAAATCTAAGACCTGATCTCGTGCCCTGGACCCTGTGCGAGGGACCCTGGTCCCTTCTTAATTGAACTGACAGTGCCATGGGAGGATTCAGTGGAGGATGCCTACGAATGGAAGAGCTTAAAATATTCTGAGCTGGCAGCTGATGCAGAACAACGTTGGCGGAAGGACCGAGTCTACCCAGTAGAAGAAGCCAGTGATCCTCGTCACTAGTCTCATCCTTCTAAGTTATTTCACAGGGATTTCATCGCCCCAGGAACTGTTAGGGATTGTACTATTGAGTCAAACACAAATGTTCAAATGATTTCATATTGTCAACAGAAAGCCTTTGTCACTTGTAGATTTACTCACAGTGGGAAGAGGAACCACAACATTTACTCAAGTAAGAGCACTGTTACTGTTACTACAATAAAAATATTAGTCAAGTAGGAGTGAAAGTATGCTGCTAGAAAAGTACTATTAAAAGTAAAATTTCTCTAACTAATTTACTCTAGTAAATGTAATATACACCTTTTATACACCCTTGTGATGTCATGTGGTAATACAGGAAGTGGTCCACTGTGTTTTTTAAAGTCCATACACCTTCACCTTAACTTGAAAACTACTACATGACATCACAAGGTGGAAGAGAGTATTTTGAGCTTTGGAGATGTAGACAGACTTATAATGCGGGATGACTCAAACATGTATGCATGAAATAAAACACAACTCCAGATATGTGAGGAGGAAACAATATTATAACATGGCTTAAAGTTCACAAAAGTCAATTTTGTGAAATTTTTTTTCAGACCAACCTTTAGGACAGAACATGAGGAGGAACATGAGCAACAAAAGACCCAGCAGAACAGGAGCAGCTCAAATGAGCCATTGGTGCCCCACTGTAAAAGAGAGAACCGAGAGGGACTGGGATAAAGCAAACATCCCGCCTGCTCAAAGGCACACCATGAGCTTTAAACCTCCATTTGCCCCTGGATCCCAACACAGGTTACTTGGGTAAGTAAACTTAACCAAAACTAAATTACCTAAATAAAGTTTTTAAATGCACTATTTGGTTGGGGGTCCATCACCTGCTTATTTCTGTGGGTATGTCATTGCTCTGCCTGGAATGTTCCACAGTGTGACATTACACAGTTCTACTTTATATCTCAAAAATACCTAGAAAAACAGGCATTCTGACTGTGAGTGGGGTTGCTTCTCCACAGATCTGACCTGTAACTTGGTCTGGTTTGGTCTCCATGAAGATAGAAAGTGAGGCATTTCAGCAACACCTCCATAAAGAAACAACACCTCCATAAAGAAACATTTGATGGACCCTCCACCAGAAAAGTTACACAATGCACCTTTAACCAATACTCTTTATGCTTTTTTTTTTAATTTATTAAAAAGGTTACATTTACATTAAGTAATGGAGGCTGGCTTGCTCCATTACACTGGCACAGAGGACAACAAACAACGTCACTGGGTTAAGGAGGCAGTCGAAATATGGAAACATGCCCATAAAACTATGAACCAGGATGAGGGGCTTTTTTACTCTCATGCACTTGATACTTCCTGAAGATGTCGGACTGCAGATGGAGCTGCCATCCTGCCTCCACTGGTAGGAAGAGTGCAAAACCTGTTTAAATCAGCTGACCAATCACTCTGAAGAGGACCACTATGAACAGTAGAAACTGTCAGGTATTAAAACAAACTAAACCCTGGCCTGAAAAAAGAATCAAATAAAATAAATGATTCATACAAAGATCATACAAAGAATCGAAATTATGTTTCTCACTATCCCATGTGTAATAAATAAATAGTAAAAGGTAAATAGTGCAAAAGTGCAAAAGTAATAGTGCAAGGCCTTTTTTGGGGGGAGTCAGGGAGGGTCTGAGTCCAAGTGTCCTTTGGGGAGTTCTTTTCTTGGGAAGACGAAGATTCCTAGCTTCCTGGCAGCCTGGTTCTTTCTGGACTTCTTAAATATGGTGGACATGTCTTCAAACCAGGCTGTGGTCATGATGTTTCTATTGGACCACAGCTGAAGGACAAGGTCAGGTCAATTTGGACAATTTATTTATTTGGTTTGTTCAGTACATGTCCTTATTAGGCCTCTAATGACCAATGCCACCATTCAGTCAGTGCTTGTCACAGCATGTTAGAGGCTATAGGGAAGAGTAACCAACAATTTACTCAAGTAAGAGTACAATATATTACTCAAGTAAGAGTAAAAGTATGTATGTAATATGTACTTTGAGTGAGTGCTTTCTAACTCTGCCCCCAGTCACCCTCAGCACAGGATAAACAAAGTCTGAACTGATCTTCAAAAGTGGATAGTACTATAAAATTGTACTTCTTTGAGTAGTTTTCAGACTCTATACTTTTACTTCTACTCAGGTAATATATGTGGCAGTGTAAGAGTCAGGTTTGGTTGCTCTTCCCACTGTGAGTAAGTCTACAATTGACAAAAGCTTTATTTTTGTGTCAGTTCTTTGAAAAGACCAGATTTTGTCCATTATTTAATGTCTTGTCCTAATTGCATTAACTTCAGATTAGAGATCAGAATGTTATGCTTACATGGTCTTAACTTTTATAAGGTCTTTACTTTTATAAGTAGTTGCCCAAAATACTTTCTATTTGTACTTGAGTATTTTCCTGTATGTGTCACGATTAAAATCCAGAGGATCCAGAATGCAGCACTGCAGAACGTTTATATGAACTGAACAGAAAAAAATCAACACAAAAATCCCAAAAATAGGAACTGACAAAACATGACACCAAAACGGACCAACAAAGGGCAGAAGAGAACACCAGTGTGCATCTCATTTCTCTTTCCTTATTGTAAATGAATGTCTTTGTATTGTCGCAGCTACACAACTAGTACAGCAGCAAAGGAGGTTTGACATGTTACATAATCCTGAATTTGACTTTAAAACAAAGCTTGAGCTTGAGAGTTCTGCGCAGTATCTTTGCTGTTCCTAGTACTGCACTTTTCTGGACTGAGATGTCTGATGTTTTTCCTGGTACCTGCTGTAACCACTCCTCCAGTTTGGGGGTTACAGCCCCGAGTGCTCCGATCACCACGAGCACCACTGATGCCTTCACCTTCCAGGCCTTCTCCAGCTCTTCCTTGAGCCCCTGGTATTTCTCTAGTTTCTTGTGTTCCTTTTTCCTGATATTACCATCGCTTGGTACTGCATTGTCCACCATCACAGCTTTTTTCTGTTGCTTATCCAACACCACTATGTCTGGTTGGTTCTCCATCATCATTCTGTCAGTCTGTATCTGGAAGTCCCACAGGATCTTGGCTCGGTCATCCTCCACAACCTTTGGAGGTGTTTTCCACCTTGACCTTGGGGTCCCCATCCTATACTCCAGTCCTGCACAGATGCTTCTCTACACTATACCCGCCACTTGGTTGTGTCGCTCCATGTATGCTTTCCTTGCAGCATCTTACACCCTGTAGTTATGTGCTGGACTGTCTCAGGAGCCTCTTTGCACAGCCTACACCTTGAGTCTTGTCTGGTGTGGTAGATCTGGGCCTCTATTGCTCGGGTGCTAAAGGCCTGCTCCTGTGCAGCCAGGATGAATGCCTCTGTGCTGTCCTTCAGACCAGCCCTCTCCAAACATTGGTAGGATATCTTGATATCAGCAACTTCAGTTACGTTTCTGTGGTATGCCCCATGTAAGGGCTTGTCCTGCCATGATGGTCGCTCCACCACCTCTTCCAGTGTCTCCAGTGTCTGAGACATTCTCTGAGCACATCATCTGTCGAGGCCTTCTCACTGATGTATTTATGGAGCTTGGATGATTTCAACCTGGACAGTCGTTCCCACACTCACTAGTGCTTGGCCTCCTTCCTTCCAGCTTGCGTAGAGTGCTGGATTTGGGATGGAACCTTCCATGCATGGTCAGGAGCTTTTGTGTTTTAATATCTGTGGTCTGTATCTCCTCCTTTGGCCAGCTTATGATTCCTGCTGAGTATCTGATCACTGGCAGGGTGTAGCTGTTTATTGCCTGGGTCTTGTTCTTGGCATTGAGCTGGCTTCTTAGGGCTTGCCTTACTCGTTGCAGGTATTTGGCCGTAGCTGCTTTCCTTCTTCCAGGTTGCCATTTGCTTGTGGGATAGCAAGGTACTTGTAACTGTCCTCAATATCTGCTATTGTTCCCTCTGGGAGTGAGACCCCCTCTGTGTGGACTACCTTCCCTCTCTTTGTCACCATCCTACTACATTTCTCAAGCCTGAATGACATTCCATTGTCTGTGCTGTAGATCATGGTGGTGTGGATCAGTGAGTTGATGTCTCGCTCCCTCTTAGCTTGATGTCATCCATATAGAGGAGATGACTGTGGTGTCCCCGTTTCTGAGTCGGTATCCATAGCCATTGCGGTCGAGGATTTGGGTGAGGGGGTTCAGACCTATGCAGAACAGCAGTGGGGACAGTGCGTCTCCTTGGTATATGCCACATTTGATGAACACTTGTGCAAGAGTCTTGCCATTGGTTACAAGGGTGGTTTTCCACAGCCATATCAAGTTTGCAATGAAAGCCCTTAGAGTCCTGTTGATATTGTACAGCTCCAAGCATTCAGTGATCCATGTGTGTGGCATTGAGTCATAGGCTTTCTTGTAATCAATCCAGGCAGTGCACAGGTTGGTCTGACGGGTTCTGCAGTCACAGGCGACTGTTCGGTCGACCAGGAGTTGTTGTTTGACTCTCCTGGTGTTTTTGCCAATGCCCTTCTGTGCTGTGCGCATGTATTGATCCATGTGCCTACTTATCTAAGCCGCAATGATGCTTGACATGAGCTTCCATGTTGTGGAGATCCTTCAGGATCAGGATTGTACGCCCTTGGGTTTGCCATTCAGGGTGAGACCCATCCCTTAGCAGCTGGTTCATTTGTGCTGCCAGGCGCTCGTGGAGTGCAGTGAGCTTCTTTAGCCATTATATGTGGATCATTTCAGGGCCTGGTGCTGTCCAATTTTTCATGCCTGAGACTCTTTCCTGAATGTCTGCCACTGTAATGGTGACTGCATTCTGTTCAGGGAGGTTGCTGTGGTCTTCTCTTTCAGTGGCCATCAGCCACTGTGCATCAGCCACTGTGCATCAGTATTATGTGCCTTCCCAGTACTCTTTTCTCCAGCCTTGGTGGGTCTGCTCTGGTGTTATTACCCTGCCATTGAGCGTACACTTTCGCAGGTTGTGTTGTGACCAGCTGGTTTATTCATCTGGCTTCATTACCTTGCGTGTACCTCTTAGGTGGCTGGCTACTTGTTTTGCAGTTTTGAGTGCTTCATCTGGCTGTACCTCTTGGGTAGTTTGCTTTTTCATTGCACCTTCCTGGGCCTCTGACAGTTGGCTCACTTCTCTCCACGCTTTCTTGATTTTAGCCTTTTCCATGGTGGGTATTGTTTCTCATGGCTCCCATGGCTGCTCTTATCATTGCTGCTGAAGTGTATTTCAGCTCATTGGTTTCAGTGATGGTTGTGGTAGGGATCGCTCTCAGTGCTGCATTCACATCTTCTAGGAGACTTTCAGATGGTACTTCACTTAGCCTCTGTAACTGGCGTCAGGGTTGCCTTGTGTTCATTCGGGCCATGATGTTATCTTTCAGGTCAGTCACTGCCTCGTTCAGCGTGATCCTTACTTACGTACCCAATCTCTGGTTGGGGAGTTGGTGTTAACTCCCCTCTGACCTGGTGTCCTGGCTCCCCCTTGCCGTAGCATTTGTGTTGTACCTCGTCAATCTCTAGTTGTGATAGCAGTTGCCGTTTGTGGATGTTGGAACACTGAGCTACTAGTTGTTTGGCTGTCAGCTTGGACTGTGGGTATCGAAGTAACCATTCCAACAGAGCCTTGTTCTCGCATCTCCCCCATGTGAAAGTCAAGTGACTTAATTTGACACTTCACTTGAGCTAGCCAGCCTTCTCTCTTCTGCTCCTCTTTCCTCTGCTTCTCTCTCTCCTCAGCTATTCTCTCCTTTGCTCCTCTCTCTCCTCTGCTCCTCTTTCTCCTCTTCTCTTCTTTCCTGTGCTCCTCTCTCTCCTCTGTTCCTCTCTCCTTTGCTCCTCTCTACTCTGCTCCTCTCTCTCCTTTTCTCTTCTCTCCATCTTCTCCATGATGAAAACCATCTTTAGGAGCAGCACCAGAACTACAGGTACAGAACCTCTCTGTTTGAGGAGGAGCTGTCCACAGGAAACGCATCACTGTTGCTCTCAGGGGGTTAAAGGCCAAGATTAAGGAAGATACTGGTGTACTGTCACTGGTGGGCAAAGTAACACGCAGAAGTCTTATGCAAAGGTATGCGGTAAGAATCACGCTCTGCAACAGCCCATCTCACATCACCTCCTGAAGGGGCCAGCTATAGGTATCCTGATCAGGATCCGGCACTGAAGAGACACTGAAGGATGGGTCAAATGAAGATTTAACCCAGAAGCATTGAAGGATGGGTCAAATGCAGGTTTAACCCAGAGGCACTAAAGGATGGGGCAGAGGAGATGTTTCCATGTGTGGACAATAAAGTGTACCTTAAGTTTAGCAGCCTGTGATACAGGAAATGTGTGAGGAAGAGAATGAACGAGGTCAGGTGGAGCATGCTTACACACCATGGCTCTTTGACAGCGTCAGCACATATGAACACACTTAGAGAGGGAATATTTAAGTAATAAATTTATCGAAAATAAGCAAGGGCTTCCATTGTGATAAATAGCGAGTAGGGGCTGGGGTAGGGGTGCGTGAGAGTGCCTAGTAATATGTTTATAGAAGACTATTTAAGAAAATATGTAACTTACAATAATGAAGGAATTAGAATTTTTAGTTTCATTATCAGAGTAATAATATTCTAAAACAGTACATTTTTTGTTGTTACAAGTGCTCCTGTTCGTAGGATTTGTTCTTTCAGAAGAATATTTTCAGTTAGAAAAAGTTTTGTGAATGCCAAAAATATTTGTAAGAAGCCCTTACAGTACAAAAATTTGTTTGTAAGAACGCTTCATAAATGAGGCCCAGTAAAGCTAGAGTTTCTTTCTCAACATTGGAGTACTTTAAATTATGTTTATCAAATTTGCCAGAAAAATAAAATAATTCACAGGATGATTGATGCCTTGATCATTTTCTTGGAGAAGGACAGCTCCAGCTCTCAGCATGCTGCCATCCACCTCCAGTGTGAAGGGACACTGGAAGTGTGGAGCAGACAAAACAGGGGGTACAACACAGAATAGCCTTTACATTTTCAAATTAATTTGACACTCATCAGACCAAATAAAGGGCTTTGATGGACTGGTGAGGGCAGTCAGGGGAGCTGCTACTGAGAAGAAGTTTTTACAGATTTGGTAATAGTATCCAGCTGTGCAGGAAGTGGCCCAACTCCCTTCTTGCTGTATAGATAGAGAAGGTACCAGTTGTGATTTTAGTTTCCACAGGGCACCTGCTGACCAAGATGTCACACAGTGCAAGTGCAAGATTCAGAGTTAGAGAAGCAGCCAGTCAGCCAGGGAAGACAGTCTGATGTGGCTAGTCCAATCATTTATATAGACAACTATGTCCTCCAAATATGCTCTCTAGTTTGGTACACGCCCACACTTTATTTACCAGCCTCTGGAAATGGCATGACAGTGTTCTGGAGGAAGTAGTCTGGAGTCTCCAACGTTGCAGATGCATTCACATTGTACACATAAAGGCTGGGCTGTCTTAAGTTTAAGACTCTATGTGTCTCTCTGAGCTGAGTTCAAAAATAACTGTCTCATCTCTTGTCCCTCAGACGCAGTCGTGTGTTCTTCTGCAGACCTGTGTGCTGCCCTGCAGCTTTAAGACTGGGACTGACCTTGTGATCTACTGGAACAAAGAACACACTTATACTTCAGTTCATCTTTACTATTACGATCAGAGAGAATCTCAGAGCCGCCACCCAAACTACAAAAACAGATCCTCTCTGTTTGAGGAGGAGTTGTCCACAGGACACGCATCACTGCTGCTCTCAGGGGTCAAAGTTTACAATGAAGGAAGATACCACTCAGTACCCTCAGCAGTGACAGCATATTATCATATGTCAATGTACACATTTATGGTAAATAATGGCCATTATTTTAACAGTATATTTATTTGCGTAGATACTGTTCCAAAGTTAAACCTGTCTCTCTGTGGCTCCAGTGTTGTGGATGTCTCTGCTTCAGGATGAAGAGCACCTCCACTGTAGATCTGTGGGAGTCTACACCAAACCTACACCAAAAAAAAAAACAAAAAACAAGGCACCAGTAAAGAGCCTGGCTTGGATGTTCAACCAGACTCAGACTATTCTGAGCTGGTCTCGACCAGAGCCATTCTACAATCAGTCCTGGAGACAGGTCGTGGAAGGAGTCCAACAGTCTGGTACTAAAGAATGTGCCCAAACGTCACACACGCCTGTACTGTTGTGAGCTCTCCACTGAACAGGAGCAGTACTTCATCCATAGCATAGTTACTCCTGGTTTCATCTGCAAAAAAAAAGTACTTAAGTCACATCCAACAAGAGCATGAAAACTAAGTTAATACATTTTGGACGCAGTATAGTTAGTCTGTATGGGTTGGTTTCATTCCTCTCTTGCAGGGAGGCAATTTGATGGTAATAAAAAAAATAATACATCTCTGCACACCATAAAATATCCAGTGTCTCTATGCATCATAGAACACTTTAAAGAAAACATATGTCTGTAGGCTGAGGAAGGATACAGGAAGCAGATAAAACATGTCCATGATGAATTTACTGGCATAGAGTCATGATTTAAAACATAAAATGCAAATGCAATTGTAATCAGTGTCAAAAATCAATTGGAGTATGGCCGTAATTTGTCTTTGTAAACTGAATGAGAGTATATGAACAAAATAAGAACGTGAAGGCCTAATGAAGACAAGAGAAGACAAGACCGGATGAGGCAAGTATTGAACAGAATCTGTAGATTTAGTTGTAAATACATTACATTATATGAAGAATACTTTGAATACTGAGTATGTTTTTATTTCAGAAAAAGATCTAAATTAAATCAATGCATTTTAGTTGTTATCATATGATGTGTTTGGGGCACTGCCCCGTCACTCCTTTTTCTAGAGCCGAAGAGAGCTCCTTTTATTCTCACTTAGTCAAATCTGAGAAATCAGACGATGCTGTCTGATTGTGTTTCTCACTTGATTTCTACCCACAATGCACTTTTCTTTGGTGCTCCTTGACCAGGACCTTCACTCACCATATTTCAATCTGTATTTAGATATAAACAGTGTCACGGGTTCGTACGGTCAAAATAGGAGAAAAACGATGGCTCAGTCAAAACTTCACTTAAGTTGGTTTTTATTCGCACCACAGCCCAACATGCACAGTGCAAGACTCTCTTGAATGAGCTCATAATCCATGGTTGAGAGAGGGGGAGTCTCAGACGAGAGGGACGCCAGTGCTGCTGCAACAGGTTCACACTGTTCAAACAATCTTTCCAGCATTAAAAAGGTGGAATTCCATCGGGTGTCGACCTCTTGCAGGAGTTTGTGCTGTGGCTTATTTAGTTGTTGTTGGATTTCTGTTAGTTTCTCCTTGGCTTTGACACTGGTTTTGAAAAATGTTACAATTTTTCTGGCTTTTGTTCTTATGTCTGCCAGTGGTGGTGTTTGGTCCAGGGCCTTTTTTACGTTTAAAATGTGTGCGTAGCAAGGTATATTTGCAACACCAAGGAGTTTGGCAGAGAGGAGCATGTTTGATGCACTGTCAGTTATAAGACATTTTACTTTTTGTCTCAAAGCCCATTTTTCCAACTGCACCACCATAGCATCTTTAATGTTTTCAGCTGTGTGTGATACACCAAAATGCCCTACACCAAGGAGTACACTTTCTAATTTCATGTTATTTACAAAGTGGCAGGTTACTCCGAGATATCCATCCATATTCATGGAGGTCCACATGTCTGCTATGAGGCTGACTGTCTCAACATTCTCAAGATGTTTTTTTGTTTGCTCCTGCACTTCTGCATATTTAGCCTCCAGCATAGATTTGACCGCCTGGCGTGTTGGTAGAACATAATCTGGATTCAGCTTCTGAACAAATTTTCTGAACCCTGGACTTTCCACAATTTTAAATGCTTGTAGGTCCATGACGATCATGTCCAGAAGTGCCTCATCCAGCTCAGATTGGCGGCCTTAAAATAATGAATTGATAAAACGTAAATGAATGAATGAATAAATAAATAAATAAATGAATGAATGAATGAATGAATAAATAAATGAATGAATTAATAAATAAATGAATGAATAAAAAATAAATAAATAAACAAACTTATAGAGTTATGAGTGAGTGTTTAACCAATTCTTTCCATAGCCTTGCCTACATGGGCTACATACCTTGCTGACTTGCTGCACCAGAAGCACATGCAGCAGCCACTGCTTCTGGATTTGTTTCAGGATGCTTCCTGCGTAAATGGCGAACCATTGAGGACGTATTGTTGGAATATGCCAGCTCTTGACCACATTTTAAGCACTTGACTTGTGTGGGGGTTTTCAAGTCAAAGTGCTCCCATACATAAGAGCGAACTCTTTTTGCTGGATGTCCTCGACCCTCCATAGCCCTTCCTGTCTTACCTGTCCTAAACTTTCACACAAACTATCACTCTCACACTCAAACTTTCACACAATACTCACAGTTAAGCAGGCCTGCAATAACTGAAACCTGAACACTTACTCTCATTTACCTTTCTATAACACTGTCACTTACCTATTTGATTGGCTACTACTAGCCTACCACTATCACTTACCTGAAACTGCCAATATAAAATGACTTTGTAAATCAATGTATATAGCCTAGACTTGGCCTGTCTCTTGTAGGCTAAAGCCTAGACTATAGACAATGTACAAAGCCTATTACATATATTATTATGATCATTATTATTATTACACTTTTCTTACCTTTTTTACCTTACCTGATAGCTTACCTTTTTATTTGTCTATATCTTACCTGTTATTACCTGAAATTTTATCTCAACAAACTTTCCCTTTCTCAAACAACAATAAGCAGTGGCGTCAGCAATCCTCCTCAAGACCCACAATATGAAAAGAATTCTGAACTCTTTTATAGCTATGACATAATCACAAGCCAATCCCCTTCAAACTTCCCGCAAGGCAGCGCACAATCAGAGCTCGAAACGTAGTGTTGACGTAATGAAGCCCCGTATGTCATGGTCACGTGATTTTTAGCCACGTGCATCCGATGTCGAATCAGGGATTCGCAACCCTTCGGGTTCATGAGCCCGACGCTGCTCCGAGATCACAAACTCGAGCTTAACATCTCTAGGCGCATCCCTTACCGCGCATGGAGCGGTGAAAATGAGCCAGATCCTCCCCAAACTGAAGCTTAAACGAAAGAAGTCCTGCGCGGATCCGGAGCTGCTCTGCCCGGGGAAACAGCGTAGTGTGAGGCCGCTGTCAGAGAGAGAAGCCCCGCTGCAGGCTGCAGGGTAAGAGCCAAGACCTGGGGAGGCTGCTTCTGCGCACAGTTCCATGCAACATACTTTGTATTATCCTCTTGTTACTATAACTCCAGTATATTTAGTATCATTCTCTGATAGAATTCTGACTTGCCCTACAATTGCAGCATTTTTTTTCATTCTCAAAATATTTGGGCAAAGTTAGCTCTGTCGTATTGCTGGCTTTCAGATCACAACATCCTATGGGCCAGTTCTTTTATACAGAAGGGGCAGGAGAGCAGCTCAAATTATTATTATAGATGCAGATTTGTGTTGTGATCCAGTGAGTTCTTGGGTTTAGGCACTGATGGAAATGATCAGGTTCAGCATTTGTGAATTTACCTTACATATTTCTAGTGAGAATACTATGTTATCTATTCATTTTTCCCATTGGAAAGATATACAATTTTGTTAAATTGTTAATCGCCATGGCAACAGTCCTATTTTTTTTCATATTTGTGGACTCATAGATGGGAAAGTCTGACTCTCACCCCCATCTGGGATTATGAGATCTTCATGTTGAAAACAGAGGCAGAGTTCTTCCTATATATAACATTGTACTTTGCTATGAAATATCCAAAAGGTAAATTCACAACTGTTGAACCTAATCATTTCTGTTAGTGACTAGTGACTAGACTAGTGACTTGATTACAAATAAAATTGTTTTTTCATATTCATTTTTGCCACTCACACACACTTATGAAATATTATTGGCCTATAGAATGGTGTGATGTCCTGTGAAACAGCTTGACTGTTATGTTTTTTGTTTTTTTTCCAGAGAAACCAATGGCCGTTAAGTGGGGCCAATTTTAATAATAATAATAATACATCAAACTTGTATAGCGCTTTTTTGGACACTCAAAGACGCTTAACAAACAAAATAGGAAGTAACACTGTAGGAAACAGGGGGAATCATGGGGGAAATGCCAGTTTGAACAGGTGAGTTTTTAGTTGTGATTTGAAGTGCTGCAGAAAGTCCGAGTTCCTGAGGAATTTTGGGAGAGTGTTCCAGAGCAAGGGGGTGGCAGCAGTGAAGACTCGGTTCCCCAAGGTCCGGTGCTTTGTCCTGATAAGGGGTGTGAGGAGGTTGGTGTCGGCTGATCTGAGGCGGTGGGTGGGACAGTGATAACAGGGGACCTGTAGGTGATGAGGAGGACCTTATATTGAATGCGGTATTGTACGGGGAGCCAATGGAGTTGCTTGAGGACAGGAGTGATGTGGTTGCTGGAGCGGGTGTGATTTTTGATTATTTTTTCCAAAATTATGTAATTTCAATTTACTATAAACTTCCCCCAAGTCATGTTTTAGTGCAAACCTTTAAGAGAGCAGCGCAGTCACATTTTGTGCAATAATTTCCTTGCAATAAAGTGTTCAAATAAGGCTTTGTGTGTATTCTTCAGGCAGCAAATCAGCTAAAGCTAAATATCAGCCTGTGCTGGAGGTTTAAGGCCTGTAACAGTAGTAGTAGTAGTTGTAAATGACGTTGTTTTTTCTCCAGCCCTCTGCTCCCCTCTGCCGCTGCCCCTGCCCCTGCCGCTGCTTCAGACTCCCACTGCTCTGGAGTGGACAGACTGTGGGCACTGACCCTGGACTGGATCCTACAGGAGCACCAGGGACAGGTGCCTGAGCTGCCCTCTCCCTCTGTTGCTGTAAGGCGCACTCAACTTAATAGTCACAGTCGATACTTTTATACAAATCAATACTAAAAAACTATCCAAAATGTCAGATGTTATCAGTGGTTTATAGAGTTAAGCCCGCCACACACTACAGGATTTTTCAGTCTTCAGCGATTTTTAAATGTGCGACAAAAAGCGCAGACCACAGACACGAGGACAATAGTATGAGATTTTAAATCTTACAATCCCCATTATTATTATTATTATTATAACTGTCAAAACCACATCAGCTGTTTCCTGTCTAGAGTAAAATCACTCACTTTAAGACTCCAAAAATGTTCTAAATATCATAGTATCAATAGTATTGCACTTGTAGTTTAGATGCAGGTCAAAACTGTTATTATGATTTGGTAAATGTGATACAATAATTCAGATAAATACTTTTATGCACAGAAGGCAGGCGATAAAGTACACAGGAAGTGGAGTTGTGTTTACTGTCGCTAATCTGCAGTAGTCTTACTGCATGGATGTAAAGAGGAACTGCTGTTGCCTTTTTACTTAAAGAACTCTTCAAACTGGATTCACAGCACTGTTTTGTGGACTGGGGGTCATTATTTACAGAGGACACATTCTAATGAACAATATGTTTTATTGTTATGATATGAAAGAGCAGCTCAGAGTCATGAGGAGCAGAGGATTCAAAATCACATATGGAAATCTGGGACAGGTCACGCCTCCCTGAAGTCGGGGAGAAGCAAATCAGGTCCTTAATGGGACAAACGATCCTGTAGTGTGTGATGGGCTTAAAACATTAAACTTACTACTTTGTCTGCTAAGGGCAAGTGAATTCAATTACCGGTACTGTCTTTAACATATTATTGAAGATAATTACAGAGGACACAATTAGTCTCATTTTAATCAAATCATGATCCAGATAAAAGGTCTTTTTAATGGAGATGTCACAGGCAGTCCTGTGTCAGGAAGTGCATGTGGTTTGGAGCAGATGGAAGACTTTGGAAGAAGAAATGGCTGAACTGAAAGACATGTGCAAAATGGACTTTTCAGAGCTTTTAGTCATATTGTAGTTGTTTCCTTTTTCATTTACTCACTCAATGTTGTATTTGTACATGTTTGAGTAATATTTATTCTCGTGTTTTGAGATGCCCGCTGTGACGTACACACTTTGGTTTCCAATTGGACTTTCTTAATCTGTACATGTAGGATTCGGTCATTTTGGCACAAAAAAAACAAAAAAAAACAAAAAAAAAACCAATCTGCTGCTCACTAGTGTGATGTGCAGTTATCCATACTCGGGGCTGACAGCATGCGGCAATTTGTTGTGATGATGTTTACAGTGGTGTACTGTAGGGGGAAGGCGGGAATTGGCTCCTAATACCTCACTAGGCTCTGCAATTTTCCAACCCAGAAACCAGTGGATTTGTTTCTATTATTATGCCGTTTTAGACGAAATTGTGATTTAAAATATCCAAATTATAACATAATGATCCACGGGTGTCAGAGATTAAAACTATACAGCAGACACAAGCAGAATCTTTAAAAAATACAAAATACATTCTGATTGCTTTATATGAGGTTTTTAGTTTTGACTATTTCTGTTTCAGAGCCCCCCTACCTGTCCTGTGCCTGAACACTGGGGCCTTACTGATGAGACCTCCCCCTTTCCAGAGCCCTCCTCCTCTGTCCAGTCATATCCCACGTCTCACCCATACATGGATTGCTTGGACAGCCAGGAGGACACAGCCTCCCCCCCCCCCCCCCCACAGCTGATATGGCACCTTTAAATCAGCAAAGGGAGACCTGCGCACCCAAAGCCCCACTGCCACAAAGCCAAAGGGGCAGAGAGACACCAGAGAGGACAGAGGGGATGAAGGGGACAAGAGGTAGAGGGGGAGTGGGAGTAACAGAGGGGACATGGAGGGCGGAGGGGGCACAAGGAGGGACAGGGGGAACAGAATGGCCTAAAGGGGCAGGAGGGACGGGTAAAACACGACCCTCCTGGACGGAGGGGACCAGACAGATGGGGAGGACTGAGATGTTGTGTATGGAGTGGACAGGTAGGATAGGAAGGATAGAGGGGGCAGGTGGGGTAGTTGGGGCAGGGGGGACAGAGCGGACAGAGGGGACAGAGGAGCTGTTGGCGAGCTGCCCCATGTGCCTGCTGGTCTTTCTTCCAGGGTAAGTACACAGAGCTCAGTGGAACTACACATTGTGATTTTATGATGTTTTCAAATCAGTCTGGACACATGTGAAACTCCGGCAGCTCTCCAGATATCACATGCGATTTCAGCACAGTGGCATGTGATTTCATTACAGTTACTTGGAGCTGGAGAATATTTCCTCATGTTATGTATTATGGATGAATATCACTAATTGTTTATTATTGTGTTCTAATACTGCCACGATAAGGAATCATGATCAGTCCATTTGTCAATGATTATTTTAGGACTTGATGATGAATCTTTATGGCTGTCGTCAACATATGACATGATCAGACCAAACTGCACTCACACGACCACCAGCTCACAGGATTCCAGCCAAAAATAACTCTTTATACTGAAAAGTACCAGTAAACGAGGGATTTACATATACAGAATGCAGAATACATTTACAGTTCACTCCCAGCTTCTTATAATCCTGGTAAATAATTAGTCGATTTTAATCCAGTTTGAGCTCAAGATTACATCATTCCATCAATGGTCAGTGATCACACGGGTCAAAGGAGAGGTCTACAGCCAGTTTTTTTTTTTTTTTTTTTTTTTTTTTTGCAGTGGCAGTGTATTGTTTATGTTCCCAAAACTACTCCAGCTGTGAGCCTGTTCTCTCTGCAGACTCTCTCAGCTGGAGCGGGACAGTCACCTGGCCCAGTGTCTGTCTGACGTCAACATCGACGGCCCTGAGCACCTGGAGGGGGCACTATGGAGCCAAGAACCAAAGATGACACTGAGGACCATAAGGGCGCCCCCTCAAAAAAGACAGTTGAAAGACACTGCGGACGATGTCCAGCTATGTGCTAACTAATATCCATAACACAAGTTGTTTTAACTCCAAAAAGACCGTTTAAAACAAAAGATTTTGTGAAATGATGTAATAACTTGGTGGTTTATAAAGTTTCTGAAACAGATTCTAAATACAATTATGGGTTTTGTGGTCATTACTTACATAGCTTTCAAAATGTTTTTTTTTTTTTTTTTTTAATCTATGGGAAAAATGAATGAGAAATTTACTTCTGGAACATTGATTTTCAACATGAAATGGTAGTACTTTCTTTTCTATTTTTTATATGTGTGTAATCCCTCAGTGGTTCAGGTAGGTTCCATAGTGGTCCATGGGCATATACTAGTCTATGTGTATTATACTTGTTCTGATACAGCTCAGAAAAAGCTTGATGTTTCTTCTCACAATATTTGTCAAATAAAAAAATCATATTGTGAGATTCCTGCTAGCAACATGTACTAGTAGATGAGAGTATGTTTCTGATACGCCATGACTGTGTTTTCCCACACATCCAGGCCTCTTCTTTGTTAGCGTAGGAGAGATGGTGCAGAGGGGGCCGTCTCTCCTTCTTCCTCTCTCCCCTCCCCTCTCCTCCTCTCTCCATCCTCTCATCGCCTGGAGCCACGGGCCTTTGACTTCGGACAGCCTCATTAATCCCATTATAAATCCCATTCTTAATCCCATTATGTTCTTATCAAACGAACCACAGTCAGATTTCATCACAGGCCTCCAGCTTCTTCGAGCAACCAACCAGCCCAGCGCACACCAGCAATTTGAGTTTATCTTTTGACCAAAATGATACTTAAATCAAGATTAAGTTAAATAATTGTCTTTACATACTTAAAGAAGACCTATTCTGCAAAATGTAGTCTGAAGGTCTGAAGGAGATCACAAATTATAGACCCAAAGCCCCCCCTGCTGTGGATGACCGACAACTAGCGGAAAGGCTTAACACCTACTACGCTAGATTTGAAGTCTCACACCCCTCCCCCACCCCACTGACTACAATGGACATTGCGGCCAAGCCCACCTCAGACCCCTCCTCCTCCCCCACTGCCCTCACACTCTCCAAGCAGGATGTGACTAAGACATTTAAAAGGCAAAACCCACGGAAAGCCCCAGGTCCGGACGGTGTCTCTCCTTCCACCCTGAGACACTGCGCTGAAGAACTGGCTCCTGTCTTCACGGACATCTTTAACATCTCCCTGGAGTTATGCCATGTCCCAGCCTGCTTCAAGCTGTCCACCATTGTTCCCGTCCCCAAGAAGCCCAGGATCACCGGACTTAACGACTACAGGCCTGTGGCGCTGACGTCTGTAGTCATGAAGTCATTTGAGCGCCTGGTTCTGCCTCACCTCAAGTCCTTCACCTCCCCTCTCCTGGACCCTCTGCAGTTCGCCTACAGAGCCAATCGGTCTGTAGACGACGCCATCAACCTGGCCCTCCACTTCATCCTTCAGCATCTGGACTCCCCGGGAACCTACGCCAGGATCCTGTTTGTGGACTTCAGCTCTGCATTCAACACCATCCTCCCTGCTCTGCTCCAGGACAAGCTCGCCCAGCTCAACGTGCCTGACTCCACCTGCAGGTGGATCACTGACTTCCTGACGGACCGGAGGCAGTGCGTGCGGCTGGGGAAGAATGTCTCGGACACTCGGACTATAAGCACAGGATCTCCACAGGGCTGTGTACTTTCTCCCCTGCTCTTCTCCCTGTACACCAACTGCTGCACCTCCAGCCACGACTCCGTGAAACTGGTTAAGTTTGCGGATGACACCACCCTCATCGGGCTCATCTCGGACGGCGATGAGTCTGCCTACAGGAGGGAGGTGGACCGGCTGGTGTCCTGGTGCAGCAGCAACAACCTGGAGCTCAACGCCCAGAAGACAGTGGAGATGATCGTGGACTTCAGGAAAGTCACAGCCCCCCTGCCTCTCCTCACCCTGACAGACTCCTCCATCACCACTGTGGACTCTTTCCGCTTCCTGGGCACCTGCATCACCCACGACCTCAAGTGGGAGCCGACCATCAGCTCCCTCATCAAGAAAGCCCAGCAGAGGATGTACTTCCTGCGGCAGCTGAGGAAAGCCAAGCTGCCTGCCCAGATGATGGTGCAGTTTTACACGGCCATCATTGAGTCCATCCTCACCTCCTCCATCACTGTGTGGTACGCTGGGGCCACTGCCAGGGACAGACAGAGTCTGCAGCGCATTGTGCGCTCTGCTGAGAAGGTGATCGGCTGTAGCCTTCCATCTCTTCAGGACCTGTACGTCTCCAGGACTCGGGGGCGTGCAGCTGACCCCTCTCACCCTGGACACGGACTGTTCGAGCCACTTCCCTCTGGCAGAAGGCTACGGTCCATACGGACCAGAACCTCTCGCCATAAGAACAGTTTCTTCCCCTCTGCCGTTGGACTCATAAACACTTTATGAACACTTATAACACCTGTACTAAGGACACTTTATAATACCAGTCACTTTAAATAAGTCATGTCACGTCACTTGCTCTTTTGCACTGTCGGTTTGCACTGTTGTTCTGATGCTCTGTATATACTTGACTATTTTTATTTTTATTATATATCTTAATCTTTTTGCATGCTCTTACTTTATTCAAATAGTGTTACTTTATTATTATTATTATTATTATTATTATTATTATTATCCTTTCTAACTGTGATATCTCTACTTGTATTATTATTATATTATTATTATTAGTATTATTATTATTCAGTGTTCTATGTTGCACCTTATCACCAAAGCAAGTTCCTAGTCTGTGAATTGTGTTCACTGACAATGGCAATAAAAGCTTTTCTGATTCTGATTCTGATTTCCTCTCCGCATTGACTGTATTTGCAGTGATTTGAGTAAACCTTTAGTCTACATCTCCAAGGCTCAAAATGCTCTGTTCCACCTTGTGATAACTTGAAAACTGCTGCGTCATGACAACAGCTCCTTTTACCTTTAGTTCAGTAGAAATTGGCAATTCCAGAGCTGAAATTATGATCCTAGTGAAGGTGTGTGGAGTTTAAAAACACAGTGGGGCACTTTATTATCACAAGGTGGAACACAGTGTTTTCTGTTTGAGAGGACGCATTATTGCTGGGTTTCAGATGACATCATAGCATTGATTAATACAGGTGGGGGGCAGCTAAAATTAATGTTAAAATGCAAAATTATTTTGCGAAGCAGTAAGTTCTTGGGTTTAGTCAATAATTGAAAATACCAGGTTCAACAATTGTGAATTTACCTTTCAGATACGTCATGGTAAAGTAATCAATAGGGAAAACTTGCCCTTGCCCCCCATCTGGGAGTATGACATCATCACATTCTAGAATCTGAAAACCACCAATAACAGATCTGAAAACCGTGTGCTAAGGGCATTTAACTTTAAGCTGCAGATAGAGGACACATCTGAGTTTCTCATTTCAAGATTCTCAGTATTTGGACAGGCAGAATTCACTCACTGAGCTGCAGAGGCTGCACTAGCACAGATTTATTATTGGCTGCAGGTGCTGCGGGTTTATAATTTACATTCAGATCGAGAGTTTAAACTAACTGGGAACAGCATTGAAACTGGGAACCCAAATGAGAGAGTCGTGAGGTTCATTCGGCTTTCTGATTAAATCTAAAATCAAAATCTTACATACAGTTCCTCCTGGTGCATCATCTGAACTGGTATTAAATGGAGCAGCTTTCATTTATTACTCTAAAGGTTGATGGTTGAATCCCCCACTCCCACTGATGCTTATTGTTGCTGTGTCCATGGGCTTTTAAACTTTTTTTTTTTTTTGCCTTATTACACTTATGTACATCATTTTAGATAAGAGATCAGCAGTACCTAGCCTGAGGATTAGCCTACTGTGTATGATTTAGAAAACCCGCTCAGAGGCCGATAAAAGGGTGCAATCCCTCAGTCCTCCCACACAGTCTGGGAATCGAACTGGGAACCATCTTGCTGCAAGGGGTCTAACCACCCTGCCACAGTCTGTCAGAAATGATAGATTCATTCATGGACAGATCATGGAGGAGGAAGTGAGCACTTTGACAGGCTTTAATAAAACAATGACAAGCACCATGTTTGACTGCTCAGGAGCGCCTTCTTCTGGTTAAAGGCCACTTTCAAACATCACAGTCACTACACTGCAAAACCAATATGTGCAAAGAACATGTATTCTGATTATTCATAACTGCATTAAAAGTAGGGATGGTCCAATATGGAATTTTTTTGAATCAATATCTGATATTTGCCAATACTGATTATTATTACATTATATACTTATAATAATATACAATTAAGACGTTTAAATCTGTTGTCCACCCAAATGAAAGAGGCACTTCTATGGGGTATTAACTGTACACATAATATATTTAGATCACCATGTTACCTTTGATGGTTTAGAACACTGAATCTCCCCTTCCTTTGTTCTATGGATTAAGTCACTCCCCCTTCAGGGCACTATCACAACACAATCAACGCACATCCAACTAATCAAACTACTGCACATCACATCAGGTTTGTCTAGTTGCTGTGTATAGTTTTTGTATCATGTTTTTGTATATTTATGGAGAAGCGTTGTGTGGGAGCATGGGTGACGCAGGCTTATGGCCGGAGCCTTGGACAGAATCTTACAGCTAAAACCTCTTCAGGTATGTTGTAACACGATAGAAACATAGTAACATTAACTTCTCTAGCATATTAAATACATTGTTGACAAAATAAAACTAAACAGACTGATACCGTCCCCATCTTAAAGTGTTTTTCTTACCCCATAGACTGATCATTTGGTTTGTAAAAATATCTTGAGACCAGTCCAAAATAACTCCAATGGTGATTAGATAATTGTGATTCAGTACACAATTATGAACACATATTGTTTTTGCAGTGTAGCCATGGGGAGACGTCCTCATCATTCACCTGTGCAAAAGGTGACCTGTAAAAAAAACTCATTTCACAAATGAACAATCAGCTACTTCAGACATTCCACTTTGCAAGGTCCCATGTTATGTTAAACTGACTGCATCAAAGTAGCGATACTAACATGTCAAACTCGTTTATGATACTAAGGGGAACAGATGCAATACTCAATACCGATTCTTATACCACAGGCATTAGAAATAACAGATAATAGTAGGTGATTTTGAAAATTAAGTCATAGTACTATCTCATAGTACCTCGGTTGTCCAGGTAGGTTCGTGGTCCATGGGTCTAGTCACTGTGCTCTTATACTTGTTCTGATACAGCTCAAGAGCTTCATTTCTGTTTTGTGAATGTGACTTTTTGATACCTGCCCAAATGAATATCTAGTTTCGATATTAGTTTTAGTATCAAGCAGTATTATAGAATGCTATTTATTTCTCTAAAATGGTCTGTGCTACTGTAATTTCCCCAAAGATTAAGATTTAAAAAGTGACTTCACGTTAGCTGCACTGAGATGAAGCAAAGGACGATGGTCATTGAAGTTCCCTCTATTTTTTTGCATGTTTAGTAAGTAGCAGCAAAACCAAACAACTAGAGCTAGAAGCTTGCATTTTGAGTTATTCTAATAGTCAGAGGTGGAGAGTACTCAAGTATCCATTTACTTCTACTTTTTAATAAAACAGAACAGTCATTTTCAGACACCATACGTCTACTCCTACTTAAGTAGTACTGACTGACAGTGTAATAGTACTCTTACTTGAGTAAATGATGTGGTTCCTCTTCTCACTGTGAGGAAGTCATTTGCGTTTCTTGCATTGCTTCTTCAGATATGATACATTACAGTGCATCCGGAAAGTATTCACAGCGCTTCATTTTTTCCACATTTTGTCATGTTACAGCCTCATTCCAAATTGTATTAAATTCATCTCTTACCTCAAAATTCTACACACAATACCCCATTATGACAATGTGAAAAAAGTTTTTTTTTGACATTTTTTGAATTTATTAAAAATAGAAAACTAAGAAATCACATTTACATAAGTATTCACAGCCTTTGCCATGAAGCTCAAAATTGAGCTCAGGTGCATCCTTTTTCCACTGATCATCCTTGAGATGTTTCTACAGCTTCATTGGAGTCCACCTGCGGTAAATTCAGTTGATTCGACATGATTTGTCTATATAAGGTCCCACAGTTGACCGTGCATGTCAGAGCACAAACACCAAGCATGATGAAGCATGCTTCATCCCTACAGTGAAGCATGATGGTGGCAGCATCATGCTATGGGCATGTTTTTCAGCAGCAGGAACTGGCAGACTAGTCAGGATAGAAGGAAAAATGAATGCAGCAATATACAGAGATATCCTGGATGAAAACCTGCTCCAGAGCGCTGTGACCTCAGACTGGGGCGAAAGTTCATTTTTCAGCAGGACAACGACCCGAAGCACACAGCCAAGATCTCAAAGGATTGGCTTCAGAACCACTCTGTGAATGTCCTGGAGGGGCCCAGCCAGAGTCCAGACTTGAATCCGATTGAACATCTCTGGGGAGACCTGAAAATGGCTGTGCACAGACGTCTCCCATCCAACCTGATGGAGCTTGAGAATTACTGCAAAGAAGAATGGGCAAAACTGCCTAAACATAGGTGTGCTAAGCTTGTGGCATCATATTCAAAAAGACTTGAGGCTGTAATTGCTGCCAAAGGTGGATCAACAAAGTATTAAGCAAAGGCTGTGAATACTTATGTAAATGTGATTTATTAGTTTTCTATTTTTAATAAATTCAAAAACTGTCAAAAAAAACTTTTTCACATTGTCATAATGGGGTATTGTGTGTAGAATTTTGAGGTAAGAGATGAATTTAATACAATTTGGAATGAGGCTGTAACATGACAAAATGTGGGAAAAAGGAAGCGCTGTGAATACTTTCCGGATGCACTGTACTTTAATTTGTGTATCATTTAAAAATACCAGATTTTGGTACAGTATTTCCATGGAAACAAGCAGGCCAAATATGGGTCAGGTTTGTAAAGATGCAGACCCACTCACAGTAAGTTTTTCGGTGCAAAAAAAACAATCAAAATGGAAAAAAATAACTTGTATTTTAGTATATTTTTAGCAAAAAAAAGTTACATACTATGGCTTTAACTTGAACATTTAAATAGAAGTTACATACAGACAGTTATGCTTGCAGTTATTATTATTTATTTTTACTCTTGATTTATTTCTTCAATCACTTTGCCCCTCAGTAGGTAACTCTGTACTCTTACTTGAGTACAAATTTTAGGCACCCTCCACCTCTCACTATAATGTTACAATATTACGGTTAAAGAAGACATTGTGCTTGTGTTTGCTATATAATAGTTATAATCTATGACACCTGTGGATCATTATGATATAATTTGGACATTTTAAAATCACAATGTTGATCTAAAATTCATAAAAGAAAGAAGTCCACTGACTTCTGCATTAGAAAACTGCAATGCCCAGTGGGAGCAGACGTTGCCGTAAATGTCATCACAGTAAAGCGCTGCATGCTGTGGGCCCTTCCTATGGATAGCTGCATATCACACCTAGAGAGCTGCGGATTCTTTTACATTTGTTTGAAAATAACGCAATGCTGCCAAATCCTACATCTATCACCGATTTTAAAAAATTAAATTGGAGAAGAAGGAAATACAAAGCAGTGGGCTTGTACCCAAGGCGGTGAAAACGAGGATTGGCAATCGGCAATATGGCGTCTTGAAAATAAGCGATTAAAGGTTGCTCAAACATGCACAAATCACTCCAAATACAATGGGTAAATGAGAAGGAAACAACTATAACATGGTTAAAAGCTCTGAAAATCTGATTTTGCAGAATAGGTCTGCTTTAATGTTATATTCTTATTTTCTAAACATTATTTCAAACAGTAAAAAATAGTTCTTAAAGCCAGAATAGCTCATAACATGGGACCTTTCACTTCCAGTTAGCATGGGCATTGCCTCCAAGCTAGCGTCAACAGATTCTGATGAGACAGTCTGATAGCATTTGTCCTTTTTCCCTGGGCAGCAGTGGACACGGGGCTGGAGCAGTGATGAGGTGCGAAGTGATACGGCAGGACTGTGCTCAAGTCAGCTGGCTCTCCTCTGGGACAGCTCCTCAAACCTCCATGGACCCACTGGTGGTCCCAAAGCAGGAACAAACACACTGGAGGCACTTCTTAAATTAAAAATCCCACTGACATTTGAAATCGCTCAACAATATTTAAAAAATAAAAATCTAAAAACAGACGTGTGTGAGCATCGATGAAAAGGCATCATTCATTTCACTCATCATTAACCATCATTTAGATTACACATTAATAACTAGAGTACATTCTTATTGTGTGGACCAGGACAAAATAGAAAACGTAACTAAATGAAAAGTGCAGGCGATGTTGAGGACGTGATGGGTGTCCAGCTCTGTCCTTCAAAGTCTGGGACATCTGGGACAAAGAGCCCCCCGGCCCCCAGCTGCCCTCTGGGTAGAGTGTCCTCAGTTTCACCCTAAAGACATGCTCCAGGCAGGTCCAGCAGAGTCCAGCAGAATCCAGGAGGCTGGTGGGGACACGTGTGGACATGTGTGGACAGGTGTGGACAGGTGTGGACATGGGAGAGAGTCTTCAGACCGTCTCCTCTGAGGACATCAGCAGAGGGTTGATGTAGTCAAAGCCCTCGAACTCAGACTGGTCTATTCTCTTGATGATGTCCCTGAGGATAGGAGAGAAACAGTAAGTACATATATGACTCTTTTCATAGTTTTCAAAGTGTGATGTAGTTTGGCTGCATAATACATGTGGTAAATATTCATTCAAGCTTTACACCAGTCATGTGGCAGTTTGTGAAGAAAATTACAGGAAGTAGGAACACATTTTTCTGACACATACACAGCAAAATAAATGTGCTGTCATATATTTTGTCAAAAAAATGCATAGTTTGCTGACCTTAGATGAGCTTTGGCTCTTGTTTACCTTTTGGTTGCTAGAAATGAATTATAGAATGTGGTTGTGATCATTCTTCTCACTCTCACAATAATGTCATCGGTATCACAAGATATCACATTACAAGCTCTTTCACTTGAATGCATTTAGCAAGAGCTAAAAAAAAAAACAGAGGGAACTACATAAACCATGATCCTTTGCTTCATTTCCATGAAGAAAGAAACCGTTACTAAGCCCTTTTACCTCTTAATTATTTGGATTATGACAGTCATGATTTGAACCAAAGGCTTGTCAATGCATATTAAAAAGACAAAATTACATTTGTATAATTTAGTTAACTTCTTCAAAATGTCACAATAAGGCTGCGTCTCAATTCTCCCCCTTAGCCCTCTGTCTTAGCCCTACCCCTCTGTTGTGCGCGTTCACGAGAGACAGAGGGGTGTCCCAATACTCTTTTCTGTAAGTGCGAGGGCTAAGGGGAAGGGCTGTTCTACCCCTCTGAGCAGAGCTTTTGCAGATGCACCCTTTGCGCAAAGGGGATAGGCGTGGCTTAACGCAAGTCGGAGCAAAAAGCAACAAGGAAATCGGGAAGTGTCGGGCAATCTGGAAGGAATCGGACAAATGTTAGTATTTTGCACTCAAGAACCTCATAAAAAGTTGTATAAAACTGTAGTAACTTTTGAAAAGTTGTAGGTATACTCATGGCGGCAGCATTTATACTTTCTGACATATACGGCTTATCGTAACATTCCCGGTTAGAACTATACGCTTGTTACCGTAGAATGTGTAAAGTATTACGAACATGCACGGCCTAAAAGAACTATATACGCATATATGTTAGACTAGAATGTGTCAAATATATCGCTGTATCTGTATATGTTTTCATTTCGCCTCGTAACTCGTCTCATGCGCTTTTAGAACTATACACATGTTACGTAGAATGTGTAAAGTATTACGAACATGCATGGCCTAAAATATTATTGTTTCGTTTCGCCTTGTAAATTATCCTCTATTTATATTAAAAATGGCATGTTATTAATCACATTTGTATTTTGTTTAGAAATTTCTTGTAGGAGGCTGGACTTGTTGGAGTTGTGTCAGCCCAACAAGCTTCAAAAAAGTGGGAGAATTAGAAAATAAAATATAAGGTATATTACATTCTATAATATTTGTAGGTACCAAAACAACTATATATGTTTATGACTATGTATTAATTTTGTTTTCTTTTTTGTGTGTACCAGGCATCCTCTACAACTCCGTCCACCTCTGCAGCATTTTAATTTTGTGTTACAGTTGATTAAAATTTGATTTACATATGTTGTACAGAGTATAGTAATTTTAAAAAATTAAAAAAAACATTTGACTTTTTGCAAAGTTTATTTAAAACAAACTCAAAAGGAGCACAACACTTCAAAACTTTAAAAATAATGTCATATTGTTGTGACTGCAAAGGGGTGTCCCATTTCTAAGGGTTTAAACACACCCCTTTGCCTTACCCCTCTGTTTAAAGACAGAGGGGTAGGGCTAAGGGGTAGGGCTAAGACAAAGACAGAGGGCTAAGGGGGAGAATTGAGATTGGGCCTAAATATCGTCCTGTCATTTTTTACTAATTTTCATTAAGCTATAGTTTACCAAAATACTAAATAATATATCAAAATTTTGTATTAAGTATGTCAACAAAATAAAGAAAATTTAAACCAGGCTTTATCAAATATGTGCATTTTTTTACACATAAAATGCCTTAGATGAAGCATTACATTTATGTGAGTACTATAGAAGAAGTTTCTAATTGATATTAAGATTTTCAATGATCACACAGTGAATCTGTGTCCCGTACACATGACTGTCCTTAGCATTAGTATTAGCAGAGGCAGCAGAGAACTCACTGGTCGTCAGGCGTCAGCTGCACAGGCTCATTAGTAAACTGAGTGTCAAAGTTCTCCAGGCCCAGCTCGTCTGAAATCTGAGGGACGAAGGGTGGAGTCACCTGCTTCTTCTCCAGCTGAAGCAAAAACACACACACACACACACACACACACACACACACACACACACACACACACACACACACACACACACACACACAGCATGTCATTATATATCTGCTATATATTATCTACAACTATCTTCTGAGTACCTACAATCTACAACTATCTACACTCTACTACTATGTACTAGAAACTTGCAACTATAAGTACACCTCAGTTCATTTGTGAAACCAGGTCAAAACATCTACATTTTCACAAGTAAAAGCCAAATACTAATAAAAACGTGTCATCTGCAACAATTGTAAACTATAGGGAGTTTTGAATAATATAACATCATCTTGACCAAAACTAGAACTAAACTGGGCCCAGCCAAAGCAGGAGCAGACCAGGAGTAAGACACCTTCTAAAACTCCTCCTAAAAAGCCGTAGCCCAGTGGCAGAAGCAGAACCACATGTTGAGAAGCATAGACCTGACAGAGGAGAGCCTCTCCCATACCAGAGTGGTGTGTCTGGGGGTAGACTGCTCTCTGCTTGCTGTCGCTGTCCTTGTTTATGTGGCGTTGAGAGGCCCCCTGCTGCTCTCCTGCTCACAGCACTTCATCCTCCTAAAGCATCAAAGCTCTGAGACAGCCCCAAACCTCTGTTCTGTGTGTGTGTGTGCGTGTGTGCGTGTGTGCGTGTGTGCGTGCGTGCGTGCGTGTGTGTGTGTGTGTGTGTACCTACAGTACCTACTAAAGAAGGCACCCGATTGGTCTGTTATTAATGTTCATATCTTGATTTTGGGACAAAAAGTGAAATAAACCCCAGGATCATGTAGACCTGGTTAATAATACTATTTTAAGACCAAAATAACAGCAGTAGTTACAGAGGGAGGAGCCACCATTTTCAACTAAAAGTGAATTGGAACCAATGGAGCCGAAGCACGCCCATGCTCACTTCCTGTTTAGAACACAGGGGCTAGTGGGGAAAGTATATGTCCATTTACATACACAGTGTATTGCTGTGGCAGAGTTATGCTGCATTTATCTGGTCATCAGGAACTCTGAGACAAGATGCTGAGATTCTGACTTGTTTGCATTCATGTGCTTTTATCTCAGAAAGTCAGGAACCTTAAGTCACCAATAATGAAATCACTGAGCTGATTCTTAAAAAGTGTTTAATAAAGATAACGAGTGTAAGGCACTGTAGCTCTCCACCGCATTCCAAATTATTATGCAAATTGTGTTTGAAGTGTCATAAAGGTAAAATGTTTTGTTTTCCAGTGAAACTCATTGATGGTCTTGTGTCTTAGGGCTCATTGGGACAGTGAAATCAATTTCACACACTTGTGCCAGAGTTTGCCCGGTGCGTCCAATTAAAGGAAAAAACGACTTAAGAAGGACGTTCCACATTATTAAGCAGAACACCATTTTCAAGCAATATGAGAAATAAAAAGGATCTCTCTAGTGCCGAAAAGCGTGACATAGTTGAATACCTTGGACAAGGTATGAAAACGAAAACTTAAGCGTGATCATCGAACTATTAAGAGATTTGTAGCCAATTCAGAGCAAACATGAATTTGTGCCGATAAAGGAACAATGAGGAAGGTTTCTGCCAGGTAAATACATCGGATTAAGAGAGCAGCTGCCAAAATGCCAATACAAAGCAGCTAACAGGTATTTGAAGCTGCTGCTGCCTCTGGAGTCCCACGAACATCAAGGTGTAGGATCCTCCAGAGGCTTGCAGTCATGCATAAACCTTCTATTCGGCCACCCTTAAACAAAGCTCACAAGCAGAAACAGCTCCAGTGGGCCCAGAAATACATGAAGACTCATTTTCAAACAGTCTGTTCACTGATGAGTGCCGTGCAACCCTGGATGGTCCAGATGAATGGAGTGGTGGATGGTTGGTGGACGGCCACCATGTCCCAACGAGGCTGCGACGTCAGCAAGGAAGTGGTGGAGTCATGTTTTGGGTCGAAATCATGGGGAGAGAGCTGACTGGCCCCTTTAGGGTCCCTGAAGGTGTGAAAATGACCTCTGTAAAGTATGTGGAGTTTCTGACTGACCACCTTCTTCCATGGTAGAAGAACCATGCTTTCCATAGCAAAATCATCTTCATGCATGACAATGCTCCATCTCATGGTGCAGGGAATACCTCTGCATCATCAGCTGCTATGGGCATAAAAGAAGAGAAACTCATGGTGTGGCCCCATTCTCCCCTGACCTCAACCCTACTGAGAACCTTTGGAGCTCCTCAAGTGAAAGATCTATCAGGGCGGGAGGTTGTTCACATCCAAAAAGCAGCTCTGAGATGCTATTCTGACATCCTGCAAAGAAATTCAAGCAGAAACTCTCCACAAACTCAAAAGTTCAATGGATGCAGAATTGTGAAGCTCCTGTCAAATAAGGGCTCCTATGTTCAAATGTAACTTGACCTGTTCAGATGTTTTGATTGAAAAAGCTTTTGATTTCAGTAATATGCTAATGCTTCTAACTGAAAAATAAACAAAGGACCATTTCAGTTCTTTACAGCAATAACATGGTTTGAAACTCTGTTGTGCAGAATAATTTGGAACAGTGCATTTTAAGTTTTTTATTTTTGAAAAAAAATACTGTTATCATTAGGTTTGTTCAATAACATTCGAATTGTACTCTAAAGGTTGATGACTTGAAAATTATGATGAAAATTATATTGACAATTTGGCAAAATCAGAGAAAAATATCATTTGCATAATAATTTGGAATGCAGTGTATGTGCAGTGGGGGTACTGAGGGCATGCATCTGGTCACTGTAACATATAAAGGTAAAGGTTTACGCCCATTCTGTCTCTTCTTCCCTCAAACAGAGACAGGTTAATCTCCCTCACTACCACTTTGGGCTCCATCTCCATTTCTTTTGCCCATTCTGTGCTCCACACTAACATTTGTTGTTAAATGCATTAACCATTAACCAAATGAATTTATATATTGCGCTTTACAGTGCATTATTCATTCACTCCATACCCGCTGGTGGTAGATACTATTGTAGCCATAGCTGCCCTGGGGCAGACTGACAGAAGCGAGTCTGCCAATCTGCACCATCAGTTAGCCAGCGCGATGGCAGAGCCAGCGCAATGGCAGAGCTAGCGCTGTGGAAGGTAAATAATATTTAAAGGTGTCATGTCTTCAGAGAGCTGCTCCCTCTGGACTGTCTGATGAATATTAATGATGGTGTCAGGTGGAGACGTGTGGAGCTGCTGGGGCACACAGCTCTAGTGCTGCCTTTGATTCACTACCGTCCGCCTCTGGTGCCTTTGGTGAACACATCAAATGCTCCCTGGCACCTCTCATTAACACCGTGCCAATTGTTGTGCTGTAGTTTGACGGGTACACAGCCTTTCACCTGAGTCCCGAGGGAGAGCAACAGTGTGCTCACTACTGCTGTTGTCACTGAGCTGGAGGAGTCTGTCACATCAAACATAATCCTTTCTCTTTTAAACACCTCGTCAAGAGCTGTGTGAAACCAATGGGCATTAAAGGGGCTATAGGCTGGAAAGTTTAAAATTTGCCCCAGTAGATGATCAAAATGAGACCACTGTGTGCTGTCCACACCAAAATATGAAGCTTTTTTTATCTTCTGAAAACCAGGAAGTAAGCCTTGTGCACTGTTGCTTGCTAGTTGTTTTTTCTAGCACATTAATTTGCTCCCTTTAGGTCAACTAGACAAAGCACTGGCTATATGGACTTTACTGGCTAGAATTTATTACAGCCCTCCTAATAAGCATTTTGCTAATGATCTAATATTGTCCTTTTAGCCCGGGCTTTATTAAAGGTAGGGTTATTTGGCCTCTGCTCCTGATGGTACAAAAACTGAAATACAGTCACGCTCAGAACCTCCATTGGTTTCAACTGGCTGCCAATGATGGTGCTCTCTGATCTGAATACCCAAAACAAGTGGAGACCAGAGAGTATGCTCTCTCCCCTCCTCTCTCTCCAGTCTCTCCACTTCTCTCCTGTTCCCCCACACCCCTCTCCCCTGGGCTGAAGCTGACAACTCCGTAGTACCATTGACATCCACACAGAGTGCTGAGTGGAGGTGCCTGTTCAAAGCAGTTCTTCGTCTGTGACACATGGAGGCAGACTCCACTGTACAGCATAAATATTGAATGACCTGTATTTTGCTTTCAACTACTTTTCAAATGCGAGTGTGCATCAGACCAGCACAATTACCCACAGAGGCAGTGCACCGCTCTGCTGGTCCTGTGATCAGGAATTCACTTTACTCACAGTCTGTACATACATCTGTACACATAGTGTACCTGCTCCAACCTGCTCCACCTCTGCCCTGCTACCATAGTCACAACATGGACTTAAGCAGTGACGTGCGGTCAGAGGAGGCAGGGGAGGCAGTGCCTCCCTTGTCAATCATGAAAAGAAGAAAGGATTTATTATAAATTCAAATAAAAAATAATAATTATCAGCTTGTATGTATTTATTATTAACCCCTTCTCCAGTCGAAAAAAATGTTTTTTTTTCCTGTTTCAATAATTTAATATAGACTTAGACTTAGACAAACTTTATTGATCCACAAGGGAAATTATTTGGATACAGTAGCTCAGACATCACAATATAATATAATAACAGAGTAACAAAAATAGATGGTATAGCAAAAAGAGTGAGAGACAGGTGTCAAATGAGACATAATAATAAAAATGTATATGTACAAGTCAAAATAAAAATAGAAATATAAATAATAAAGTAATAAACTATACAGTCACAGCTATATACAAGAGACAAGAGCGACAGTGCAAATACAATGCTGATTGACAGGGCATGAGGTTATCCGTTACTTGGGATTAACTTGTAGTACAGTTGTAGGGAGTATTATCTGTTACATAAGGGTGAGTTGTTGTACAACTGTATGGAGTATGGTATGAATGTAGTCCTGAATCTCTCACTGTTTGAGCGGAGCTGTAGGAGCCTATTGGAGAATGAGCTCCTCTGTCCCTCTATAGTCTGGTGCAGTGGGTGAGCAGGAGTGTCCATGATGGAGAGCAGTTTGTCCAGTGTCCTCCTGTCCCTCACTGTGACAAATGTCTCCAGTTCACAGCCGATCACGTAACCCGCTTTACGGATCAGTTTGTCAATCCGCCCAATGTCTCTTTTTCTGGTGCCGCTCCCCCAGCAGACCACAGTGAAGTACAGTGCGCTGGCCACCACAGACTGGTAGAATATCTCCAGTAATTTGCTGCACACATTGAAAGACCTGAGCTTTCTCAGGAAGTAGAGTCTGCTCATGCCCTTCTTGTAGACAGCATTACAGTTGTCCCTCCAGTCAAGTCTGTTATTCACCTGTACGCCAAGGTACTTGTAGCAGTCCACTATTTCCACGTCCTGGCCCTGGATGGTAATGGGCTCCACAGGTGTCCTCTTTCTCCTAAAGTCAATCACCAGTTCCTTGGTCTTGTCAACGTTCAGGAGCAGATGGTTTGCCTAGGACCACTCCACAAAGTTTGTAATCAGTGTCCTGTACTCCAGCTCCTGTCCATCCCTGATACACCCGACCACTGCAGAGTCATCAGAGAACTTCTGCAGATGGCAGGACCCGGAACTGTACTGGAAATCAGAGGTGTACAGAGTGAACAGGAACGGAGACAGGACTGTACCCTGGGGAGCTCCTACATTACTGACCACCGTGTCAAACAGGGTGGTCCCCAGTCGCACGTACTGAGGCCTGCCTGACAGGTAGTCATTAATCCAGGAGACAATGGAGGAGCTGACACCCATCCTGAGCAGCTTCTCACTCATCAGAAAGGGCTAGATAGTGTTAAAAGCACTGGAGAAATTGAAGAACACTATCCTCACAGAGCCCTTAACACTATCCAGGTGAGAGTGAGCCCGCTGCAAAAGATAGATTACAGCATCATCCACACTAATGTGGGACTGAGAGGCAAACTGTAGAGGATCCAGGGATGGTGCCACCAGGGGTCTGAGCTGTGCCAGAACAAGTCTCTCAAACACTTTCATGACATGAGATGTCAAAGCCACTGGTCTGAAGTCATTAAGTCCAGATGGAATAGGCTTCTTGGGCACAGGCACAATGCAGGAGGTCTTCCATAGCACCGGTATCCTCTCAAGCTTCAGACTCAGTGTGTAGAGAAAGTGCAGGATCCCAGTGAGCTGTGCTGCACATGTCCTCAGCACGCGGGGGTTGACTTGGTCTGGTCCAGGAGACTTGAATTTTCTCCAACTGCCTTTTTACCTGCGCAGGTGACAAACATAAGGAGCTGAGTTCCTCCGTGGGGGTGGGAGCAGGTGTGGGAGCAGAGGTGATGGGCTGATGAATGGTCATCTGAGTAGTCTGTGGTGAGGTGTGAATTGGGCGTCTGGGAGGTGTAGAGATGGGGGTGCCAGGGGATGAGAAGCGATTAAAATGCAGATTGAGCAGGTTTGCTCTGTCTGGGCTATTGTCCTGCAGCTTTGATCGAGGGCTGAAGCCAGTAATGGCCTTCATGCCTTGCCACACTTCCCTAATGTTATTTTGCTGGAGTTTTGCCTCAAGCCTTTTCCCGTACGCTTCTTGCCCTAGTCTGAGCTGGATCTTCAGCTGCTGTTGCACCCTCTTCACCTCGTCCTTATCACCAGAGTTGAAGGCCCACTTCTTCTCATTAAGTAGATCCTTCAGCTGGCTGGTGATCCAGGGCTTGTTGTTGGGGTAACAGCGGACAGTGCGTGTGGGAACGGCTGTATCCTCACAGAAGTTGATGTAATCCGTTATACAGTCCGTCATGCTGTCAATGTTGTCCCCATGTGGCAGGCAGAGTACATTCCAGTCTGTGGTCTCAAAGCAGTCCTGAAGGGCATCGCTGGCTTCCTGACTCCACTTCCTAACAGTCCTGGTGACAGACTGCCTCTTTACTGCAGGAACGTACTGAGGTGTTAACAGGACCAGACTGTGGTCTGATCGTCCCAGTGGGGGCAGGGCAGTAGCACTGTATACCTCCTTAGAATTGGCATACAGTAAGTCCAGAGTTCTATTGTCCCGAGTTTTACAATCCACATACTGATGACGTCAGTAATAAAGCCTCCGGGTGTTTAGACTGCAGCCCAGCGACCACAGTGTGTATCCTGTCACACGCTGCATCTTCGTCAGCTGAGGGAGGGATGTAAACTCTGATGAACAGGACAGAAGTAAATTCCCTCGGTAAATAATATGGACGTATTCCCAAGACCATAAGTTTAATGTCCGGCGTACAGATCTGTTCCTTCACATTAATATGGCCAGGATTACACCACCTTTCGTTCACAAAAACTGCAATCCCGCCGCCCTTCTTCTTACCGCTAAGGAAAGTGTCTCTGTCCGCACGCACTGTCTTAAAGCCAGGTACAGATGCACTGTTGTCCGGGAAGTTTGTATGAAGCCAGGTCTCTGTGAAGCACATGATATTGCTGACAGCGTACTCCCTCTGGGTCCGAACAAGCGCACACAGTTCGTCCATCTTATTTTTCAGTGACCTTACGTTCCCCATCAGAACTGACTGAACCGCAGGCCCAAATTTCCTTCCCCGCTGTTTTGCTCTAACTCCAGAGCGGCATCCTCTGTGCTTCCTCCTCTGTAGTTCCACAGGAATGTCAGGCTTAACTCCAAACAGCACTGGGGACTTGGAGAGTGAAAGAAGGTGCTCTCTGGAATACACAAAGGGCAGTCTGGACTGCTGAGCCACACAGCAAGAGACAAAGAGGCCAGCAAAAATCAAGAAAAAACAACAAAAATGCCCAAAAAACATGATGAGTGTTTTATTGAACAAATAGAGTAGATAAAAATAAAGTACAAAACTTAAAGTGCACACAAGAGTACCTTAAAAGGTAGCTGTTATCAAGAAAAACGCAGGAGCTACTGTACCCAGCTGCCACTCTCTCAGGCGCTCAGGGTGTGACTAATGAATATGACTATGGCAGAATTTTCGTTTGTCCAGTTCAAATGCAAGGAGAAGGTGCGCCATGAGGCACCAGCCTCCAGTACCTCCAGCCGCTCGATCCCTAGCAAAGTGGCTAAGTTGGCTAACCCACTGTATATTGCCGATAAATGGCCCTCAAACTCTCTGATTATATACTCTGTCTTTCTGGAATCTTTATAATGTATGAAATGTATTTCTGTAATGTGTTCAGGCTCGCAGATGAATCATAAAACCTCAATAAAAAGCTCACCAGGGGAGGCAAACAGTACTCGTGCATCAACATAGAGGGCGCTTGTGAGCACAGAGATACTTGGCCTGCCGCCGCTATGCACCGAAACAACTACATCATCTTTGTTCTTTTTTATATTGCACTGGGACACCTGTGTCTTTGATGACAAAGTCCAATGTGCAGAGGGATTGTAAACAGTGTAACAATATTCTTTGAGACGTGCTTTATTTTGATTTAACCTAAATGAAATTAAAAGTCCTGCTCACGATATGCGCGAGTTGACCCAGGACCAGCGGATCGCTAAAAGCGCAACTTGAGGAAGAGAAGAGAAATAGAGAAGGAGCGTGCTGTTTTCCGTGCTGATGAGCACCTACATTTTGTACAGTTTGTCCACAGCGTATCAATGAAATAACGTATCCAGTGTGAACGAGGCAAGCCGCGTGCCTTCATGGATTTGTTTTCACCTGCTGCAGTGCACAGATGAGGGTGCGCTCACGATGACACAGGTAGACTCCCAGCATGATCCATGCTTATTTATTCACAAACTTTCTTAAAAAGCGTGTTTTTCATGAGTGATTTGGAGATTTCAGGCAAGATACAAAAAATCCAAGTATGACGCGTCCACGTTACACATAAATGCACAGCTACAGAGCGCGTGCGGGAGCAGCTTTGCTAAAAAGCATATAAATTAGTCTATTTATTGCAAAAAATACCTTGTTCCCAGTTTTGAAATACTGAACAACATTTTTTTTAATTGAAGTTTTTGTTCTTTTGAATTAAGAATATAGAAAAGCCCTGGTGTAAGTAAGTCTGCTGCACTGCTGCATATAATATATAGTTGTTGTCTATCAAATGATGAATTATTATTATTATTATTATCCATCCATCCATCCATTTTCTTCCGCTTATCCGGGACCGGGTCGCGGGGGCAACAGTCTAAGCAGGGACTCCCAGACTTCCTTCACCCCGGACACTTCCTCCAACTCCTCCGGGGGGACCCCAAGGCGTTCCCAGGCCAGCCGGGAGACATAGTCCCTCCAGCGTGTCCTGGGTCTTCCCCGGGGCCTCCTCCCGGTGGGACATGCCTGAAACACCTCCCGAGGGAGGCGTCCAGGGGGCATCCGGAACAGATGCCCGAGCCACCTCAGCTGGCTCCTCTCGACGTGGAGGAGCAGCGGCTCTACTCCGAGCCCCTCCCGAGTGACTGAGCTCCTCACCCTATCTCTAAGGGTGCGCCCAGCCACTCTACGGAGGAAACTCATTTCGGCCGCTTGTATCCGCGATCTTGTCCTTTCGGTCATTACCCAAAGCTCATGACCATAGGTGAGGGTAGGAACGTAGATTGACCGGTAAATTGAGAGCTTTGCTTTTTGGCTCAGCTCCCTCTTCACCACAACGGTCCGGTACAGCGACCGCATCACTGCCGACGCTGCACCAATCCGCCTGTCAATCTCACGCTCCATCCTCCCCTCACTCGTGAACAAGACCCCGAGATACTTGAACTCCTCCACTTGAGGCAAAGACTCCCCACCCACCCGGAGAGGGCAAGCCACCTTTTTCCGGTCGAGAACCATGGCCTCGGACTTGGAGGAGCTGATCTTCATCCCAGCCGCTTCACACTCGGCTGCGAACCGCCCCAGTGCACACTGGAGGTCCCGGTTCGATGAAGCCATCAGGACAACATCATCTGCAAACAGCAGAGATGAGATCCTGTGGTTCCCAAACCGGATCCCCTCCGGCCCCTGACTGCGCCTAGAAATTCTGTCCATGAATACAATGAACAGAACCGGTGACAAAGGGCAGCCCTGGCGGAGTCCAACATGCACCGGGAACATGTCCGACTTACTACCGGCAATGCGAACACAGCTCCTGCTCCGGTCATACAGGGACCGAACAGCCCTTAACAAAGAGCCCCGGACCCCATACTCCCAGAGCACTCCCCACAGGACCCCACGAGGGACACGGTCAAATGCCTTCTCCAGATCCACAAAACACATGTGGACTGGTTGGGCAAACTCCCATGAACCCTCGAGCACCCGATGGAGAGTATAGAGCTGGTCCAGTGTTCTTTTTTTTATTTTTATTTTTTTTTGGGGGGGGGGGGGGTATTTGCATTTGTAAATCTGACGCTAAAAGCGTTAGTGCCTCCCCAGCTGTCAACCTCACCGCATGTCACTGGACTTAAGCAGGTCAACAATCACTTTAGACTTTCAAATGAACTGAGTACAAAAGTACTTACACAGCCCTCTAACGTATGCACCGCACACTTACTGCTTGCTTAAGCACCCTGCCTCACAGCAGGAGGGTCCCAAGTGTGCTCTGGTTTCTTCCTAAAACATGCACAATTGCCTAATTTTTCAGCTAAGATAGTCCTGACCAAGATCCTGAAAATCCAGAAAAGAATAGTGGTCGCCTCACTGCGGTCACACTTCGCTTGACAGGTTGGCTAGCCATTGAAGAACATGTCAGAGACACAGATGACGACAGCATGTTGTCTTGCTGATCTCCAAAACCAAGTCTAAACCAAATCTAAACCAGGGCCAAACCAGGTCCAAACCAGGTCTAAACCAGGTCTAAACCAGGTCTAAACCAGGTCTAAACTAGGTCTAAACTAGGTCTAAACCACATCTTAACTAGATCAAAAGAAGAGATTAAATTTGTGTCTGTAGTATTCTGATCCTTCTTGTCAGACCCACTTTACTGTGGCTTTTGTCATCAGCTGCTGCAGGTCTACAATGGGGGTGGCCAGTGTTGGGAAGTAAATAAATATACATATGAAAAATACCAGATCAGAATGCTAATTTTGAGTAAGTACATTGAAGAAAATTACTCTTTGGTGGTATTCAGAATACAGTTAGTGGGGGGTCTGCTGGAGTTTAGAAGACAGTTCCTCTTCAGTGTGTGAGTTTTACCCCAGCACAGAGGCAGCTCCTGTTGGCATGCTCCTCTTCAGGGCTGCTGTCACTCCTCCAGCTCTGAGCTCAGACATGTCATGTGTCAATCACAGACATTCAGGATCACATTGGAGCTAAATGAGGCTGCACGTGCACTACAGTCAGAAACAGTCACAATGTTCCATCTGTGAGCCCCTGCACCAGGGTACACAATGTAACTGTAATATGATCAAACCGAGGACGCCTCAGTCTGCAGATAATACCCTCCTAATCTGGTTGCTCCCATAGTTCACACAATGCAAAAAATACAAGCAGAAGTGGTGTAAACCGTAGCACTGATCATAGACTGACCTGGTCCCAGTCTATACTGCGGAAGAATGTGTGTGACTTGATGTCTGTGTAGCCCGTCTGAACCTGGCACCCCAGCCGCTCCTTGGGATCCTGAGGACATCAACAGAACAACAGTTATGTCACAACTCACTCACAGATAAATAGATAGATAGACAGACAGCTGGATCACCATAATTAATTCTTAAATAATTTGATATGACTTATATATTTTGTAGTGAGTTGAGGTGTCCCTGAAATGGCTGCATAAGAACAGAGTGAGGCTGTAGCTGCAGGGAGCTCTCACCTTGTTGAGGAAGCCTTTGAGCACGCTGGCCGCCTTCACCGATAGAGACCTTGGGATCCGAATGGGCTTTTCGAGGATCACTGTGGACAGTAACCAAACACACAACCAGACACACACAACCACACACAATGACACAAACAACCACACACATATGTCGCAAAAAACATGCACACAACCACAAATACCCATGCAAAGAACCAAACAAACAAACACACAAGCACATGCACAGGAGAAGGGCATTGTTAAAATCACATGTCTTTGATAACTAAGCGGGGTAAATGTGAGGTCCTTCAGACTACCCCAGAATTTTTATTTAATTGTAGCTAGTCACAAGGTAAGAAAAATAGAAATAATTTCCAGAGGAAGATACATTTGTCAGCCTAAAAGCTGACTGGTATAAATATTAAAGACAGGCTATGAGTAATGTAAGAGAACTGTGTGAAACCCCTCGACTGTTGAATGTTCAGAGGTGGACAGATGCAGCGGGGACAGTGCTGTGTGAGTGTATAGTGTAGGAGAAGTGAGAGCAGACGTACCCTGAAACAGGTACTCCTCTGTGTTCATGTCGGGATTATCTGTGATGATGTCGAACGGAGAGCGGCCAGCCATCATCTCAAACATGAGCACGCCCAGAGCCCACCAGTCCACACTGAAGCCTACAGAGGGACAGGTCAAAGGTCACCACACACACACCCACAGAACCCTGGACACTGGGACAGGTCAGTATATACACGCACATGTTGAGTTTCCTTGCTGGTTCCATTCATTTCCTGGCACCTGATCCTAACATTAACCATAGTCCTAACATTAACCATAGTCACCACTCACCTAACCTTAACCTAAACCATAACTTTAACCTATTTAACTCAGATCTGAACTTTAAACATGTTGTTGATCTAACAATAAAGGATTTACATCCCCATAAAGAAAATAAAATTTGAGCCCCAACACTGTGAATTCGTGTATCATTCGTTCATTCATTTTTCAAAATAAAACCAAAAATAAGAAAATGAAAAAAAAAAAAACTATTTTCTTCATTATTTGTCTCCAAAACCAAAATGAAAAAATGGATAAAGATTCGTTTTTTCAGTTTTCGACACACGCACACATAGGAGGGTGCAATGTCAGTGAGAAGATCCTGTGCTTAACACCAACTCAGGCATAAAAGACATGTATCAGACGAAGAACTGGAAACTGCTATCCTGTCATCAATACATAAGGTAAGTGCAAGCTGTAAGCATGTGCAAGCTATACATATATACTTTTCATATAAATATTTTTTTGGAAATAGTGTTATTTTGTTAAAAAGATCACCTAAAATGTTAGCGCAGCTTAAGTTTAGGTCCAAAAGCTAAGGTGACCAGACGTCCCTGATTTGAATGGGAGAAAAAAAAAGCTCCAGCTTGAGACCTAAAAATATGTCCGGGCGAAATTTCAAAATCATTGGGATTTTGTTCTACTTCCTCTAGATCCAAGATGGCGCCGCGTATGGTCGCCCTGGTGATTTGATGCTCTTTGTTTTGTCTGTTTTTGTCTGTAAATCATGTGTCTGCATGCTCTTACACCCGTGAAGAGCTCCTAAACATCAGAACAACGACTTCTGCTGATCTACTGCCAGTTTTTTTAGTGCCTGCAGTAGATTTAGTTCATTTTTTGGCCAAAAAAGTGAGACGCCGCAGACGAGGAAAACGCGCAGGGGCTCTGGTGCGCCTTCGGAGACGCGGCACACGGACGCCCTTACCTGGGATTTTCCTGTCCAACGATCGCTCACTCAGCAACAAGATGGACGAACTGGCGCTGCTGATGAGGAGTAACAGAGACTTTTCTTCCTCTTGTGTCTTGTGCTTCACGGAGACATGGCTTAGCGAGCAGATCCCGGACCAAGCGTTACACCTGGACGGATTTCAGCTCCTCCGCGCAGACAGACAGGGGGCTCTCTCCGGGGGAAAGACAAAAGGTGGAGGGGTCTGTTTCTACATCAACAACGCCTGGTGCTCAGATGTAACTGTGATCTCCCAACACTGCTCTCCCGCTCTGGAATATCTTTTCATTCACTGTAAACCTTTCTACTCGCCACGTGAGTTCGCTTCATTCATTCTGGCTGCTGTTTACATCCCGCCATGCGCGGACGTGCACGAGGCTCAACGCGCACTCGCGGAGCAGATTTTGGATGTAGAACGAACCTTCCCGGACTCTCTACTTATTATCCTCGGCGACTTTAACAAGGGAAACCTGAGCCAGGAGTTACCAAAATACAAACAGTTTATTAAATGCCCAACGAGAGAGCAGAACACGCTGGATCATTGTTACACAACAGTCAGTGGGGCCTATCGGAGCGTGTCACGTGCTGCTTTAGGCTTTTCTGACCACGTCATGGTTCACCTCATCCCCACATACAAACAACAACTGAAGCTCTCCAAACCAACAGTGAGGACTTCTAAAAGGTGGACCAGCGAGGCTGTGGAGGAGCTTCGCACATGCTTGGACACAACGGACTGGAGCATGTTCAAGACCTCCGCAGAGAATCTGGATGAGTACACGGACACAGTGACATCATACATCCAGTTCTGTGAGGACAGTATTATTCCATCTCGCACCAGGGTGTCATTTAACAATGACAAACCCTGGTTCACACCCAGACTGAGGCAGCTGAGGAAGGAGAAGGAGGAGGCACACAGAAGTGGTGACCCTCACTCTTACAGACAGAGCAAGTACTCATTTAGCAAGGAAGTGGAGAAGGCTAAATCGAGATACAATACACATCTGAAGGAGAAGTTCTGGTCCAACGACTCCGTCTCTGTCTGGAAAGGTCTGAAGGAGATCACAAATTATAGACCCAAAGCCCCCCCTGCTGTGGATGACCGACAACTAGCGGAAAGGCTTAACACCTACTACGCTAGATTTGAAGTCTCACACCCCTCCCCCACCCCACTGACTACAATGGACATTGCGGCCAAGCCCACCTCAGACCCCTCCTCCTCCCCCACTGCCCTCACACTCTCCAAGCAGGATGTGACTAAGACATTTAAAAGGCAAAACCCACGGAAAGCCCCAGGTCCGGACGGTGTCTCTCCTTCCACCCTGAGACACTGCGCTGAAGAACTGGCTCCTGTCTTCACGGACATCTTTAACATCTCCCTGGAGTTATGCCATGTCCCAGCCTGCTTCAAGCTGTCCACCATTGTTCCCGTCCCCAAGAAGCCCAGGATCACCGGACTTAACGACTACAGGCCTGTGGCGCTGACGTCTGTAGTCATGAAGTCATTTGAGCGCCTGGTTCTGCCTCACCTCAAGTCCTTCACCTCCCCTCTCCTGGACCCTCTGCAGTTCGCCTACAGAGCCAATCGGTCTGTAGACGACGCCATCAACCTGGCCCTCCACTTCATCCTTCAGCATCTGGACTCCCCGGGAACCTACGCCAGGATCCTGTTTGTGGACTTCAGCTCTGCATTCAACACCATCCTCCCTGCTCTGCTCCAGGACAAGCTCGCCCAGCTCAACGTGCCTGACTCCACCTGCAGGTGGATCACTGACTTCCTGACGGACCGGAGGCAGTGCGTGCGGCTGGGGAAGAATGTCTCGGACACTCGGACTATAAGCACAGGATCTCCACAGGGCTGTGTACTTTCTCCCCTGCTCTTCTCCCTGTACACCAACTGCTGCACCTCCAGCCACGACTCCGTGAAACTGGTTAAGTTTGCGGATGACACCACCCTCATCGGGCTCATCTCGGACGGCGATGAGTCTGCCTACAGGAGGGAGGTGGACCGGCTGGTGTCCTGGTGCAGCAGCAACAACCTGGAGCTCAACGCCCAGAAGACAGTGGAGATGATCGTGGACTTCAGGAAAGTCACAGCCCCCCTGCCTCTCCTCACCCTGACAGACTCCTCCATCACCACTGTGGACTCTTTCCGCTTCCTGGGCACCTGCATCACCCACGACCTCAAGTGGGAGCCGACCATCAGCTCCCTCATCAAGAAAGCCCAGCAGAGGATGTACTTCCTGCGGCAGCTGAGGAAAGCCAAGCTGCCTGCCCAGATGATGGTGCAGTTTTACACGGCCATCATTGAGTCCATCCTCACCTCCTCCATCACTGTGTGGTATGCTGGGGCCACTGCCAGGGACAGACAGAGACTGCAGCGCATTGTGCGCTCTGCTGAGAAGGTGATCAGCTGTAGCCTTCCATCTCTTCAGGACCTGTACGTCTCCAGGACTCGGGGGCGTGCAGGCCGGATAGCAGCTGACCCCTCTCACCCTGGACATGGACTATTCGAGCCACTTCCCTCTGGCAGAAGGCTACGGTCCATACGGACCAGAACCTCTCGCCATAAGAACAGTTTCTTCCCCTCTGCCGTTGGACTAGGGCTGCAACAACTAATCGATAAAATCGATAAAAATCGATGATTAAATTTGTTGCCAACGAATTTAATCATCGATTATTGTCGGCAACTAATCGCGAGTGTTCTCCAACATTAGTTGTAGCTTCAAAGCTGCTGAGACGAGCGCTCCGGTGAGCTTTCCACAGGGCACGTCTCCCCGTACTTGTGCGCATGCGCAGTAAGTTTGCATCTCCCTGCGCTATCCCAAACAAAGATGGCTGCGTCCTGTTCGGCACAGGCGCGTGATCGTCCTAAAACTTCAAAAACATGGGAGCATTTCACTCTTGACAAGGTGAAGCAAAGAATCACATGCAACATTTGCAAGATGGACTTTGCTTGGCACGGGAGCACAACCACTATGCACGAACATCTGAAGAGAAGACATGTCGGAGTACTCGAAGATAAAGACTCACCCCGGTAGGTTAGCTTATGAGCGAGCATGGTATTGGCATAAACACTGTTGTCTGTCTTGGCTTTTAACTATGTATTCCCGTCACTGGGATGTCTTATTGCCGTCGTGTTGCGCGATTTCGCCATGAAAACATGAGCGCTGAAATGGGATCTGTGATAATTGCGATTTTGTTTTGTTTCCTACTCAGAACCTTTTATGAAAGTAAACTGCACTTAAAATGTACTTAAAACAGTACAGTTGTACAGTTCTTGTACAGTTAAGTCAGAAAGCTGTAATAAAATATTTTTGAAAGAATTAATTATTCATTTTGTCTTCATTGGTACTTAGAACATCCCTAAAACAACATTTAGGAGTTAATTGCAAAAAAGTGCCATTTATCCGATTAATCGATTAATCGTTGAATTAATCGTCCGATTAGTCGATTATGAAAATAATCGTTAGTTGCAGCCCTACGTTGGACTCATAAACACTTTATGAACACTTATAACACCTGTACTAAGGACACTTTATAATACCAGTCACTTTAAATAAGTCATGTCACGTCACTTGCTCTTTTGCACTGTCAGTTTGCACTGTTGTTCTGATGCTCTGTATATACTTGACTATTTTTATTTTTTTTATTATATATCTTAATCTTTTTGCATGCTCTTACTTTATTCAAATAGTGATACTTTATTATTATTATTATTATCCTTTCTAACAGTGATATCTCTACTTGTATTATTATTATTATTATTATTATTATTATTATTATTCAGTGTTCTATGTTGCACCTTATCACCAAAGCAAGTTCCTAGTCTGTGAATTGTGTTCACTGACAATGGCAATAAAAGCTTTTCTGATTCTGATTCTGATTCTGATTCAAACATATACATCAAATTCACTAGAAGTTGCGCTACAATTCTCCATCTTGTAATAATAATAATAATCGCACTGGCGTTTTGAGTAGAACGAGCAATTGCTTCTTAAAGGAGCAGCCGCCCTTTTTAACACCAGGTGTCATCCAAACTCTGTTCTTTTTTTCTCTCGCCCCCTCCACCATCTTTTATGCACGCACATGGTACATATGCACACAACAGACGCTATATATCATAACAGGAGGTGATATTTAGTGTTTTTAATTGCTCCATTTATTCATATTTATGTTTGATTTTATTGTATGGGGAGAGTTTGGGACCCACTGCTTTATGTATTCAGATGCTAGGTTAGCATACCCCTCATGTAGTAGACCCCAGTTCGAATCAAGGTTAGATGTGGTTGTGGTTGAAACGGAAAACAGCCGTTATCCGTTTTTTCCATTATTCATTTAAACACAAAATCGAAAACTGAAAAAAACAATTGTTATCTGTTTTTTCAATTTGGTTTTGGAAACAAATAATGAAGGAAATGGTTGTTTTTTCGTTTTCTTACACACAGGCCTCACCATAGTCCTCTCCTCGCAGGATTTCAGGGGCGATGTAGTTTGGAGTTCCACAGAACGTACTGGTGGTGTCTCCAGGCTGGATACCTTCCTGAGGAGAGACAGAGGAGAGGGAAATGAGAAAGAGGAGAGAGAAGAGAGGGGAGGGAAGGGAGAGGAGACGAAAGAGAGGGGAGAGAAAGGACAGAGAGGGGAGGGAGAGAAGAGAGACAGAAAGGGAGGAGAGAGGAAAGAGAAGAGAGGAGAGGAGACGGCGGGAGAGAGAGCAGAGAGACAGGAAATGAAGAGGAGAGGGAGGAGAGGGAGAGAGGAGAGATGTGAGGGAGGAGAGAGACAGGAGCAAAGCAGAAGAGAGAGAGAGAGAGAGAGAGAGAGAGAGAGAGAGAGAGAGAGAGAGAGAGAGAGAGAAGCAGTACATGTCACATCCCAGAGAATAGTGTGCCCTGGCTTCATTAGACAAACTTTAATGTTTATCAGACCCTGCAACTGGTTAAGGTGAGATGGGAGGGTCAGAGGTTAGTGTGAGGTGGTGAGGGGTGAGTGGAGTCAGACCTTGCCCATGATTAGGGTGAGATGTGGGGGGGGGGGGGGGGGGGGGGCGGGGGTCCAGAGGTTACGGTGAAGTGGTGAGGGAGTGAGGGGGAGGGGGTCAGACCTTGCACATGCCGTAGTCAGTGAGCTTGATGTGGCCATCGTGGTCCAGAAGAACGTTGTCCAGTTTCAGGTCGCGGTAGATGATGCCCTTCTCATGCAGGAAGTTCAATGCTATACAGATCTCTGCAGCGTAGAACCTGCACACAGAGAGGGAGGGAGAGAAGAGAGAGAGCAGGGAAGGGGGAGAGAGGAAAAAGAGGGTTAGGACTGTCACTTCAGGGCTAAATGAATGACTGTACTTTTTTGTGTAAACAACAAGGTGGTTGGCTGCTTTTGTGACTACCTGGCTCACTGAGGAGTTTTTGAAACTTTTTGTTTTTGAGCCCAGTTTTTAATAATAATAATAATAATAATAATAATAATAATAATAATAATAATAATAATAATGCATTTTATTTAAAGACGCCTTTCTGGGCACTGAAGGACACTGTACAAACACCAATTAAGAAACATAATTAAAGACAATCAAACAGTACAGGACAGGTTCTAAAACATCAGGACATGGGGATACACGTAGGTTAATTTAAATAAATGAATTTTGAGTCTGGATTTGAATGTTGGGAGTGAATCGAGATTATGGCGGTCAGGTGGGAGTGAGTTCCAGAGCTGAAGAGCAGAGTGACTGAATGCTCTGTCCCCCATGGTGAGGAGGCGAGCAGAGGGGACAGAGAGCTGGAGAGAGGAGGAGGAGCAGAGGGAGCAGGAGTGTGTCGTGGTATGGAGGAGATGACGGAGATATGGTTAGGTTCTGGTTAGGATTCGGACAGCTGAGTTCTCTAAGAGTTGTAACTTGTGGAGTGATTTGTGAGGGAGTCCATGGAGAAGGGAGTTGCAGTAGTCAAGTCTAGAGGTGACCAGGCTATTGACAAGGATGGCAGTGGAGAAAATTAGTATTTGATCCCTTGCTGATTTTGTAAGTTTATATACTGACAAAGAAATGAACAGTCTGTAATTTTAATGGTAGGTTTATTTTAACAGTGAGAGATAGAATATCAAAAACAAAATCCAGAAAATAACTTTAAAGAAAATATAAACTGATTTGCATTTCATTGAGTGAAATAAGTATTTGAACCCTCCAGCCAAAAAAGACTTAGTACTTGGTGGCAAAACCCTTGTTTGCAGCACAGAGGTCAGACGTTTCTTGTAGTTGCAGGTTTGCACAACAAGAAAATATCAGAAGGAATTTTGGTCCACTCTTCTTTGCAGATCATCTCTAAATCATTAAGGTTTTGTGGTTGTCGCTTGGCAACTCGGAGCTTCAGCTCGCTCCATAGGATTTATATAGGGTTAAGGTCCGGAGACTGGCTGAGCCACTCCATGACCTTAATGTGCTTCTTCTTGAGCCACTCCTTCGTTGCCTTGGCTGTATGTTTTGGGTCATTGTCGTGTTGGAAGACTCATCCACGACCCATTTTCAGTTTCTTGGTGGAGGGAAGGAGGTTGTCACTCAGGATTTTAACGGTACATGGCTCCGTCCATCCTCCCGCTGATGCAGTGAAGTTGTCCTGTGCCCTTGGCAGAAAAACACCCCCAAAGCATAATGTTTCTACCTCCGTGCTTGATGGTGGGGATGGTGTTCCTAGGGTCATAGGCAGCATTTCTCTTCCTCCAAACACGGCGAGTTGAGTTAATGCCAAAGAGCTCGATTTTGGTCTCATCTGACCACAGCACCTTCTCCCAATCTCTAAATCATTCAGGTGTTCATTGGCAAACGTCAGACGGGCCTGCACATGTACCTTCTTAAGCAGGGGGACCTTGCGAGCACTGCAGGATTTTAATCCATTGCAGCGTAGTGTTACCAATGGTTTTCTTAGTGACTGTGGTCCCATCTGCCTTGAGATCATTGACTCCCGTGTAGTTCTAGGCTGATTTCTCACTGTTCTCATGATCACTGAAACCCCACGAGGTGCGATCTTGTGTGGAGCCCCAGACCAGACCAAGACCATTAAGGTCATTTTGTATTTCTTAAATTTTCATGATTGCACCAGCAGTAGTCTCCTCAACACCCAGCTTCTTGCTTATGGTTTTGTAGCCCATTCCAGCCTTATGGTCTACAGGTCTACAGTCTTGTCCCTGACATCATCTGACAGCTCTTTGGTCTTTCCCATGTTGGAGAGCTTGCAGTCTGATTGATAGACTGATTCTGTGGACAGATGTCTTTTATACAGGTGACTAGTTAAAAAAGGTGACTAATTCAGGTGATGAATTCTAAATGGTCTGTGGGTGCCAGAACTCATAATACTTATTTCACACAATGAAATGCAAGTCAATTAATACATTTTCTATAATGTGATTTCCTGGATTTTCCTTTTGATATTCTATCTCTCAATGTTAAAATAAACCTACCATTAAAATTATAGACTTCATTGTCAGTGGGCAAACCTACAAAATCAGCATGGAATCAAATACTTATTTCCTCCACTGTATTAACAGGACTTTGGCCTTATTGCTATTGAGCTTTAGAAGATTAGATGAAAACCAGGACTTGATTTCAGGAATACATTGCTGGAGGGAGTCAGGGGGCAGGGGGTGTCTGATGGTTTGGAGGAGATGTATAGCTGGGTATTGTCTACATAGCAATGGAAATGGATATTATATTTTCTGATGATGTGGCCAAGGGGAAGCAGGTAAATGATAAATAGCAGGGGGCAGAGGACAGAGCCTTGTGGAAACATGATATCATGGGATTTTAACCAACTAAGAAGTGCAGCATGTGCAGTTCAAAGGACACACGTAAGGGACAGTAGCATTTTGTGAAATAAGATGTTTGTTTTTCCCATATCCATGCAGACTGTGCAAGAGGCTAGGCTAAGGAACTAGCTATCGACATTATGAGATGCTAGAGGCTTTTTACACCATATGTGGCAGCAAATGTGGTAGAAGATCTTCCAGAGGAAATGAGAGACTGGACCATTTCATCACCGACCTAAACACCAGAACGGAGTAAGAGCGAGGCCTTTCCTCTTGTGTTCACCTAGTTCCCCCTGGACACTGCTGTGATGCAGTGAAGTGCCATTGTATCAGTAAGTTAAGTGTATACTGTTCACAGGCTCTGAGTGTCAGTGAAGTAAAATGTCTACTATGCAATGGAAAAAATAGCCAATCTAACTGGTCAAAATTGGCCTTACAAATTGGCATCATCTCCTTGATTACTTAGCTAAAAGCCCCACCCATAGAACAGAAGGGCCAATAGGAAACAGTCATCTCTGTTATCCTAAATCAGGCATAATTGATTGCTAATGTCTTGGCGTCTTGGATCTCTGCTGATTTTTACTTCTACGGCTTATGTGTGGATCTCATGTCGTCATGTCTGTTTACTCACATTTCTGTACAAAGCAATCACTCCAAAAGGGATTATAATGCTTTGAGACCTATTCTCCCTCCTCCCCCTTCATCCCGGGCTGTTCCCACTCACAAACCATTATCTGTTTAACCTGCCAGAACTGACATGAATAGTGGAGCGTCGTGCCACCCCTGCCCACCCGCAGCAGCATTCATGAATATGGATCATCATTATCAATTGAGTACCATGCTGCTTTACATATGTACGGCAACACCTCTACAGCGCAGATGACAAGGGGCGATAGAGGCCGGCGCCACTGTAAAGGGCTGTGACAGGGTATTTATAGCATGCTTCACGTTCTGTTTGGAGCCTGTGTGACGGGCCCCTGTGTGATGGGCCCTTGTGTGACAGGCCCTTGACACGTACCTGGCATGTTCCTCCGGGAGCTTCCTCTGCCGCTGCATGTGGAACATCAGGTCTCCTCCATTCACATACTCTATGACTAGGAATAACCTACAGAGCACAAAGGAGAGGTCAGAACACAGAGGAGGATAGGGCACAGAGAAGGACAGAGCACAGAGAAGGGTTAAGGCACAGAGGAGGTCAGGGCACAGAGGGGGTCAGGGCACAGAGGAGGACAGGGCGTAGGGGGGGTCAGGGCACAAAGGTCAGAGCACAGAGGAGGACAGGGCACAGAGGGTTACCTGCTGGGAGTCTGGAAGCAGGAGTGCAGTCCCACCAGGAAAGGGTTTGTGGAGGCCTGCTCAAACACATGCTTCTCCGTCTGCACCCAGTCGATGTCCTGCGCACACAGGGCACAAGAGTCACATGTAAACAAATAGATCACAATTAAACAAATAGACTCACATGTTAACAGAGGTGGCACAGTAATAACCTGTGGACAAAGGGAACTAAATTTTGAGGGGCTGGGTTCTCTCCAGTTTCTCTGATCAACCTTAAACCCTGCACAATAGGTCAAATCCTCCAGCTAAAATAGTCCTGACCAAGACTGCCCCTGAGGTGGGCGATATGGCAAAAACATCACAATTTTCTTGGAGCCAGATCACCATTTTGATTTGATCACGATTCACATACACTTTGCATTCTTTTCTATTGCTTTAAAGAGGTAAATATAGTCATCTGCTTCAGAAAGTTCAATTCACTGTGATTGGTTAAATCCAGCGGCCTTACAGAGGCTGACCAATAGTACAAGTGGGTGGGGAAAAGTGGCATCTGTGTTCATTTTTTAAAGGAAAATAAAATTGGTTTCTGGGAAAAATACAAAGACCTCTAAATGACTGTAAACAACTGTATATGACATTATAATAGTATTTCTAATACTACTATTTGATGACATGACCATGTTTGATTTTATCACCATATTTGCTCAAATCTACCCAGCAGCAATGAAGAAAGGTCAAATGCACAGAATGAGGCAGTACACTTTACCACAGAGCTGCACAGTCTATTGCAAACAAATCGAAATCTCAATTTTCAGTTAGCACAATTATCAAATCCCTCCTTGAACCGCCACCTTAACGTGGTGGAGGGGTTTGAGTGCCCGAATGATCCAGGAGCTATGTTGTCGGGGGCTTCATGCCCCTGGTAGGGTCACCCAAGGCAAACAGGTCCTGGGGGACGGGTCAGACTAAGAGCAGTTCAGAAGATGAGTGTTACAACGAGGCCAGTTACGTCGCCCGGATTGGCGTTACCGGGGCCCCACCCTGGAGCCAGGCTTGGGGTGGGAGCTCGACTGCGAGCGTCTGGTGGCCGGGCCTTCCCCCACGGGGTCCAGCCAGGCACAGCCCGAAGGAGTGACGTGGGGTCATCCTCCCATGGACCAACCACCCGCAGGAGGATCCATAGGGGGCCGGTGCAGAGAGATCTGGGCAGCAGTCGAAGGCGGGGGCCTCGATAACCAGATTTCCGGACAAGGAGACTAGCTCTGGGGACATGGAATGTCACCTTGCTGGGGGGGAACGAGCCTGAGCTCGTGCAGGAGGTTGAGCGTTACCGACTAGATATAGTCGGCCTCACCTCCACGCACAGCTTGGGCTCTGGAACCCAACTCCTTGAGGGGGGCTGGACTCTCCATTTCTCTGGCGTTGCACACGGGGAGCGGCGGCAGGCTGGTGTGGGCCTGCTCATTGCCCCACAGCTCAGCCGCTCTGTGTTGGAGTTCTCCTCAGTGAACGAGAGGGTCGCGTCCCTGCGCCTTCGGGTCGGGGACAGGTCTCTGACTGTTGTGTCGGCCTACAGCCCAAAGAGCAGTGCAGAGTACACGGCCTTCTTGGAGTCTCTGGAGGGGTAAAGGACAGTGCACAGACCAGGTACTCCGTTGTTCTACTGGGGGACTTCAATGCCCACGTGGGGGCAACGACAGTGACACCTGCAGAGGAGTGATTGGGAGGAACGGCCTCCCTGATCTGAACCTGAGCGGTGTTCTGTTGTTGGACTTCTGTGCTAGCCACGGTTTGTCCATAACGAACACCATGTTCAAGCACAAGGGTGTCCATCAGTGCACATGGCACCAGGATGCCCTAGGCCAGAGGTCGATCATCGACTTTATTGTCGTGTCATCTGACATCTGGTCGTGTGTCTTGGACACTCGGGTGAAGAGAGGGGCAGAGCTGTCAACTGATCACCACCTGGTTGTGAGTTGGGTCCGCTGGCGGGGGAGGAAGCCGGAAAGACCTGGCAGGCCCAAGCATATAGAGAGGGTCTGTTGGGAACGTCTCGCAGAGCCCTCTGTCAGGGGGACCTTCAACTCACACCTCCGGGAGAGCTTCTCCCAGATTCCGGGGGAGGCTAGAGACATGGAGTCCGAGTGGGCTTTGTTCTCGTCCTCTATTGTCAATGCGGCTGCTCGTAGCTGTGGTCGTAAGGTCTGTGGTGCCTGTCGCGGCGGCAATTCCCGAACCTGGTGGTGGACTCTGGAAGTAAGGGATGCTGTCAGGCTGAAGAAAGAGTCTTATCGGGCCTTGTTGACTCATGAGGCAGCTGACAGGTACCGGCGGGCCAAGCGTGCTGCAGCCCGGGTGGTTGCAGAGGCAAAAACTCGGGGTTGGGAGGAGTTCGGAGAGGCCATGGAGGACGACTATCGGACGGCCTCAAGGAAATTCTGGCAAACAGTCCAGCGCCTCAGGAGGGGAAAGCAGTGCTTCACCAACACTGTTTACAGTGCGGGTGGAGAGCTGTTGACCTCAGCTGGGGGTGTTGTCGGACGGTGGAAGGAATACTTTGAGGATCTCCTCAATCTCAACATCACGTCTTCTGAGGAGGAAGCAGAGGCTGGGGACTCAGAGGCGGATTCGTCCATAACCCTGGCTGAAGTCACTGAAGTGGTTGGCAAGCTCCTTGGTGGCAAGGCTCCAGGGTTGGATGAGATCCGTCCTGAGCATCTTAAGTCTCTGGATGTTGTGGGGCTGTCTTGGCTGACATATCTCTGCAACATCGCGTGGCGGTCGGGGGCAGTGCCTCTGGACTCTTACCGGGGAATCACACTCCTCACCCTCCCCGGTAAGGTCTATTCCAGGGTACTAGAGAGGAGAATCCAACCGATGGTCGAACCTCGGTTTCAGGAGGAGCAGTGGGGTTTTCGTCCCGGCCGCGGAACACTGGACCAGCTATATACTCTCCATCGGGTGCTCGAAGGTTCATGGGAGTTTGCCCAACCAGTCCACATGTGCTTTGTGGATCTGGAGAAGGTATTCGACCGTGTACCTCGTGGGGTCCTGTGGGAGGTGCTCTGGGAGTATGGGGTCCGGGGCTCTTTGTTAAGGGCTGTTCGGTCCCTGTATGACCGGAGCAGGAGCTGTGTTCCCATTGCCGGTAGTAAGTCAGACCTGGTTCTGGTGCATGTTGGACTCCGCCAGGGCTGCCCTTTGTCACCGGTTCTGTTCATTGTATTCATGGACAGAATTTCTAGGCGCAGTCAGGGGCTGGAGGGGATCCGGTTTGGGGACCACAGGATCTCATCTCTGCTGTTTGCAGATGATGTTGATGGCTTTATCGAAGCGGGACCTCCAATGTGCACTGGGGCAGTTTGCAGCCGAGTGTGAAGCGGCTGGGATGAGGATCAGCTCCTCCAAATCCGAGGCCATGGTTCTCGATCGGAAAAAGGTGGCGTGCCCTCTCCGGGTGGGTGGAAAGTCCTTGCCTCAAGTGGAGGAGTTCAAGTATCTCAGGGTCTTGTTCACGAGTGAGGGGAGGATGGAGCATGAGATTGACAGGCGGATCGGTGCAGCGTCGGCAGTGATGCGGTCACTGTACCAGACCGTTGTGGTGAAGAGGGAGCTGAGCCAAAAGGCAAAGCTTCCAATTTACCGGTCAATCTACGTTCCTACCCTCACCTATGGTCATGAGCTTTGGGTAATGACTGAAAGGGCAAGATCGCGGATACAAGCGGCCGAAATGAGTTTCCTCCTCAGAGTGGCTGGGCGCTCCCTTAGAGATAGGGTGAGGAGCTCAGTCACACGGGTAGAGCTGCTGCTCCTCCACGTTGAGAGGGCTCCTCTCTGGCTCAGCTGGCTCAGCTGAGGTGGCTTGGGAATCTGTTCCGGATGCCTCCTGGATGCCTCCCTCGGGAGGTGTTCCAGGCATGTCCCACCGGGAGGATGCCCCGGGGAAGACCCAGGACACGCTGGAGGGACTATGTCTCCCGGCTGGCCTGGGAATGCCTTGGGGTCCCCCCGGAGGAGCTGGAGGAAGTGTCCGGGGTGAAGGAAGTCTGGGTGTCCCTGCTTAGACTGTTGCCCCCATCCATCCATCCATTTTCTTCCAGATAAGTGGAAGAAAATGGATGGATGGATGGATGGACAATTATCAAATGTGAAAGGCTGAAATTATTTAGTTAATAGAAAGTCCCCTGAAAAGAACTACATATCCTGTCTTTTCTCCTCTTTCTGTCTCTGTCTTGTGCCTGTAGTTTAGGCCTCTACTCACATTTTCTGAAATGCATGGGATTCTGGAATTCAGTCTCCTCTCACATGTTAATGCTCCTGGAGTTGTTTGCAATGTGCACTCTGAACATAATATTACTTTTAAACATAAATCTAATCACAATTACATTTTTTCCCAAAATTGTGCAGCCCTACCTTATCTTACATTTCTATTAGTCTTACACATTTATTGTAATAACCAAGGGGACGCAGTGAGGGGCTGGGTGCATGTTTGATATCCCGGGCTGCCAATGCTTAGCCTAAGGGCACATGTTTTATGCCCTTTCATACCAGCCATTCCGTTTGGAGATCTGCTGCCCATACACAGGATCTGTCCACCCAGTGACGTCCACACGCTGCGCCCACAGTAGACCCGGGCCCCATACCGGCCCCTGAGCCCACACCAATCCCTAACCCCCTACCCCTACTAGGTGCATGGGGGAAGCATCGCTATGAGAATGTTGTGAATAAAATATGAGCTAATAAGAGTGTCTACAGTGAAAGCGCTGGGTCCTCATACATGCTGTTTGAAGTCGGCCATAAACCACTACAGCCATGGATTATTTACGTGTGCTGTGCATAGAGAAGTGAAAATGTGACGGGACTTTACTATGAATGCCTTATGCAGATTTGGGTCTGTTTTGACACAAGATTTTACCTTTAATAAAGCAGCAGGGATGAGTTATACAGAGTGTGATAGAAGAAAGGGCAACTGAACCTCAGAGATAAGGAATGCAACAGCTCCATCTACCAGTCATTTGCTGTAATGGCAGTTTAATCAGGACGTGTTTGTCGGTAATTCATAAGGACATATGAGATCCTGGTGTCCAGCTTTCTAATGTGACAGGACTTCTTGTATCCATGTTATTTTCAGGACTATCCACACATTTTCATCCTCACTGTTGCATCTTTCCAAAATAGTGTACAGAGTTGCTCATATAGAGTTGACTAACTGAATTGGTCAAGTGAACAGAAGTTCCATTTCATCCATACTGCGAAATTAAAAATAAAACAAGCTTGAAGGGTAATTTATTAAATAAAGACTAAGTAGACATAGCTAAGATGCTAGCCTCCACGTTCCAAAGAGGAAGTGGCAGAGCCACAAATCGAGTTCTGGTTCTAATTCAGGTTCTAAATCACTTTCTATTGAAAATGGTGGCCCCTCTCTCTGTAACTGCTACCATAAGGCTCGTCATTCTGATCTTAAAATGTTTGTTAACCTGCTCTACATTATCCTGGGGTTTTTATTTCACTATTTTGTCCCTAAATCAAGATATGAACTTTAATAAGAGACAATCCAGTGGTCCAGAAGGGAAGGGGCACGTACCTTTAACAACCTGGCTTCTGATTGGTTCTTTGGTCTTTGAAACATGCGCTCAGAATTCCATTCCACTCCCCCTCTTGTGAGCGTGTGACCATGTGCACTGACCTCATCATCATGCACCAGCTCCTTCTTCACCACCTTCATGGCGTACAGCTGCTCGTCCTTCTTCAGCCGGACCAGCAGGACTTTGGCGTAGCTCCCCCTCCCAATCACCCGCACCAGCTCAAAGTCCGCCAGCCCAAGAGACACCCCCGGAGACAGGCTCTGAGTAAGGCTCTGGGACAGTCCTGGAGAGAGGCCAGGGGAGAGGCCAGGGGAGAGACCAGAGGACAGGGCTGGGGACAGACCGGGGGATAGACCAGGGGATAGACCGGGGGATAGACCGGGGGACAGACCGGGGGACAGACCAGGGGACAGACCAGGGGACAGGCCGGGGGACAGCTTAATGCCATCAATACCATCCACCACTGCTGAGAGCTCCTGCAGGGACACAGACGACATGGTCAGAAGGACTAGACTTATCCAGGCTTATGTAACATCTGATGAGGTTGTGTCAAAATGATTCTAGAGTTGGATTTTATAATTGCACGGACAGGGACATAGTCTATCCATAAATTTGCTTAAGAATTATGAATTATTAGGACTGTTGCCATAGTGATTGTGTACCAGATTCTTTCCATGTATATGGGCAAAATTGATCCTGTCCCAGTACATACATATTGTATAAGCAGCTCTTGAGTTCAAAATAAGTCAGCTGTGTACTGTATACATCTAATTATAAGTTTTATTGTCCGAGAAACAGGAAGTGCGTGTTAATAGTAATACTAACACCTTACACTTGTAATGTGCTTTACAGGCCTGCCGAAGCCTCTCAAAGCCTGTCATCCTTCATTCACACACACTTGGTGGTGGTTAGATTCTATTGTAGCCACAGCTGACGGAAGCAAGACTCCTAATCGACGCAATCGGCCCCTCCGACCACCACCAATCGCTCACACACACCACTTTCATACTAGGCAATTCAGTGTGGTGTCTTGCCTACGGATAAAACGACAGAACTTGGTCCAAGCGGGAATTGATCCTCCAACCTTCAGGTTGGGGGACCACTAACCACTGAGCGATTAACCACTGAGCCACTGTCACTGCATGTTAGCATGCTAGTTGTTGTTAGCAATACTGTGACGGCAAAACTCAGCTCTGGTCTCTGAAAGTTGTGAAAAGCGCTTATAAACTCATCGTGGTGAATAATTAGGATGCTCAGAATACAGAATGTAAGTGAGGAAGAACTTTGGACCACTGCAAACTGTTTAAAATAAACTAGTTCTGTTCTGGTTCAGATTTTAAAACAGTAAAAAAACAAATACAGCACCCTTTAATAATTTCAAACTAAATATTATATCTTATGAATGGGGAAAAAAGTTCCCAAAATGTTGCATGTAACAGTAAGCTGAAACCATGAATACAACTGTTTATCTCTGCATTCAACAGTATATGGGATTCAAAATTTGATGTATTGAAATCTGTGGAAGAAACTCCTTGCTCAAACACTTTGGCACATTGCTCGGGTCATCTGTTTTTATGTGACTACATTATAATGCTGTTTCCTCATCACAAACATACCCAGAGTTATTTCATGCACACATGTTTAACAAACAAACCCTGCATATTTAGGCTTGCAATGTCAAGTGGCAGTACAGGAAGTGCTGCACTGTGTTTTTAAACTTCATATACCTTCACTAGAATCATTTGGATGATTTCAACTCTAGAACTGCCAATCTCTACTGAACTAAAGGTAGAAGTTAAACCACTGCTTCATGACATCACAAGGTGGAACAAAGCATTTTGAGCTTTGGAGATGTTAACAAACTATTAGTCTGAAAAAAAAAATACATGTGTGAATGAAACAAAACACAACTCCAGGTCTGTTTTTGAGGAGGCAACAACATGTTATGTTGTTGTAACAACATTCTAACAGGCCTTAAAGCTCACAAAAGTTATTTTTGCCTAACAGGACTTTTACAATGTTAAGATTTTTATTTCCTGGTTGAACACAACTAGCAGATATGACATTAGTATGTCATTGTATGTATATTGATACTTGCAGTGACATCAAGCTGAGGGTGTTCTGCATGTATCTATGGCGAAATGTTCAGCAGTTACCATGGTATCATGCAGACAAATTAGCAAACACAGCCAAAAAGATCATCTGAAAACTAAAGAAAAAAAATACAAATTGGATTTAAACAACACATTTTCAGGAGTCTGTGATTCAATGCCAGTTTTCATGGTCCTGTTTAGGAGTTTGATTTTCAACAAAAAAGTGAGTGTGTCCAACTGAAAAACTACTGACTAATGCTAACTAGCTTCTGACTGTAATGTTATTTTAGAGGGACTTGTTTAACAGCATAAATCATCTCTCCTTTTGTAGTTCAGCTAAGTGAGCCCTTTCTGGTCAGACTGTGTTAAAACAAAGCTCATATTAAAGTCTCACTCGAGTAAGAAAGCCTCAGACAGTGCAGTGCCTATATTAGCATCACACCCTCAGGGAATGTTGATGACATCAGCTGCAAAGCATTAATAGAGGTAATCCATGATTGTTACCTAGCAACCATACTGTAAACAAGGGTCAAACTTTGTTTCATTCACACAGTAGTTACTGACAGATGGGAATAAATTACTTTTTGTTTGATGAGTGTAAAACTGTCAAAATGTGTTCCCCGTGCATAACTTGTCTGCATTTTGGATAGAATTTTGAATATTGCTGACATAGACAGCTTCCCTTTAAAAACTCTGTGTTTCCTTGATTTCTTTCTTTGTACTTTTTGGGTTCAGCATTTTTTCACCAACTGCCACTGGCCTGATGTAAAACTATGGATAGGTACCATACCACTAAACAGAGTTTTAATAATAATAATAATAATAATAATAATAATAATAATAATAATAATGCATCAGTTTTATATAGCGCTTTTCTGGACACTCAAACACACTTTACAGATCATTATTCATTCACTCCACATTCGGTGGTGATAAGCTACTATTGTAGCCACAGCTGCTCTGGGGCTGAGTGACGGACGTGAGGCTGTCAATCTGTGCCATCGGCCCCTCCGACCACCACCATCACTCACTCACACACCACTTTCATACTAGGCAATGTGGGTGAAGTGCCTTGCCTATGGACACAACGACAGTTTTTTTGCAACTGGCACCCCACTGTGGCACCTGATTTTCCCAGTGGTCTCCCATCCAAGTACCAACCAGGCCCGGCCAGTTTTGTGCCTTGAAATCCTTTGTTCATTTGAGCGGACAGAGAAGACCTTTACTTTGTGTCAGGTTTTGTTTCATCATAGGTCCATTTATTACAGAAAATATATACTATAAATAGTACATATATACAGTCCCTGACAAAAGATTTGTCGCTTATCCATTTTGTAGAAACAAAAGCTTATAACCTGACTTTAAATTAATCGATTGAGCATAATCCAAATTATGCTCAATATACTAAAATAAATTTGCTTCACTGAAGAAAGATTGATCATTTAATGAACACAGAAAGGTCAGATTTTGGCAAGACAAAAGTCTTGTCGCCTTGTCATATGATGCACCCAATCCTAGATTACAGCCTCACCTGTGATCAGTTACTGATCAATCAATTAGTGGGTGTGTATAAAAAGAACCCCAGCACACCAGACCTTCACATCAACTGCAACTTGACCTCTGACAACATGCCTAAGATCCACCCTGAGACCAAAGCGTTAATTATCAAGAGGCTGAAGACCAGATCCACTGCTGAGGTGGCTGACACCTTCAATGTGTCTCAGCGTCAAGTACAAAGAATAAGAAAAAGATCTGAAAAGACTGGAGATGTTTTTGACAAGCCCAGGTCCGGCAGACCCCGCAAGACAACTGCTTGGGAGGACCGTTTGTTGATTCAAAAATCCAAGGCCAGCCCCTTTTCCACTGCAGCAGAGCTCCACCAGGCCTGGTCACCTCAAGTCCCTGTGTCAACCAGAACAGTTTGTAGAATTCTGTCTCGAAATGGCCTCCATGGTCGAATCAGTGCACAGAAACCAGCACTAAACAAAAGGCAATTAAAAAACCATGTGGCATTTGCCAAGGCCCACAGCCTGCTAAAAGGATGGACACTGGAAAAGTGACAGAAGGTGGATTTCTCAGATGAATCCTCGGTTGAATTACATCACAGCCGCCGCAAATATTGCAGGAGACCTACTGGAGCCCGCATGGATCCAAGATTCACCCAGAAAACAGTTAAGTTTGGTGGCGGAAAAATCATGGTCTGGGGTTACATCCAGTATGGGGGTGTGCGAGACATTTGCAGGGTGGAAGGCAATATCAATAGCCTAAAATATCAAGAAGTATTAGCTACCTCTTACATTCCCAACCATAAAAGGGGGCAAATTTTGCAGCAGGATGGTGCTCCATCGCATACTTCTATCTCTACATCAAAGTTCCTCAAGGCGAAGAAGATCAAGGTGCTCCAGGACTGGCCAGCCCAGTCACCAGACATGAACATCATTGAGCATGTCTGGGGTAGAATGAAAGAGGAAGCATGGAAGGCAAAACCAAAGAATCTTGATGAACTCTGGGAGGCATGTAAGACTGCTTTCTTTGCTATTCCTGATGACTTCATCAACAAATTGTATGAATCATTGTCGAACCGCATGGATGCAGTCCTTCAAGCTCCATATTTAATATCTTGTATGAACAAGATATTAAATATGGATCTCACAGCACCACTACTTAATTCACTGACATTATGCAACATATTTTTGTATTTGAAGTAAATTATTTGTTCAATTTTCTGTAGGCGACAAGACTTTTGTCTTGCCAAAATCTGACCTTTCTGTGTTCATTAAATGATCAATCTTTCTTCAGTGAAGCAAATTTATTTTAGTATATTGAGCATAATTTGGGAGGGTTTTAGCTTTCATATGAGACATTTCTAAAACCAATCGATTAATTTAAAGTCAGGTTATAAGCTTTTGTTTCTACAAAATGGATAAGCGACAAGACTTTTGTCAGGGACTGTATATATATATCTTAAGAAGTCTCACCTGAGTGTGCTGGTCCTCCGTTTTGTCCACGGTGCAGTTGTGAGGTATAAATGAGACTGAAAGACAAGTAAACAAAGAGACTGATTTTAATCTCATTTACATCAATATGAAATGGGTGAAGCAGTAGCAGGATATACACTGAGAATGACATTGTTATTGTTGTTCCTCATCTTGTCCACTAGAGGGAACAGTTTAGCTGGGCTTTATTTCAGAACCAACCATATCCTTACTGTTTTGTTTTGGGGTTTTTTTTTAATGAACTAAAAAGCTGGTGTTGGGATTTAACATTCTACAACTTAAAGCATCCCTATTTTGCCAAATGGACTTTTCAGAGCTTTTATCCATGTTATAACTGTTTCCCCTCTCCATTTACTCCCTCAAAATTGTATTTAAAGTGATTTGTGTATGTTTGATCAATCTTTAACTACTTATTTACTCATTCTTCTGCCATGGGTTCTACCTGGATGACTGAGGGATTTTAGAAACATCCTTCCTCTGCAGTTTTAGTAACTGCCAAATTATTCTTTTTTTCTTTATTTAACCTATATTTTAGCCTCTTTTCGATATTTTAATAGCTACTGTAGCATCATTGTAGTCCTTCTTTAGATCTGGTTTAGTCATAGTTAGACTGGAATAGTCAGTTTTGGTTCAGAAAGCCTTGGCATGAAAAGTTTGAGAGCCAACACTTATTTAGCATGCAAAAATACTACTACTTATAATCAGTGGGTAGAGTAGCCAAAAATTGTACTCAAGTAAGAGTAACTTCAAAATAATAATGATAATTACTCAAGTAGAAGTAAAATGCAGTGGTCCAAGAAATTACACAAGTAAGAGTAAGACTACTACTCATTATGAGTCATTTAAAGATTAACTGTCTGGGTGTAATATTTGTTTTATAATTTTGAAGTTAAAGTGAAGACAAAACATTAAATAATGCACAAAATCTGGTATTTTTAAAGCATATACATAAAAATGAGATAAACTAAATCATATCTGAAGGAGCATTGCAGGAAACACAAATGTTCAAATCATTTCAAGCTTCAAGCTTTTGTGACTTTAGACTTACTCACAGTGAGAAGAAGAACCACAACTTTTACTCAAATAAGAGTACTGCACAATATATTACTCAAGCAAAAGTAAGAAAAGTGAGAAAATGTAGTTATGTAGTAAATGTATATAAAATGTAGTAAATGTAAATACACAACCATCTGCCCGTGCTTCTAAACCCATCACATACTTCCATCTCTGCCGTCCATGTGCTCCGGGGGGATATCCTCCTCCTCGGCCCTGGAGTCTGCAGGAGAGGGCATGCCTGGATCCTGGAGGAACACATTCAGTAAGCCCCTTAGATACCCACACAGGATGCCACCCATATACCCACAGAAAACCCCAGAGAGGGCCTGGTGGTGCAGCAGCGTGAAGAGGCCCATGCTGGAGATGTGTGTGGGGTTGGTGTGAGCTTGGGGCCCTCAGCAGTCCCCTCTGACCCGGCCCCTGTGCCTTATCTGGGCCTCTGCACACAAAGCCTGTCAGATACTGGTCAATAATGCACTAACTTCACTCACACATTGATTATTTAGTCAAGAAGAGCATTTGTGTCGTGTGGAGGAGGTTTGAGAGCGGAGAGCTGCTCTGGGGCATGCTAAGGTGTAAAGTGCATGTGGAGATGACGAGGGACTGACTGATTCTTGCTCAGGTCTCACCAGGGTTTGTCTCTCTACAAGAATATGGGCCAGTGAGCAGAGTAATAGAACTTATAGCCTGGTTCTCTCTGAGGTACTTTCCATGAGGCCATTTCTATGAGGTACTCTCTGTGTTAATGTTTTGGTCCTGAATTGTATATTTTATCATTATATATATCTTATATCATATATTATATCATATATTATAGCGATAAGGCCAATCTCAGCAATTCACAAAAAGACGCTTAGTATTCACTTCGTCTCTTTCTGTAACGCACTGGGACTGGCTAATGTGAGAGGCTCTGGAAATACTGTATTATCTTGTCCATCTTAAACAGGAAACAGTTTGCTAGCTTTGTTTTGCTAACACATCTGCTCCATATTTAAGTCTGGAATTGCAGCACTTTCTCACAAGATTAAGTGCTTATGATTTTCTGCCCTATAGCTGCTTTTTGTCTCTAAGTACACTTAGCTTAAGAGTACCTGAAGCCGAATAGAGCCAGACCACTTTGGTAGGCACTATCTCAGGGGGACCTCTCAAAACGGGCCAGCACTTTAGACAGTGACACTTTCTTTCAGACCACAGCGATCTGCTCCAAAGTGAACTAATGGAAACCAGTGTAAAAAGTCTTTTGTTGTGCTTTCTGTGTGGTACTCTCTCTGAGGTACTCTTGATATGGTACTCTGTGCGTGACTCTCTGGTCAGTGTGACGCTCTCAGGGCTCCCAGGAGGGTGCTCCTGAATGTGGGTGCTCCTGGATGTGGGTACTCACCATGCGCCCGGGGCAGGTCTGGGAGTAGAGTCTGTGGCAGCGCTTATGCAGCAGCAGTCTGCAGCTGATACACTTGTAGCCCTGAGCGGTCAGCCCCCATATCCTCTCAGCGCAGTGGGCACACGGAGCCTTCTGGAACACACAGGTCAGAGGTCAGAGAGATTCACAGTAGATTTATGGTCCTGTTTGTTCTTTGTATTCAAGGGCATCCATGGCCTCGCCCCAGCCTACCTGTCACACCTCCTGACTGTCCACCTATTCACCTGTCACACCTCCTGGCTATCCACCTGTCAGACCTCCTGACTATTCACCTGTCACACCTCCTGGCTATCCACCTGTCAGACCTCCTGACTATTCACCTGTCAGACCTCCTGACTATTCACCTGTCAGACCTACTGACTGTTCACCTGTCAGACCTCCAAAAATACAAAATACAATCCAACTGAATTAATCCGGAGCGCATCACCTTCGCCAGCACCACAGGACTGCACATGTGCGCTCTGAGCTCCTGTCTCTATTTTTAATTATACGGAAAGTTCACAGCCACCTGTGGACCAGAGCTGCACTGAGAGCAGTCTGAGCCTGAGGTCCGTGTGGTACTCTCAGCATGGTACTCTCAGTGTGGTACTGTGTATCATTATGCCTCCTTCTGTACACAGTGGACAGACCATAAGCACACCTGAGCTTGTGAGTTAGTGCTTAGATGGTGTCATTTGTGTATTTGTGTACTCACAGATCACAGTTTATTTATTTGTTGGTTTGTTTATTTGTTTGAATTAGGACAGTTAACAGTGAGTAAGAGCTGTATGAGGCCGACAGATTGTGCTATTGTCACTTCAGGGTGATTGTTCTAAAATAATGTTGCTCTAACCCTGAACCATCTTGTGCGCTGCAGGAGAGAAAATGGGTTGGAAGAGGCTTAGAAGAGCCAGTGGTCTGTGCCTAACCCCAGCCATCGACCCATTTTAACCTAAAGGCTTAGCCTAGTCCTGGTTTAGCCCTAGTTTAGTCCTGGGTTAGGCCAAGTTTAGTCCTGGTTTAGTCCTGGATTAGACCTGGATAAGACCTGGTTTAGTCATGGCTTACTCATGGTTTACATCTCGTTAAATCCTAGACCCGGTTTACTTCTGGATTAATCCTTAATTGATATCATGTCTAGTATTAGATTTAAAGCTTTTGAATCCCAAGGTTAATGGTAACACATCTCTGTCCCCTCTGAGTGTGTCGCTGAATGGCCACAGGACATTCATGGACAGTGGTCAGTGTGTGCTTGTGAGGAGAGGTCAGCAGTGATGCGGCCAATAGCTCACCCTGTTAAAGCGCTTGGCCTGGAAGAGATGTCCGTGCACGTGGTACAGCTTCCTCCATCTCCGAGCTCCGCGCCGGTAGATGGACTCTGCACAGACACATGGCACAGCGGTCAGGAGAGAATAGGTCACTATGGTCAGGAACTATACAACCTGCCCAACTTTAAACTAGCTCAGTGGCAGTTCTTCTGACTGAGTCCCCTGAGGATGGCTGCTTTATGGGGTCATCTGCCTGACTCATGACACACACTCACCACACACTGAACCAGAACATTGACAGCATAAAAGCATCACACAGGTGAAAAAAATAAACAGGACTGAAAAAATGACCACAAGCTTTGGGAGAATCAATGAGAAACTTGCTCTGTCTCCAGCTGAGGTTGCATGCACACTCACTCTGATTATTATCAGATTTCTGGAGCATTAAAATGACATGTAAACAGCAAAATCCTCTGATTTCTTTCAGGTCATGCCCCCTCTGATACTCACATCACATCTGACAGTTTGCATCACCTCAAGTCGAGAAATCTGATTCTAATCAGAGTTTGTGTGCATGTCACTGTATAGTCACTGCAATTAACAAACCTGATTGGATGGCTTTGTCTGAGTTTTACCTGGATTTACTAGGCAACAAATACAATGAATGCAAACAAAGTTTAAAGGCGAACACATATATTCTCAATGGTTGTAACTCATTTATAACTCTATCCTCAAACCTAAATCAAAACAAACAAAAAATAGGACTAGCCATGTCAGGTCCAGAGGTGTGAAAACACCCATTATGGCCCTGAATGGTTCTGCTAACTACACCCCCACTCCCACTCCATATTGAACGGACACACCTAACTAACAGAAACTGTAAACAAATAGGTGTGGTAGTCTCAGAGTAATTTCATTGTAGTTAGCTCCTCCCTTCAGGCAAATATAAGGCAGTGTCCACCAGTGTCTGACCAGAATTGAAGAAGCAGTTTGGATGAGCTGAGAAACGTATTCGACCAAATAAACTTTTGTCCAGTTGACAAATTGAATTTCTCCTTTTGTCATCGTTTCCCATAAATGTAAGTCATGATCATGTGTATAGATCACAACTGTGTTGTGTGTCCATTTTTACAGTTTAAAGTTTACAGTTTAAAGTTTAAACCCCCACTAGAGGGAGCCCTCTACTCTGCACCACTGTCTGAGCCCTGCTGTAAAGAGCACTTCTATTTTTAGCATCAGCAGTCCAGCTACTGGAGCAGGAGTTGAGCTCCCTGTGGAGCAGGAGAGGTCCTCCTCACTGAGGCTAGAGCACAGTGTCACCTTCACTGCTCTCACTCTCTCATACATACACAGCTATATATATATATATATATATACACATACATATATATATACATACCCACACACAGACATATATAATATATATAATATATATATGATATATATATATATATTGTGTGTGTGTGTGTGTGTGTGTATATATATATATATATATATATATATATATATATATATATATATATATATATATATATATATATATTATATATATATATATGAAAAACTGGACAGCACCTGGACAGCACCTGTGCGTACTGGCTAAAGAAGCTCACGGCTCTCCACGAGCGCCTGGCAGCACAAATGAACCAGCTGCTAAGGGATGGGACTCACCCTGAATGGCTAACCCAAGGGCGTACGATCCTGATCCTGAAGGATCCCTCAAAGGGTACAGTCCCATCCAACTATCGGCCAATAACCTGTCTCTCCACAACATGGAAGCTCATGTCAGGCTTCATTGCAGCTAAGATAAGTGGGCACATGGATCAATACATGAGCACAGCACAGAAGGGCATCGGCAAAAACACCAGAGGAGCCAAACACCAACGCCTGGTTGACCGAACAGTCGCCCATGACTGCAGAACCCGTCAGACCAACCTGTGCACTGCCTGGATTGATTACAAAAAGCCTATGACTCAATGCCACACACATGGATCACTGAGTGCTTGGAGTCGTACAATATCAGTCGGACTCTAAGGGCGTTCATTGCAAACTCAATGCGGTTGTGGAAAACCATCCTTGAAGCCAATGGCAAGCCAATTGCACAAGTGCCCATCAAATGTGGCATATACCAAGGAGATGCACTGTCCCCACTGCTGTTCTGCATAGGTCTGAACCCCCTCAGCCAAATCATTGACCGCACTGGCTATGGATACCGACTCAGAAACGGGGCCACCATCAGCCACCTCCTCTACATGGATGACATCAAGCTGTACGCTAAGAGTGAGCGGGACATCGACTCACTGATCCACACCACCAGGATCTACAGCACAGACATTGGAATGTCATTCGGGCTCGAGAAATGTAGTAGGATGGTGACAAAGAGAGGGAAGGTAGTCCACACAGAGGGGGTCTCACTCCCAGAGGGAACAATAGCAGACATTGAGGACAGTTACAAGTACCTTGGTATCCCACAAGCAAATGGCAACCTTGAAGAGGCAACAAGGAAAGCGGCTACAGCTAAATACCTGCAACGAGTAAGGCAAGTCCTAAGAAGCCAGCTCAATGGCAAGAATAAGGCACAGGCAATAAACAGCTACGCCCTGCCAGTGATCAGATACCCTGCAGGAATCATAAGCTGGCCAAAGGAGGAGATACAGACCACAGACGTTAAGACACGAAAGCTCCTGACCATGCATGGAGGGTTCCATCCCAAATCCAGCACCCTGAGACTGTATGCGAGCTGGAAGGAAGGAGGCCGAGGACTAGTGAGTGTGGGAACCACTGTCCAGGATGAAACAGTCAAAATCCATAAGTACATCAAGGATAAGGCCCAAACAGATGGTGTGCTCAGGGAATGCCTCAGACAGTGGAGGTCAGAGGAAGAGGTGCTGGAGAGACCATCATGGCAGGACAAGCCCCTACATGGGGCATACCACCGAAACATAACTGAAGTGGCTGATATCAAGAAATCCTACCAATGGCTGGAGAGGGCTGGTCTGAAGGACAGCACAGAGGCCCTCATCCTGGCTGCACAGGAGCAGGCCTTGAGCACCCGAGCAATAGAGGCCCAGATCTACCACACCAGACAAGACCCAAGGTGTAGGTTGTGCAAAGAGGCTCCTGAGACAGTCCAGCACATAACTGCAGGGTGTAAGATGCTGGCAGGGAAAGCATACATGAGCGACACAACCAAGTGGTGAGCATAGTGTACAGAAACATCTGTGCAGAGTACAGGCTGGAGACCCCAAGGTTAAGGTGGGGAACTCCCCCAAAGGTTGTGGAGAATGAGCGTGCCAAGGTCCTGTGGGACTTCCAGATACAGACTGACAGAATGGTGATGGCAAACCAACCAGACATAGTGGTGGTGGATAAGCAACAGAACAAAGCCATGGTGGTGGACATTGCAATACCAAGCGATGGTAATATCCGGAAAAAGGAACACGAGAAACTAGAGAAATACCAGGGGCTCAAGGAAGAGCTGGAGAAGGCCTGGAAGGTGAAGGTATCAGTCGTCCCCGTGGTAATCGGAGCACTCGGGGCTGTAACCCCCAAACTGGAAGAGTGGCTAAAGCAGATACCCGGAAAAACATCAAACATCTCAGTCCAGAAAAGCGCAGTACTAGGAACAGCAAAAATACTGCGCAGATCTCTCAAGCTCCCAGGACTCTGGTAGAGGGCCCGAGCTGATGAGGGTGAGAGAGACCAACCACCGTGGAAGGTGAAGAAACACATTTTTTTAATATACTCACACACACACACACACATATATACACACACACACTTTTCTGGACTGAGATGTCTGATGTTTTTCTCCTCCAGTTTGGGGGTTACAGCCCCGAGTGCTTCAATCACCACAGGTACCACTGATGCCTTCACCTTCCAGGCCTTCTCCAGCTCTTCCTTGAGTCCCTGGTATTTCTCTAGTTTCTCGTGTTCCTTTTTACAGATATTACCATCGCTTGGTATTGTATTGTCCACCACCACAGCCTCTGGCCACCTCTGGTTGGTTCGCCATCACCATTCTGTCAGTCTGTATCTGGAAGTCCCACAGGATCTTGGCTCGGTCATTCTCTGCAACCTTCAGAGGTGTTTCCCACCTTGACCTTGAGGTCTCCAGCCCGTATTCTGCACAGATGTTTCTGTACAATATGCCCGTCACTTGGTTGTGTCGCTTCATGTATGCTTTCCCTGCCAGCTTCTTACACCCTGCAGTTATGTGCTGGACTGTCTCAGGAGCCTCTTTGCACAGCCTACACCTTGGGTCTTGTCTGGTGTGGTAGATCTGGGCCTCTATTTCTCAGGTACTCAAGGCCTGCTCCTGTGCAGCCAGGATGAGGGCCTCTGTGCTGTCCTTCAGACCAGCCCTCTCCAGCCGTTGGTAGGATTTCTTGATATCAGTCAGTTATGTTTCGGTGGTATGCCCCATGTAAGGGCTTGTCCTGCCATGATGGTCCCTCCAGCACCTCTTCCTCTGAGCTCCACTGTCTGAGGCATTCCCTGAGCACATCATCTTTCGAGGCCTTGTCCTTGATGTACTTACGGATTTTGGATGTTCCCTTCTGTGCTGTGCTCATGTATTGATCCATGTGCCCGCTTATCTTAGCCGCAATGATGCCTGACATGAGCTTCCATGTTGTGGAGAGACAGGTTATTGGCCAATAGTTGGATGGGACTGTACCCTTTGAGGGATCCTTCAGGATCAGGATCGTACACCCTTGGGTTAGCCAATATAAAACTATATAAAAACTGATGCATTATTATTATTATTATTATTATTCAGAGTGAGTCCCATCCCTTAGCAGCTGGTTCATGTGTGCTGCCAGATGCTCGTGGAGTGCAGTGCGCTTCTTTAGCCAGTATGCGTGGATCATATCTGGGCCTGGTGCTGTCCAGTTTTTCATGCCTGAGACTCTTTCCTGAATGTCTGCCACTGTGATGGTGACTGGATCTTGTTCAGGGAGGTTGCTGTGGTCTTCCCTCAGAGCCACTAGCCACTGTTCATCGGTGTTATGTGATGCCTCCCTCTCCCATATGCCTTTCCAGTACCTTTCAGTCTCCAGCCTTGGTGGGTCTGGGGAACCAGAGCACCTTGATGAAAAATGGGCTATTGGAACAAGGCGGAAATGGGCGAGATGCGAGAACAAGGCTCTGTTGGAATGCTCCAGTAACCCTAGTCAAAGGGGTTACATGAACAAGATGTGGGAGAAATGGTTACTTCGATACCCACAGTCCAAGCTAACGGCCAAACAACTAGTAGCTCAGTGTTCCAACATCCACAAACGGCAACTGCTATCACAACTAGAAATTGATGAGGTACAACACAAATGCTACGGCAAGGGGGAACCAGGACGCCAGGTCAGAGGGGAGTTAACACCAACTCCCCAACCAGAGATTGGGTACGAAGCCCCAGTAAGTATCATGGCCCGAATGAACGCAAGGCAACCCCGACGCCAGTTACAGAGACTAAGTGAAGTACCATTTCAAAGTCTCCTAGAAGATGTGAATGCAGCATTGAGAGCGATCCCTACCACAACCATCACTGAAACCAATGAGCTGATATACACTTCAGCAGGAGTGATCCTAGAGGTGCTGGGCTATAAGAGCAACCATGGGAGCCATGAGAGACAATACCCACCATGAAAAAGACGGTTAGAGGCTAAAATCAAGGAAGCACGCAGAGAAGTGAGCCAATTGTCAGAGGCCAAGAAAGGTGTGATGAAAGGGTACCTGGCTGTACCCAAGAGGTACAGCCAGATGCCCATACCTGAAGCACTCGAAACTGCCAAGCAAAGGCTGCAAGCCTTAGCCAGCCGCCTAAAGAGGTACACGTGAGATAATGAAGCCAGACGAATACATACATACATACATACACATACACACACACACACACACACACACACACACACAGACAAATCACACAATCAATTTACTCATTGGCAGCTGTTTTTATTGCAAACCAATACCTTTAAAAACAAAAGCAAGAGGGGTCACCAATCCACAGATCTAACCAGTAACTTGTCCTGGTAGTATCACCTGCTTGTCTGAAGATAGACACATTTAATGCCATACATTGCGGAGTACAAACGAGGCCTTTCCTGTTGTGTTCCTCCTCCATCTCCCCTGCTCCCCCTCACCCCTCCTGCTTCTACTCTTCCCCACCCCTCCTGCTCGTCCTGCTCCTCCTCCCCTGACCCCCCACCCCTCCTGTTCCTACTCTTCCCCACCCCTCCTCTTCCTGCTCCCCCTCACCCCTCCTGCTCCTCCTCCCCTGCTCCTCGTGTGAATCAGCAGGCTGTGGATAGAGGGAGGCTGTGTAAGCATTTTCAGCATTCTTTCACAGAGTCTGTGTCCACTCCAACATAAAGTGTGTTTATCAGACATGAGACACTGGTACTGAGAAGACGGGCTTTCCTTAAGGTCCTGAGCAATTTATCACTAAGGCTTTGATATTTTTTCCTAATAATGCATGGAAAACTGTGCAAAAGCAGTCACTTTTATATACAGAGTAAGGTTTGTACATTTCAGAATCGTTTTCTGACACTACTCTTCTACTTGTTATGTACACAATACTTGAGTTAAAAAGTTACTCCTTTCACTATGAGTAACTTTGTTAATGTTAATTACAGATCAACCGATTTGGGTTTTTCATAGCTGATATGATTATTTATAATCCAGGGCATAGATAGCCGGTAAGTTCTGCCGATATTTTTGAGTTAGTATGTAGGGCCAATGTTGATTATTTTCCTCAAATTAATTTAAATTTACTACAAACTCACCCCTTTGTACCACAAACCCATAAAGGAAATGTGTAGTCACATTTTGTGTGGTTTTCTCTTCTCATGTACGTGTCAAAACGTTGTGTGTATTTTTAGGTAACAGATTAACCAAAACAAAATATTGGCCTGTGATGGAGAATTAAGGCTGAGAGCTAATATCCTAATAAGTCCAAATATCAGTCTATAATGATTGGATCATTTGAGTTTTTGCACTGGTCCTTCAGATATAATTTACTGATGTTTTGTCCATGTCCATCCATCCATTTTCTTCCGCTTATCTAGGGCCAGGTCACGGGGGCAACAGTTTAAGCAGGGACTCCCAGACTTCCTTCACCCCAGACACTTCCTCCAGCTCCTCTGGGGGAGACCCGAAGGCGTTCCCAGGCCAGGCGAGAGACATAGTCCCTCCAGCGTGTCCTGGGTCTTCCCCGGGGACTCCTCCCACTGGGACATGCCCAGAACACCTCCCGAGGGAGGCGTCCAGGAGGCATCCGGAACAGATGCCTGAGCCACCTCAGCTGGCTCCTTTCGACATGGAGGAGCAGCAGCTCTACTCTGAGCTCCTCGCGTGTGACTGACCTCCTCACCCTATCTCTAAGGGAGCGCCCAGCCACTCTGCAGAGGAAACTCATTTTGGCCACTTGGATCCGCGATCTTGTCCTTTCGGTCATTACCCAAAGCTCATGAATGTATGTGAGGGTAGGAACGTAAATTGACCAGTAAATCGAGAGCTTTGCCTTTCGGCTCAGCTCCCAATTCACCACAAGAGGAGCTGATCCTCATCCCCAGCCGCTTCACACTCAGCTGCAAGCCCCAGTGCACGTTGGAGGTCCCGGTCCGATGAAGCCATCAGGACAACATCATCTGCAAACAGCAGAGATGAGATCCTGTGGTCCACAAACCAGATCCCCTCCGGCCCCTGACTGCGCCTAGAAATTTCGCCCATAAATACAATGAACAGAACCGGTGACAAAGGGCAGTCCTGGTGGAGTCCAACATGCACTGGAAACAGGTCTGACTTACTACAGGCAATGGGAACACAGCTCTTGCTCCGGTCATACAGGGACCGGACAGCCCTTAACAAAGAGCCCTGGACCCCATACTCCCAGAGCACTCCCCACAGAACCCCACGAGGGACACGGTTGAATGCCTTCTCCAGATCCACAAAGCACATGTGGACTGGTTGGGCAAACTCCCATGAACCCTCAAGCACCCGATGGAGAGTATAGAGCTGGTCCAGTGTTCCGCGGCCGGGACGTCTGTGTGATTAGATTTTAAAAACATTTCACATAAAACTTACATTTACTTTTCACTTTTATATTCTCACTCATGTAACTATTGGACTCACAACTTTTACATCTACTTGAGCATTATAATATTTTAAACACTACTCTTCCTTCTGCTCTTTCCCCACCTCTGTTTATACACACATAAGGCTAGTGTGGGCCTGGAGTGAATCAAATAAGACTAAAATGCTTTGGAGGCATTATGGGCTCTGAAATGATCAGGTGTAGAGGGTGGGAAAAGAGAGCACCACATCATGACATCGGCAGGTGGAACAAGGTGTTTTCAGCTTAGAGAAATCCTTACATGCAGAATTACTGTGTGAATGAAATAAACACTCCAGGTACATTTTAGATGACGAAAAGACATCATACCATAAAAGTTTCATCTAGCAGAATCTTGAGAGAGCAGAAGTGCTCTGTGTGAGTCCAGTGGCCACTAGTTAAGGTTGATATTAAGGTACACTTTATTGTCCCCTTAGGGGAACTTGTCCTCTGTGTTTGACCCATCATTCAATGCCTCTGGGGCATCTCCTCAGGAGCAGTAGGGGCACAGTCCCATGCTTGGGGAGTCATCTCCATGATCTTGTTGCTTAATCAGGACTACCTCAGCCGGAGGATTTGACCTATTGTGCATGTTTGGGTGGTGGATATATCGATTCCAGTACTGGTATCGGCCAATATCAATACAGATTCTCCTACATCCGTATAGGCCAATATTGATACTTGATGCCCATATTCAATACTGGTATTTTTTTGCGCTGCCCCATTGTGCCCTTTTTGAACAGACTAATGAAGCTGTATGTCTTATAAACATGTAACAAATTATACATATAAGATACATTACTATGCCTTACTATGACTTTTAAAAGCTAAATATCAATATCTGCAAATATCAGTTACGAGCCACAGCAGCAGGCCAAATATCAGATATCGTACCAGCTCAAAAAAAAAAAAATCAGCCCAGACCTAACTACTACTCCCATTTGTAGATTTTTATAGAGAAAAAATATAACATTTGTTGTAACTTTATTGTGTTTAATATGTTAACAAATTAAGTTACAACAACATAATCTTGTACGAGGGCTGGACAATTATTCAGTTCAATTATTATCAAGATGGAGATTCAGTTCTGTCTAATGGTCAGTGATGAACCTGGGTCTTTTTAAAGGAGAGGTCCACAGCAAATCCTCTGAGTAAAAGCAAAGAGAAAGAAAAAAGATTGAGAAATTTAAGAAATTTGTAGGCCTTTAGTCGGATAAAGAAATTCTTGTTGGACTTAAGACATGTCCTGCCGATTGATTGTTCGACTAAAAAAGGAGCATGGCAAAAGCTCTCAAAACCATTCCATATTTTTGTGTATCTGATCCAAACTGCACTCACAAGACTAGACTACAGAATAGACATGAGAGTTCATGCTTAAAGTACTATTTATGCAGAAAAAGTACTAAGAAATAATGTATTTATATAAAGCTCCTTGAGTCATGAGTTTAATCTGCCTTTTTTGCATATAAATACAGAAAAATACCAGATCTTTAGCTCACTCATTCACTTCTCCTTTCTGCTGTTGTCCCACATAAATCCTTATAATGTAAATAAAATGATGAGTTACTAATAATCTTGGTGGACTCAGACTCCATGGCCATATCTCCACCACTCTCTTTGGACACAATGCTCCGTATTAAAATAGCTGCAGGCTAAGTGTGTGTGTGTGTGGTGCCATTGTGCTGAGAGTGGCACAGCCTGTTACATAAGGCCCTGCTCTACCTGGGCTTCCTCACTCTACACACACACGGGCACACAGAGGCAGAGAGCCGCCCGGGCACTTTCAGGTCTGTCTGGCTCATCAGGGTCAAATATGGGCAGGGCTTACCCTACCAGTCAAAAGTCTGAACACACCCTCTCTTTAATGCTTTACAGCATTACTATTTTCTGCATTTTAGATACATACAGATACAACAAATATATGAAGCAAGATATGTAGAATTACGTAGTAAAGACAAACAAAAAAAGAAAGAAATTGCTCATTTACATATGTTTTATATTTTGTATTAAAATCCTCAAAGTATCCACCCTTTGCTTTGTTGACATTGCTGTAAACCCTTGGCATTCTCTCAGTGATCTTTATGACAAGGTCTCCTGAAATGGTTTTCATTTCATGGGTGGGTCATGTCAGGGTTAAGAATTGTTAAAAGTGCAAAGTAGAATCTGAAACAAGTTTGGAGTTATTTTGAGTGTATGTTTTGTTTACTACATTCCATATGTGTGATTCATAGTTTTGTTGCTTCAGTGAGAATCTATAAAATAAATTATCATGCAGATAAAGCAACAGAAATGAAAAAGTGTGTCCAAACATTTGACTGGCACAAGTGTACATGAAACTTCCTGCATTTTGCTGACACTGCAAGTATACAGAATAGTTACATTGCAGACAGTCTGATCCTCTCCATGGGTTTCAGAATGATCGAATATGCAGACTGTTGCCACAGAAATTAACAATTTAAATCTAAATATGATTCTTTTGACTGGTGAAAAGTCCTCAAAATGTCACACAGAAATAACAATACATGGGTTTCAGATTCTAGAATGTGATGTCACACTCTAAAGATGGGGGCAAGAATCAGTTAATCCTTATTGATTGACTTTGTATTTTCCTATGAAATATCAGACAATATCTTATCTGATATCTCATATAAATGTTGAACCAGATCATTTCTATTAGTGACTAGACCCTAGAACCTGCTATATTTGAACAACAATCTTCATGTTAACCATATTAATTTTAGCTGACTGCATCTGTATTAGGTCAGTAGTATGCTGTGATGTCATATGAAAACTACCAATTCACTGATTGGACTTAACTGTGTTTAGATACCATAAACTCCAGGAAGTGCCACAGTGCTTTTCCAAACACATAAGTCATCATCAGTATTGCTTGACCTCCCAGGACCGGCACACAGTAGCTGGGCATCCAGACTAGTTCTCTCTATATTCTCTGCAGAAGATCTCTCAGTCTGGTCACCACATTCTCCTCTGTGTCGCAGGCCAAACTCAGACTGAGTCATCCAATCAGTTTTGTTTATTTCAGTGATACGTGGGAAACAGAGGAGCTCATTGGACATCGATCATTTAGAACAAACTCAAACCTCTCTCACCTCTGATGAACACCGCTAAGAGCCATGAGCGCAGAGGAACAAAGAACAGTGTACGACTCAGTATGACATGATACTACAATATCACAATATGGTGGCGATTTTGAAATAATCTATACCACTGTAAGACATATGATGGCATAACTACTCAAACAAACTTCCATTTTCCTATCCATGGGTTTCAGAATGATGAGGAATTGGGACTGTTTCCCTAACAATAAACAATTTAAAACTGAATATCTTTTGAATGGAAAAAAAAAGTCCTCAAAATGTTGCAAACAGGAAGCTGAACCCAGCAAAAATGAATAAAGTATGAGCCAGCCCCCTCTACCCTGCCTTTTTCTTACTGTTCTTATGCCATGGGTGATGGGTTAAGGGCCTTATGTTTTAACTTGGCCCCGTTTGGCCCCAGGACCCCAAATTAGTCTGAGCCACAAACAGAATGTGTGAGTGGTGCTAAGCGGTGCTATAGTCATAAATAGTGTCACATAATATTGAAATGTGGAACACAGAATACCCATAATGAGGATTACAGCAATATAACTATAACATAAGAAGGGTTTATGCAATTCACAGAATACCAATGAGGCATACGCTCATTAAAAATAATATTGGTGGTGAAGGGGTCTGGCAAAATCATGTTCAAAGTGTCTTATCATTTCAAAGTGCTGTTGTGGGAAGTGTTAGTACTGAATGTGCTGTACCACAATGTAATAATAATAATATGACAATACTCATGTATTAGCCACTCCCTTAACCGAGACACATTAGAGTTACAGCAGATGACTCTTCACCAAACTCTCACACCACATGACTCACAGCAGTCTCTTTAAGAATATCTAAGATGGGAAAAGAGCTACAACAATTCTCAAAAGGAATACCGTATTTTCCGGACTATAAGTTGCACCAGCCAAAAAATGCATCATCAGAAAAAAAAAAAAAAACATATATATAAGTCTGGACTATAAGTTGCATTTTTTGGGGGAAATTTATTTTATAAAATCAGAGCCCAACAACAGAAATTTCATCTTGAAAGGCAAGTTATAGTAATACGAATAGAATAGAGAACAACTGAATATGTGTCTGGTTTGTTAACATAACATATGAACAGTTATTCAGAGAACTAGAGAATAAACCACATAACAAGTTTACCAAACTCTGGATCTCACTCCAAATCACTAAATCCATTGAATTCTTCATCCTCAGTGTCACTTCTGGCCAACTCCAGCTTTTAGCCCGTGATGAGCTTTTTTTGTTTTCTTCATTGCAGTTCGAGTATCCTCCACTTTTCCCCAGTCCCTCACAAGTTTCTCACTCACTCCAAACTTTCTTTCTGCTGCTCGATTACTGTTTTCGGCTGCATATTTCACTACTTGCAGCTTGTAATCTGCAGAATATGATTAACAGTTTATCACTGTGTAATAAAATAAGTTCTGATGCTAAATGAACATTAGTGAGTGGGATACGTCTAAATGACTCGTATGCGTTAAATGCAGGTGGGTGCTTAAATGACAAGAACAAATGTCTCAAACTTCAGTAGCTGGACATCCACTCATACCTGATCGATACAACTAGCCCCGACCCCCGGGAGAGCCTGAAAAATGCTAAAATCCTACGACATGATCCCAGACAGGACAGTGGCTCTTTCTGCAGCCGACAGGCGCAGTAGAGCGCCGAGTGCCAGTGGTACAGGAGTAATAGTGTGATAGGAGTAGCAGATACTGGCACACAAGCCTAGAGCGCCCTCTAGCGGCTGTCAGTGTGAAAATATATATTGTAATGTATAAGTCACACCTGAGTATAAGTCGCAGGACCACCCAAACCATGAAAAAAAGTGCGACTTATAGTCCGAAAAATACGGTAGTCATAGTTTAGGTCAGTAATACATGTTTAAATGTTGTATTATATATTCAATATCTATTATCTTGTTTTATTGCATGTTACCATTTTCCTGCTGTTCTTGAACTGTGCGTTGCAACCCTGGAATTTCCCCACTGTGGGACTAATAAAGGCATATCTTATCTTATCTAATACCCAGTAAGTAAAGAGTAATACAAACACCAGTATGTATCTGTGAGTTGGCTTTCCAGATGGTGCATACTTATATTATTTATTTATTTTAGCTACTTATTATGCCCATAGAGAAATGTGTCCTGCTTGCTTCTAGCCACTCAGCTATCATATCGCCAATGTCTTTATTTATTTATTTTTTAATAATCCTGTGGTGAAAAATTACATTTCATTCTTACATCCATGTAAATGTTATTTTTGTGTAGCACCTGTACCCAGAGCCTACACACACCTTATTATAAGTGAATGTGGACATGTGGACATGCCTCCATAGGATTGTCAAAAGTATCCAAAATCAGATACCAATTGATACTAAAACTAATATCAAAACTAGGTACTCATTTAAGCAGGTATCGATACTAAAAAAAGTTACATAACTGGATAAAAAACCTTATCTGATCAATTTCATATTGAGTCTGCACCGGTGTAATAAACAAACACTATTATTTTATTTTATTTAAATTAAATGATAATTTGGGAATCAAAATCAGTATTGAGTATTGAACCTATTCTTCAGTATCAAAATCGAGATTGAAATGTTAGTATCATGAGGTGACAGCACTAGCTTCCACACAGATGTCATATACTTTATTTATAAGACAAATGTTATACTTTTTCATGTCTTGAATGTATTTAAAGACAAGGCAACCTGCCAGTAAGGAAACTCCACACAGAAGCACACACAGTCTGAAAATATATGTGCAAAACAAGCTGATGCTCTCAGGCTGGGAGTGTGATTTTAGGCAATGCTCTTATATATGGGTATCAAATTAGAATCATGTGTCCGAGAGCAAAGTGTGGAGCACCCTCACACATCCACACACACTCATAGTCTGTGATCAATAACAGGATTTAGAATTAGAGCACAGCAGTCTGATTTTTGTCACAAACAGCTGCTTTTAAAATATACTCTAGAGTATAAACTAGTGCTAAAATTTAAAACTCGATTTCGATATTAAGGATAAGACTTGATACTTGATGCCAATTCTGATACTACAATGATAATAAAAAAACAACAGAATGTAATTTTCAACATTGTGGCCTTATATATCTGTGTAATCCCTCAGTGGTCCTGTAGGTTCCACAGTGGTCCATGGGTGTATACTAGTCTGTGGGCTCTTATACTTGTTCTAATACAGCTCAAGATCATTCTAGAGATTTCAGGAAAGGTTCATTTCTGACCTGTGAATGGGACTTTTTTTAGTATCTACCTGTCCAAATGAGTATCTATTTTTAATATTAAAACAGGTCTAAGTTGATTTGTTGACATTGCACTTCTTGGCAATAATGATGTAGTAGCAGATCCACTAACAGTCATTGACATTCCATGGGTCTAGAATGGTGCACTTCTATGACAGTTTGGTGATTCTTATAGTTAGTAGAGGCCATTATGTCACAGAAATGACATGATGTGATGGTTCTCTGGTTCTTCCTCTTACATCATAATCCTGCTTGTATGTATATATTACAAAACTCGCACTGTGGTGGTCAGGGCAGAGCTGTGGTGGTTAAAACGCTCTTTAGATTCAGTTCACAGTAACATTTCCAAGAGTATTAGCAGTTTAAAGTCAGAACAGAACATAGTCTTTTTTTAACAAATGTGACTTTTAACCAACTGTATCTAGCATAATTGGTAAATGGGCCACAATTTGAGAACCACTGACCTAAATAACAGCAGCTTTTACCATTAGCTAATTCCACCATTCTAATTGTGATTGTGTATTGTATTGCTGTTAATCTTTGTGAGTGGCCCCGTGACGTCACAGGAAATAAAGTGTACTCTGGAGGTTCTGCATCAGACAGAGCTCCTCCTCTGGGAACAGAGCATCAGCCTGCTGCCCCCAGCTCCACTCTCATGGTAAAGCCTTGACTTGTGTGTAGAATCCCTCAGTCGTCCAGGTAGAATCCATGGCAAAAGGAGAAATTCAATTTGTCAACTGGACAAACTTTGTCTCCTTTCGTCGTAAAGCCTTGACTATTACATAAACAGGTTAAATATACAAATCAAATACTGCAATTCCCAGAAACATGACAATTTAAACAATTGCTTCTGATAACTCCAGAAGGGTGTTTCTCTGCCATGGTTCAACATCAAAGGAAAAGAAGAGACTAAGTGGGTGGGGCCAACAGTTCATTCTGAATCATGTTCATAACTCATGGTTCAAAATGAGGGCACAAAAAAAAAAAAAAAATACTGATCAATCTCTATTGTGCTTTTCATAAAGCTGTGCACCTTAATGTGAATTAAGGTGCACAGCTTGATACTAAACTTGTCATGAGCTCATACATTCAATCAGAAACATTTTCCATACATAATTTAAAATAAACATGCATTCTTATCTCTCCACTGAGACGACTCGTAACTTAGCCCGGAGGAAAGTCTGTCTTTGGATAATCCACAGCAGAAACAGCATCATCCATGTGTCTATGATTAGCATTAGCATGTTTGTTTACGTATTGCCACAGTTTAACCCTAACCCTTCAGTTTAGGACACATTAACCTGGAATGTTCTGTAGTATGCCTTTATAATAAAACATGACAAAGTATTTCAAAAGCTTAAATAATGCATGATATGTAATCTTTAAAGGAGCCACTGTGCTGAGGAGATGAATACAGTTCTGTTATGGCCCCACACCTGAGCTTTACTCCAGCGCTCACAGTGGCCACAGTGAAATACTGTCCTCAGAACACAAAGCAGAGGTGATTTCAAACAATTACAGTTCAGTAGGAAACATCTCTCATTGTGAGCTTTTTTCTGAGTTATGTTCAGTCAGGATTCAGGAGCACATTCTAAAGCCATGTGCAGAGTCCCATTCATTTCAGAACATGAAGACTAAACTACAGGGTTGGTGTATTTTCCTTTTACAAAATAAGACTGGATAAATATTGTTAGCATAAGACTTTATACTTTAAAATCACTGAAGTCTTTGCCTAATATGAATTATGATTATGCTGTATGATGTATCATGCTGTACTGAGGAACATATCTTGGTTCAAAGTTTAACCAAGTTAATTTGCTTAAGAGATGTCCTTCATCACAGCACCTATAGTACAGTGCTTATTGCACTGGGTGAGTGGTTCAATCAGACAGAAGACTATAGTACTATACTATACTATTACTATAGTAAGACTAACAGTCCTCTGCAGGTCCTGTCCAGGACTCAAACTCAGAACCTGCTAGTTGTGAGGCAAGAGGCCACCCAGCCACTGTTCCACTCTATGCTTTATCATTATCACCATCCACCATCACAGTGCTGCCCTGAGTGAGGAGTGAGGAGGAATCTATGGCTCTGACTCATACACACCACTGTAAACATTCTCAGGTGACACGACTGCACTGCAGCGCTCACCATTCTACTCAAAGCTCTATTATTAGAGCAGAGTCCAGTCAGCACACAGAGGTCAACAACACTGGACACATACGGTATTCTTACACAGCACTTTTAGAAGATGCCGCCTCGGCCAGACTAACATCTGTAAATAGAATCACTTCAGCCCTCACACAGTCACATTCCTTAAGGCAATGGTAAGTGTCTTGCTCAAGGACACAATGACAGTAAAGCTGGTAGCAGGAATCAAACCTCCAGGCAAAGGTCTGTGCAGGCCCTGGACCCAAGCAATAGAACTACTGACCATTCAGATGTACCTGTGTGGTTTTTGATTGTGTTCTAAATAAAGCAGGTGCATTTACCCTGACAGTGGGACCTCCAGTTCTTCTGGCAGACACATTTACTGTAAAGAAATGCTTGTAGTCCCTGTCAGCATCAGAACGTCATCATCTCCATAAGGTTTTGAGACCACTGTTAGATGAAAGAAAGCTTATCCAAGCAGAGATATTGTGCTTGTGTCTGCTCATTATACTCTATGACACCGGTGGTGTCATTATGTTAGAATTTTAAATCACAGTATTCATTTAAAACAACTTAATAAAATAAACAAGTCCGCTGACTTCCACATTAGAAAACTGTGGTATCCAATGGGAGCTGATGTCGCCGCAAACGTCATTACAAAGCGTTGCATGCTGTGGGCCCCTCCTACGGACAGCTGCACATCACACTAGGGCAGTGGATTTTTTTTTTCCATCTGTAGCAAAATAACTACGCAACACCACACATATCACAGATTAAGAAAATAAAACTGTAGAAGCAATGACCGGAGATTGGAGCAATGACGTCTTGAATACAGAAAATTAAAGATTACTCAAACATTCATGAATCACTCTAAATACAACGTTGTGAGGGAAAAGGAGGTGGTTAAAAACTCAAGTTCAAAGGAGATATTGCATAAGAGGTCCACTTTAATTAAAACCATCCAGAAAGAACTTGAAATCTCAAAGTTTAAATCTAATTATGAATGTTAATTAATTAATCTAAATGCCTCAGACCAGGAGAAATATTTGGGATTTCATGTAACAACTCGTGCCTTTTGTCAGTGAAAATTTAAGTAAGGACCATTTAATGATTGTGCAGCTGACACACTTGGCACAGTGGTTAACATTTCAGCCTCACAACAATGAAGTCGACAATGAAGTCGACGATGGACGATGACATCGTCCATCGTCATTTATGACCCACCATCGCAATGGATAGTAAGCATCGCGATGCCACGCCCCCCCTCTCCCGTTTAAAAAAAAAAAAAATCAGAAACATGCGCTGACCTTCTTTAGCTCTGTGTGGCTACCAAAAATTATTCTATTATTTTCTATTATTCTATTTATTATTATTAGGCTATCATTATTTATATCTTTAGATCAGGGGTCGGCAACCTTAAATACTCAAAGAGCCATTTGGACCGTGTCCCACAGAAAAGAAAACACCCAGAGCCACAAAACCCTTTTGACATCTAAACCAGTGCTAACCAGAGGAACTACAGGCAAAATTACAACTCCCAGAAAACGGACTACTATCCTCCGCTCATAAGAGCGAGTCTTAAGAGAATTATTTACACCTTTCAGTCTTTTCATCACAACAGTAGCAACATAAATAAAGTGCATGAGTGGAATAAAGAACTGCGCTGCACACGTACGACCTGCACACGTATAATCTCTGAAAAGTTTGACATGAACCATCTCCAATGCGATAGAAGCACAGAACAGACTCACCATAGGCAGAACATCCCTCAGTCACAGAAAGAACACGCATATTCCACTGAGTCCTGCCCTTTAGTCCGACAGAAGCTGACCGCATCAGCGGCACAAGGAGCGAGCTGTTTTTTCAGCGCTTCTAGTTTATGCAAATTAGCCATGTGGTTTTAAGTTTCGCTTCTGTAAAACGTAAAACAAATGTGCGCAAAGCTGCATTAAACACATTATTATTTGAGTCCTCCTCGTAGGAAATAAAAATCCAAACTTAAATTATCCACTGTCGCGTGTACCGCGTGTACCAGTCTCATCAGCCGCGAAAGCAAATGAATCTACCCACGTAACATTAAGCGTTCTGTTTTCTTCAGAAACTTTTCTTTTCTTGGATTTATCATCATTGGGCCGAAAATCATACTGCTAATGTAGGTGCCGGTAAGTCCGGGCTGCCAGTGTGTGCGGGTGGCGCACGTCGGCGGCTTTGACGCATGTTTTGAGCGACAAAAATATTAAAAATGTTTTATTTAAATGTTACAAGATTACCATTATCTACAATTTTAGATTTACATTTAAAAACGAACAAACTCAAAAATAAAAATACAATGTAATTAAATACTCATTATTATTTTCCAAAGTCACAGGGAGCCACAACAGAACGATGAAAGAGCCACATGCGGCTCTTGAGCCGCGGGTTGCCGACCCCTGCTTTAGACTATAGCTCTCCAAAAATGTGTTCATGAATTTCACCAATCAATTCCCCCGTTCGCTGACGATATCATCGTCCATCGTGATGTTTCACTGTAAACATCGTCATCTGCCAATTAAGGAGACATCGCCCAACCCTACTACTGCCACTATGTGCACCGCCGATATGGGCTGACCAAACCCAGAGGGAACCTGCATGCAGAGAACATGCAAACAACAGGCTCGTTCAGTCTGGGAGTCTAACCAGGGACCTTCTAGCTCCACCTTTTCAACCAAATTCAATAAAATTGTTCTCTTTAAACAAAAAGCATGTATTTGAACAAAATGTGTCTTGTCCCAGTACAGATATACTGTATAAGCATCTCTTAGGGTCAATAAATCCTCTGTGTACCTCTGTGTACTGTCTGTGTCTTGTTATAAAGCGTTTTAATGTCCAATTATCAGGAAGTGTGCATTAGCATGCTAGTTGTTGTTGACGATGAAACTGCTCTGGTCTCTGAAAGTTGAGAACAGAGTATGTAAAATCCCTCAGTCGTCCAGGTAGAATCCATGGCAAAAAAAGGAGAAAATTTAATTTGTCAACTGGACATAGTTTATTTGGTTGAATACGTTTCGCAGCTCATCCAAGCTGCTTCCTCAGTTCTGGTCAGATGCTGGCGGACACTGCTTTATATCTGCCTGAAGGGAGGAGCTTAATACAATGAAAATACTCTGAGACAACACATATTTAAATACAGTTTCAGTTGATCAGGTGATACAATATGGAGTTGTTAACAGTTTCTGTTAGTCATGTGAGTCTATTCAATATGGAGTGGGAGTGGGGGAGTAGTTAGCATATCCATTCAGGGCCATGATGGGTGTTTTCACACCTCTGGACCTGACCTGGCTAGTCCCATTGTTTTCCCAGTTTGTTTTGATTTAGGTTTGAGGATAGAGTTATAGATGGGAGACAAATGATGTCTGAGACCCCCATTTCTGTTCAAGGAAGGATTCTCTTTCTTGACAAAAATAGCTTCTTTAACTCCCCTCTCAAACCAGTTCTTTTCTCTGGCCAAGATCTGGACCTCGCTGTCCTCAAAGGAGTGGCCTGTGGCTTTTAGGTGGAGATGTACGGCAGATTGCGGCCCACCCTGGTTTTCCCGTCTGTGTTGATACATCCTTTTGTGAAGTGGCTGTTTTGTTTCTCCAATGTAGCGCTCACTGCAGTCTTCATTACACTGAATGGAGTAGACCACATTGCTTTGTTTGTGGCTCGGAGTTTTGTCCTTAGGATGGACCAGTTTTTGTCTTAAAGTGTTTGTGGGTTTGAAATAGACTGGGATTTCATGTTGTCTGAAGATCCTCTGTAGTTTTTCGGAAACGCCAGCCAGGTAAGGAATAGTTACACCCCTTCTCCTGGGCTCTGGTTCTCTGTTGTCCTGTTTCTTTGTTCTCTTCGTTTTATTGAAAGCCCATTTAGGATATCCACAAACGGAGAGGGCTTTCTCCACGTGTTGTTCTTCTTTCTCCTTTCCCTCTGCGCTTGTAGGAACCACTTGGGCCCTGTGATGTAATGTCCGAATGACTCCCAGTTTGTGCTGAAGTGGGTGGTGTGAATCAAAAAGCAGATATTGGTCGGTGTGTGTGGGCTTCCTGAAGACCTCTACCTGGAGTCGCCGGTCTTCTCTTATCGTTACTGCACAATCTAAGAAAGCCAATGTGTTGTCCTTGGCATCTTCACGTGTGAATTTGATGTTCGGATCTACAGAATTGATGTGTGCAGTAAAAGGTTCCAAATCTTGAATTTTGATTTTTGAGAAATTATCATCAACATAACGATACCAGTGTGTGGGTGGAGTGCCTGGATATGAGGCCAGGGCATTCTGTTCAAATTGTTCCATGTATAAGTTTGCAATGATAGGGGAGACCGGTGAGCCCATTGCACAGCCGTGGATTTCCTTGTAAAAGTTTCCTCTGAACTGGAAATAGGTGGTACTTAAACAAATTTCCAGCAGTTGGCAGATTTGGTCGGGTGAAAGTTTGGTTCTCTCTTCTAGCTTGGTATCATCCAGTAGTCTCCTCCTTGCTGCCTCCACCGCTACCGATGTAGGGATACAAGTGAAAAGAGAGGTCACATCAAAGGAAACCATTGTCTCATCCAGGTCAAACTGGAGATGCTTGATTTTGTTCACAAATTCGGCTGTGTTCTCAATGTGGTGCTCCGTGTTACCCACCAGCGGAGCCAAGATGGTTTTTAGGTGTTTGGCCACATTGTACGTGATGGAGTCTGTGCTGCATACAATGGGTCTGAGTGGTACTCCTTGTTTGTGGATCTTTGGGAGGCCATAGATGCCAGGGATGGCGTCACCAGGGTACAGTCTGTAATATAGCTGTCGATCAATGACTTCTTCCTTCTCCAACTTCTGCAAGCAATCAATGATCTTCTTTTTGTAGACATTGGTGGGGTCCCGTTTTAGTAATTCGTAGGTTGTGGTGTCACTGAGTAGGCTGTTAACCTTAGCCTCATAATCAGCTGAGTTCAGGATCACAGTGCATCTCCCTTTGTCAGCTGGGAGGATGTTGATGCTGTGGTCCTTCTCCAGAGCAGCGATGGCCTTCCTTTCCTCCGGTGTTACATTGGAGGGTGGAGGTTTGGCATTGCTCAGTGCAGCTGTTAATTTCAGTCTAAGGTCTCCAGCTTCTGTCTCCGTGAGTTTGTTGTTCCTGATGGCAGTTTCTGCTGCTGTGATGTAATCCACCGTGGGGATGCGGTTAGGAGTCACAGAAAAATTCAGTCCTTTGGAAAGTACTTCTTTCTCTGCCTTAGTGAGCACCCGGTTGGAAAGATTTTTCACCCAGCGTTCTTTGTGCAATGCTTGGCTAGGTTTATCCTCCTTCCTTTTGTTACTCCGATCCTTGGGGTTAGTTTGATGGTGATTTTGGAGTTGTGTAAACTTTCTTATATGCCGTTCTTTGGTTTTGTTGTGTTGTCTCAACTGTCCCGTGGCTATAAAGTCGTTAATCCTTTGAAACAAAATCAAGCATCTCCAGTTTGACCTGGATGAGACAATGGTTTCCTTTGATGTGACCTCTCTTTTCACTTGTATCCCTACATCGGTAGCGGTGGAGGCAGCAAGGAGGAGACTACTGGATGATACCAAGCTAGAAGAGAGAACCAAACTTTCACCCGACCAAATCTGCCAACTGCTGGAAATTTGTTTAAGTACCACCTATTTCCAGTTCAGAGGAAACTTTTACAAGGAAATCCACGGCTGTGCAATGGGCTCACCGGTCTCCCCTATCATTGCAAACTTATACATGGAACAATTTGAACAGAATGCCCTGGCCTCATATCCAGGCACTCCACCCACACACTGGTATCGTTATGTTGATGATAATTTCTCAAAAATCAAAATTCAAGATTTGGAACCTTTTACTGCACACATCAATTCTGTAGATCCGAACATCAAATTCACACGTGAAGATGCCAAGGACAACACATTGGCTTTCTTAGATTGTGCAGTAACGATAAGAGAAGACCGGCGACTCCAGGTAGAGGTCTTCAGGAAGCCCACACACACCGACCAATATCTGCTTTTTGATTCACACCACCCACTTCAGCACAAACTGGGAGTCATTCGGACATTACATCACAGGGCCCAAGTGGTTCCTACAAGCGCAGAGGGAAAGGAGAAAGAAGAACAACACGTGGAGAAAGCCCTCTCCGTTTGTGGATATCCTAAATGGGCTTTCAATAAAACGAAGAGAACAAAGAAACAGGACAACAGAGAACCAGAGCCCAGGAGAAGGGGTGTAACTATTCCTTACCTGGCTGGCGTTTCCGAAAAACTACAGAGGATCTTCAGACAACATGAAATCCCAGTCTATTTCAAACCCACAAACACTTTAAGACAAAAACTGGTCCATCCTAAGGACAAAACTCCGAGCCACAAACAAAGCAATGTGGTCTACTCCATTCAGTGTAATGAAGACTGCAGTGAGCGCTACATTGGAGAAACAAAACAGCCACTTCACAAAAGGATGTATCAACACAGACGGGAAAACCAGGGTGGGCCGCAATCTGCCGTACATCTCCACCTAAAAGCCACAGGCCACTCCTTTGAGGACAGCGAGGTCCAGATCTTGGCCAGAGAAAAGAACTGGTTTGAGAGGGGAGTTAAAGAAGCTATTTTTGTCAAGAAAGAGAATCCTTCCTTGAACAGAAATGGGGGTCTCAGACATCATTTGTCTCCCATCTATAACTCTATCCTCAAACCTAAATCAAAACAAACTGGGAAAACAATGGGACTAGCCAGGTCAGGTCCAGAGGTGTGAAAACACCCATCATGGCCCTGAATGGATATGCTAACTACTCCCCCACTCCCACTCCATATTGAATAGACTCACATGACTAACAGAAACTGTTAACAACTCCATATTGTATCACCTGATCAACTGAAACTGTATTTAAATATGTGTTGTCTCAGAGTATTTTCATTGTATTAAGCTCCTCCCTTCAGGCAGATATAAAGCAGTGTCCGCCAGCATCTGACCAGAACTGAGGAAGCAGCTTGGATGAGCTGCGAAACGTATTCAACCAAATAAACTATGTCCAATTGACAAATTAAATTTTCTCCTTTTTTTGCCTTGAGAACAGAGCTTATTAACTCATCAGGGTGAATAACTAGGATGCTCAGAATGCATAAAATAAGTGTAGAATAACTTTGAACCACTGCAAACCATTTAAAATGAACTAGTTTTGTCTTTTACACTTTTAAGACAAAGTCAAATACAGAGCCTTTGAGTCACAAATCAAAAGGGAGATACTGAGCAGAGATGTCCTATTTTCTACACAACTTTGTCGCCATTATCATTTGATAAATAGTACGTATAGGTTTTGACTGCAATGCTGCACTTATTCCCAAATCAATGTTTCTTCTCACAAAACATATTAATGTTAGAGCACAATATATATCTACAGAGATATACTGCAATAAACGATAATACTGAAACTACTTTATCCCACTGACACAAAGCAGGAAAATCCCACTAAACACATTTTTGAATAGACAGCAACAAATAATTAGCCATAAAAGATACTTATTCAACTTTCTACAGCTCAAATCTTATCCCATTACATAAAAATAGCAAATGTCTCCCCAATGTACACACAATAAATACTGAGCTCCAACCCTAACCCTCCAATATATAGTTCCAGCTTCATGTATTGAACGATAAGTGGATATAGTGATTATGGTGACAGACCTACTCAACATGCCAATCCAAATGTGATCTAAGGCTGTCATTACTGCTGTCTTCCATCTCCTGTCTGTCACAGGTACTGAAGGTCAACCCGTCTCACTGCATCCTCCACTGCTCCACACAGCCCCACGCAGTCCTCCATCCTACCCCACAAGCAACCGCTCAACACGGGCTACAGCTCTGCGCCCCTGTCCCCGAGTGTGGCCTTTAGGCTGCAGCTACAGGCACAGTCACAGGTGCAGCCGTTTAGCCTACCGCACACCTCCATGCTAACAGCGCTAACAGGGCTAACGGGGCTGCAGTGGGTGACGCGGCATCCAGACTCCTCCAGGCAGGGAGAGGGTGCGAGCGGATGGGAAGAGAGGGAGGGTGGATGGATGGATGAAGGGGGGAAGGATGACAGGGGCTCACCGGTGCAGGCTACAGGCTCCGGTGGTCGTTCGCTCAGCACATGATCCTGGGAGCGTGGATACCAGCGCTACATCCCTTGTCTCCTCTCCTCCGTCAGCCTCCCTCCTCTCCTCCTGCTCAGCTCTGGGATTAATTTAGCAGCTGGTGGCTAGCTAGCTGTCCCCGCGTTAGCTCGCGTCCCTGTCACAGCCTGCTCACTCCAGGCCCGTCTGCCATGGCTCCCTCGTGAAGTGAAGCTTTCTCACATTTTTTTTCTTTTTTCTTTTTTTTATTCTGAGGCAAACACAAAAAGCTGCATTGAGAGGAGAGCAAAGCCGTGTATGATGCAGCTGAGCAGAGCAGGCTCCTCCCGAGAGACAGAGCGCAGGGAGGAGAGATGGAGGGAGGGAGAGAGGGAGGAGGAGGAGGAGGAGGAGAAAGAGGAGGAGGGAGGAAGAGGAGGGGGGAGCTGGTGCCTGGTCATGGAAGGGGAATCTGTCTAATGACTTGAATAGAAAATATTAGGAATGCATTACTTCTGGTATCAGCGGTTGGATATCGGTGCTGATCAGGGCCTTTTACTATTATTATTAACTCTAACTCTAATGTCTCCTGATTGAACTTTCATTTATACAAAGCTGTTGTGTAGTTAAATGAACAGTTGCATTGTGTATTTGGGTTAGTCTGACATATGTTATTTATGCTTTCAGGAAATAAATGCTATTTTCACTCTGCTCATGTGTAGGTTGATAACGGTACTATTGGCACACACTTAAGGGGACACCATGTCAAATTTGGATTTTAAATTTCATAAACATGATTTTCATCAAGTTTTTTATGTTATAATTTGGTGTTTTGGTTCTTAAGACGATTATCCAATCAGAAATCTCTGCAGCTCAGTGAGTGAATTCTGGAGGTTCTGAGCTTTCAGTAAGGCCTGTTCACATACTGAGAATGAGACTTGGATGTGTCCTGCAGGTAAAGGCTCTGGCAACACAGGTTCAGCCCATGTTCACTCAGGTTCAGCCCAGGTGTTTGACCCATGTTAAGCCCAGGCGTTTGAAGCATAAATGTGCTGCATGTCCCTAAAGCCACAATAAAAGACTTTGACTTTAAAGTCAGAGGCTCAGATCTAGATCTTTGTTGTTGCCTCAATAGGCTGCATACCTCCTGATGCTCTGAAGAGCACCTGTATCTACATCTGACCCATCTCAGCCCTCATGTTTTTATCCAAAAGTCCAGCTTGATTTTTTTCTGACCGGTTTCAATATTATTACAAATTGTTGGCAAAGAAAAATGTTGATTTAAATTTGATCATAATTATAATGTCATAATGTCTTTCATTGTCAGATCAAAAACATGATATGAAGTTCAGATTTGGGTTAAAAAAAAAAAGTTATAGTTTTGGTTTAGGTTAAGATTTAAAGGTTTAGGTAAATAGTAACTATGGTTAAAATAAGCTTCCAGGAACTGAATGGAACTCAATGTAATCTCCCCAGAAACATGGAAACCCAACATGCATGTGTGTTGGGGGGGTCAGGACAGTCTCTGACCACTGTCCCATCCACACAGAGCCTCTGTTCACAGCCTGATAGTGAAGGCACGGCTCCTCTCTCAGTATAATACACATTTGTATCCATTCATTGTAGCATGTAGGTTAAAGAGAAGGTATTTTATTCTGTGGGGTATTACACATAACATATTTAGATCACCATGTTACAGTTATTGTTTTGAAAATGCTGCATTCATATAGTAAATATACTATAATACTTATAAATTGTAATTTTTGTTTTTGATGGTGAGTCCCCCCTCCCATTGCTCCCCATGTTAAATCACTCCCCCTTCAGATCACTATCACAACCCCACCACCACCACCACCACCACCACCACCACCCATTCAAACAGTCAGTACTATGTACTGTATGACAGCTAGTTTGCCATTCACACATCTCAGGACACTGGTCAATACTGATTGTGAAAGTCAGGAAGTAATAATGAGGAAGTAGTAATCACAGGATCAGGATGACTTCCTTTAAGCCCCTCCCCCTATCCTCATGTCAGGCACACCAAGTCATGTCTGTCATTCCTCTCACAGCCTAACAGGCATGGATTCCACTACAGTGCGGATTCCACTACAGCACTGATTCTCAACCTTTTCTTAGTCATGACCCCAATAAGCTGGAGTCTTTGCGCCCCCTGCAGGCAACTGTATAGCACCAGGCCACAGTTTAATTATCTTCCAGGGTGGGCAATGAATCTCTCCATTTCTTTTAATTATCTGAAATTTCTTTTAAAAGGTCTGTACCTGATTTTCATTTATTCTTGTCATTTAGTCTTGTCTTTATTATTATTATTATCTTTTTTTTTAATAGTGATATCTCTACTTTATATTATTATTATTACTATTCAGTGTTCTATGTTGCACCTCATCACCAAAGCAAGTTCCTAGTTTGTGAATTGTGTTCACTGACAATGGCAATAAAAGCTTTTCTGATTCTGATTCTGATTCTGATTCTGAAGATTTACATTCTGCACTGTTTGGTAAAAGCTGCTAAATAAGAAACAATAATTTTACAAGGCATTTTCTCAGTTAATAACTAGTACAGAACCATGGGGAACCAACTGTCGCACACTCTCCCACACACTTGATTTTCTGTGATGGTGCATTTTCAAGAGTGACGAAAACATCAAACAGTAGGCACAGATTGAGAACTATAAGGAAACAACTGCCGGACACTATCCCAGACAGTAGTTTCTTGTCATGGTGCAATATCACAGTGGTAGAAAGGACTAAGTGGAAGGGGCTAAAAGCTCACACTAAAACATGTTCCTCACTCATGGTTTGAAATCATGTGCTGGCCCTTTAAGGCAATCTAAAAAGTGGCTGTATATGTCTTTGTCGAGGTTCAAGTATTGTGCAAAAATGAAAGCACTGTTAAATATTCTCTTATTGCAATTGAGAATAGATTTGTAATTTATGTTTTAATAATCGGAATCAGTTCAAAGTTCACATTTCAAACACATCCAGAAGAATTATGAACTGGCATACTAATACAAGAGTCACATCTAAACTACAGGGTTAGCAGCTTTTATGCACAATAAGACTTCTGACTAAGATAAAGAATATTTTTGTTTGTGTTAGAAATGATGGTACTTCAAAAACTGCAGCCTTTGCTATTTGCTAATTGAATTCGGTCAGATTGTGATTTTGTTTCGATTGGGATTCATTTTGCGGTCCTACCCCCAGTAGCATATGGTCATCAGGTCAGCTCACAGAGAACAATACTGAATCCACTGTTCTTACCCCATGTGCTTTTATCTCATATTTGCATAGTAGAATCCAGGTGGTGCCGTTTCTGACCACTGGATAACTCCAGTTTGTGACGGTGGACATGTCTTAGCCCCTTGAGGACAGACATCATTGACCTGAGCTGAGATCCAATACTCTGTCGCTATAGTAACATGCATTTATTCCCTCAGGAGGTGTTTGGTTCGACTGTGCAGGTGCTGTTTCATTTGTCCCCATCACAAAAGACAGATGATAATGAGGTCAGCTGACAGGACGTTAGCCAATAGAACATAACCAATAGACTCATTAAGGATGGGGTGTTTTACATCTATGGGGGTATTAGCATTAACTGCTAACACATAACATTTAGATCACCATGTTAACTTTTATTGTTTGGAAAATACTATATTACTATAAAATATAATACTATAAAATGTTTTATACATTTCAGTTTCATTTTTGATGCTCTGACTTACCCCTACCTTAGTTCTCTCTGCTAAGTCCCTCCCTCTTCAGTGCGCTATGATGACTGCCTTCCCATGGTATGGTAATGCTGTAGCTGCACACCAGATAAATGAGTTATGGTGGACATTGGAAAACATTACTGCTATAATAGGAGATATCACCGGACAACTTGCCAATGACCCAGAGAAACGAGCAATGAGAACCATGCTAGCTCAACATCAAATGGCTCTCGACATCCTCTTTGCATCTGAAGGTGGTCTGTGTGCTAAGCTTAGCCTTGACTACTGCTGTACTTGGATTCCAGATTCATCACATAACTGGACTGAAATCCATGATAAGGTCCTCGACCTTCAGGACCACATCCAAAGCATGAAGACCCCTAGTGGAATGAATTTCGATGTAATGTCATGGTTTACCTCTGGTTCTTGGTGGCAAATACTCCTGAAAGTTCTAACACCTGTATTTGTTATTCTTCTATTGTTCTGTCTTTTTACTTCTTGTATTTTGCCATATCTCCGATCTATGATGACGGAAAATGGTTACTGGATCTGTAGATGTTATGATGCAGGAAGAATATACTATGCTACTTGCAGCTGCTGATGAGTGTCTCACTCCAGAAAACACCTCATTATTCTCTGACGGTGTTGTGTAACAACCTCTGAGTGTAAGATGTCACCAGTTTGATGTCTCTTTTGAAAACCTCACCAAGGAGTAAAAGAAGACTGATGTTTCATTGTGTGACTTTGATAAACAGGAGGGAATTGTTATAGAATTGTAAGGATATGTTATCAAAGTGTACTAAGCTACTGAGTCATCTGTGCTTATGTGTGCAAAAGAAGTGCTTACGCGACTGAGACTTTGACCCAAGATTAACGTGTGTACAGGGAGTCTAAAGGTCACAGCTTCCTGGCCACGTGTAATTGTCTGAAACTGAATAAAAGGTGCAGCAAGTGGATGTCCTTTGTGTCTCTGGAGACAAGAACAGCGGCTGTTGCTTGTCTCAGGGCTCCCTTGCAGCAAGTAAAACGTAACACTTGTCTGATTTCTGTGTTGCCATTTACGTCACCGTAAATCTGCGGCAGTAGGTGATTGATTTCCTCAGGAGTGCGGCACTATCCCAGTACAATCAGCATGCATCCCACCAATGAAACTACTGCACATTGCATCAGGTTTGTCAAGTTGCTGTGTACAGTTTTGTATCATGTATCATTTGTATATTAATGGAATATATATATATATATATATATATATATATATATATATATATATATGTATATATATATATATATATATATATATATATATATATATATGTGTGTGTGTGTGTGTGTGTGTGTGTATATATATATATATATATATATATATATATATATATATATATATATATATATATATATATATATATATATATGTATGTATGTATGTATGTATGTATGTATGTATGTATGTATGTATGTATGTATATATGTATATATGTGTGTGTGTGTGTGTGTGTGTATATATATATATATATGCATGTATATATATATATATATGTATGTATATGTATGTGTGTGTGTGTGTGTGTGTATGTGTGTATACAGTCCCTGACAAAAGTCTTGTCGCTTATCCATTTTGTAGAAACAAAAGCTTATAACCTGACTTTAAATTAATCGATTGGTTTTAGAAATGTCTCATATGAAAGCTAAAACCCTCCCAAATTATGCTCAATATACTAAAATAAATTTGCTTCACTGAAGAAAGATTGATCATTAAATGAACACAGAAAGGTCAGATTTTGGCAAGACAAAAGTCTTGTCGCCTTGTCATATGATGCACCCAATCCTAGATTACAGCCTCACCTATGATCAATTACTGATCAATCAATTAGTGGGTGTGTATAAAAAGAACCCCAGCACACCAGACCTTCACATCAACTGCAACCTGACCTCTGACAACATGCCTAAGATCCACCCTGAGACCAAAGCGTTAATTATCAAGAGGCTGAAGACCAGATCCACTGCTGAGGTGGCTGACACCTTCAATGTGTCTCAGCGTCAAGTACAAAGAATAAGAAAAAGATCTGAAAAGACTGGAGATGTTTTTGACAAGCCCAGGTCCGGCAGACCCCGCAAGACAACTGCTCGGGAGGACCGTTTGTTGATTCGAAAGTCCAAGGCCAGCCCCTTTTCCACTGCAGCAGAGCTCCACCAGGCCTGGTCACCTCAAGTCCCTGTGTCAACCAGAACAGTTTGTAGAATTCTGTCTCGAAATGGCCTCCATGGTCGAATCAGTGCACAGAAACCAGCACTAAACAAAAGGCAATTAAAAAACCGTGTGGCATTTGCCAAGGCCCACAGCCTGCTAAAAGGATGGACACTGGAAAAGTGGCAGAAGGTGGATTTCTCAGATGAATCCTCAGTTGAATTACATCACAGCCGCCGCAAATATTGCAGGAGACCTACTGGAGCCCGCATGGATCCAAGATTCACCCAGAAAACAGTTAAGTTTGGTGGCGGAAAAATCATGGTCTGGGGTTACATCCAGTATGGGGGTGTGTGAGACATTTGCAGGGTGGAAGGCAATATCAATAGCCTAAAATATCAAGAAGTATTAGCTACCTCTTACATTCCCAACCATAAAAGGGGGCAAATTTTGCAGCAGGATGGTGCTCCATCGCATACTTCTATCTCTACATCAAAGTTCCTCAAGGCAAAGAAGATCAAGGTGCTCCAGGACTGGCCAGCCCAGTCACCAGACATGAACATCATTGAGCATGTCTGGGGTAGAATGAAAGAGGAAGCATGGAAGGCAAAACCAAAGAATCTTGATGAACTCTGGGAGGCATGTAAGACTGCTTTCTTTGCTATTCCTGATGACTTCATCAACAAATTGTATGAATCATTGTCGAACCGCATGGATGCAGTCCTTCAAGCTCATGGAAGTCATACAAGATATTAAATATGGATCTCACAGCACCACTACTTAATTCACTGACATTATGCAACATATTTTTGTATTTGAAGTAAATTATTTGTTCAATTTTCTGTAGGCGACAAGACTTTTGTCTTGCCAAAATCTGACCTTTCTGTGTTCATTAAATGATCAATCTTTCTTCAGTGAAGCAAATTTATTTTAGTATATTGAGAATAATTTGGGAGGGTTTTAGCTTTCATATGAGACATTTCTAAAACCAATCGATTAATTTAAAGTCAGGTTATAAGCTTTTGTTTCTACAAAATGGATAAGCGACAAGACTTTTGTCAGGGACTGTAGTGAGTGTGGGAACCACTGTCCAGGATGAAACAGTCAAAATCCATAAGTACATCAAGGATAAGGCCCAAACAGATGATGTGCTCAGGGAATGCGTCAGACAGTGGAGGTCAGAGGAAGAGGTGCTGGAGGGACCATCATGGCAGGACAAGCCCTTACATGGGGCATACCACCGAAACATAACTGAGGTGGCTGATATCAAGAAATCCTACCAATGGCTGGAGAGGGCTGGTCTGAAGGACAGCACAGAGGTCCTCATCCTGGCTGCACAGGAGCAGGCCTTGAGCACCCGAGCAATAGAGGCCCAGATCTACCACACCAGACAAGACCCAAGGTGTAGGTTGTGCAAAGAGGCTCCTGAGACAGTCCAGCACATAACTGCAGGGTGTAAGATGCTGGCAGGGAAAGCATACATGGAGCGACACAACCAAGTGGCGGGCATAGTGTACAGAAACATCTGTGCAGAGTACGGGCTGGAGACCCCAAGGTCAAGGTGGGAAACTCCCCCAAAGGTTGTGGAGAATGAGCGTGCCAAGGTCCTGTGGGACTTCCAGATACAGACTGACAGAATGGTGATGGCAAACCAACCAGACATAGTGGTGGTGGATAAGCAACAGAACAAAGCCGTGGTGGTGGACATTGCAATACCAAGTGATGGTAATATCAGGAAAAAGGAACACGAGAAACTAGAGAAATACCAGGGGCTCAAGGAAGAGCTGGAGAAGGCCTGGAAGGTGAAGGCATCAGTGGTACCCGTGGTGATCGGAGCACTCGGGGCTGTAACCCCCAAACTGGAGGAGTGGCTCAAGCAGATACCAGAAAAAACATCAGACATCTCAGTCCAGAAAAGTGCAGTACTAGGAACAGCAAAGATACTGCGCAGAACTCTCAAGCTCCCAGGACTCTGGTAGAGGGCCCGAGCTGGATGAGGGTGAGAGAGACCAACCACCGTGGAAGGTGAGGAACACATTTATATATATATATATATATATATATATATATATATATATATATATATATATATATATATATATATATATAATATATTTATATATATATATATATATATATATATATATATATATATATAATATATATATATATATATATATATATATAATATATTATATATATATATATATATTATATATTATATATATATATATATATATATATATATATATATATATATATATATATATATATATATATATATATATTATATATATATTATATATATATATATAATATATACTACTACTGTCAGGCTCACCATTCTGACCTTAAAATGTATAACGTGTATTTACCTTGTTGACATGTTTCGGCTGCTAGCTGCGAGCCATCTTCAGAACTGTCACCGGTGTTGGTGGTGACGTGTCGTATATCAGCTGTTGTTACTTCCTGTAGGCGTGGTCAGCCTGATTGACCTGGCAGGTCGCTCAGACTGACCACGCCTCCCGTCGCCTGGTGGTCTCTGGAGAAGGTGCTGGAGAAGAATGCTTTGTCTTTTTGTGTTCTGGTGAGTCGCCCTGATGTTTCCTTTTCACATTCCTTTTGGTGTTCCTTTTTTCGAATGTGAAATGCCTGTCCCGTTTCCTCTATGTATGATTTATTGCATGATTTGCATTGGATTTCGTAGATGGCGTTGCATTTTTGTTCTTGTGGGGTTTTATCTTTGGGGTGTACCAGCTGTTGGTGGAGTTTTGTGTGTGGTTTGACTACAGTGCTTATGTTGTGTTTTTTCATGGCTCTCTGGGTGGGTTCAGTTATTCCTCTAATGTATGGTAGTGTGACTGTGTTCTTGTGATCCTGCTGCCCTCTATTGGTTTGTTGTGTTTTTTGTCGGGGTTTGTTGTTTTACTGTTGACTTGTTGTCTGCCTTTGTTTATGGCCCAGTTGGGATATTGACATTGTTTGAGTGCTTGTATAATGTGTCTCTCCTCCTCTTCCCTGTCAGTTTGGTCTGTTATGAGTGTGGCCCGTTCGAAGCCACGCCTACAGGAAGTAACAACAGCTGATATACGACACGTCACCACCAACACCGGTGACAGTTCTGAAGATGGCTCGCAGCTAGCAGCCGAAACATGTCAACAAGGTAAATACACATTACTGTATTGTCTTAAAAAAGAACCCAAGAAGTTTAAAGTACATAAGAAGACAATATGAACATCTTCGGCTTAAAATGTTCATTTGCACCCACTCTACAGGTTATTTTTGTTTTGCTATTTTGTCCCAAAATCAATCAAATAAAATAAGATTTATTACATTAAATAATAAAATAATATATAAAAATAACGCATCTTTTAAAATAAATATTGAAGTTCTGCAAGTTATGAACATTATTAACCAATCAGGAGCCTTCTTTCCCCAAGGTCGGCTCCAGCTACTGTTAGCAAGTCATCAGCACCCGCCTGCTGCCAAATCAGTGGAATTGATAATCTGAAGCTGATTGTCTCACTATACTTTTTTAAGTAATTTAAATCTGAACCTATGTGGTCTTACTCTGTGTAAAAGCTGCTAACCTTATAGTTTAGACCTCTACAAATGCAGAGGATTCCTTACTCTCAGATGGTATCACTCTTGGACGTGTGTAAAATGTGAACTTTGAACTGAATGCAACTGTAAAAAGATGAACTGCAAATCTAAATGCAACCACAACTCTTTTGTTTTTGTTTCTAATTGTTTTTTTGTTTTTTGCGCATTATATTATACAGTCCCTGACAAAAGTCGCTTATCCATTTTGTAGAAACAAAAGCTTATAACCTGACTTTAAATTAATCGATTGGTTTTAGAAATGTCTCATATGAAAGCTAAAACCCTCCCAAATTATGCTCAATATACTAAAATAAATTTGCTTCACTGAAGAAAGATTGATCATTTAATGAACACAGAAAGGTCAGATTTTGGCAAGACAAAAGTCTTGTCGCCTACAGAAAATTGAACAAATAATTTACTTCAAATACAAAAATATGTTGCATAACGTCAGTGAATTAAGTAGTGGTGCTGTGAGATCCATATTTAATATCTTGTATGACTTCCATGAGCTTGAAGGACTGCATCCATGCGGTTCGACAATGATTCATACAATTTGTTGATGAAGTCATCAGGAATAGCAAAGAAAGCAGTCTTACATGCCTCCCAGAGTTCATCAAGATTCTTTGGTTTTGCCTTCCATGCTTCCTCTTTCATTCTACCCCAGACATGCTCAATGATGTTCATGTCTGGTGACTGGGCTGGCCAGTCCTGGAGCACCTTGATCTTCTTCGCCTTGAGGAACTTTGATGTAGAGATAGAAGTATGCGATGGAGCACCATCCTGCTGCAAAATTTGACCCCTTTTATGGTTGGGGATGTAAGAGGTAGCTAATACTTCTTGATATTTTAGGCTATTGATATTGCTTTCCACCCTGCAAATGTCTCGCACACCCCCAGACTGGATGTAACCCCAGACCATGATTTTTCCGCCACCAAACTTAACTGTTTTCTGGGTGAATCTTGGATCCATGCGGGCTCCAGTAGGTCTCCTGCAATATTTGCGGCGGCTGTGATGTAATTCAACCGAGGATTCATCCGAGAAATCCACCTTCTGCCACTTTTCCAGTGTCCATCCTTTTAGCAGGCTGTGGGCCTTGGCAAATGCCACACGGTTTTTTAATTGCCTTTTGTTTAGTGCTGGTTTCTGTGCACTGATTCGACCATGGAGGCCATTTCGAGACAGAATTCTACAAACTGTTCTGGTTGACACAGGGACTTGAGGTGACCAGGCCTGGTGGAGCTCTGCTGCAGTGGAAAAGGGGCTGGCCTTGGATTTTCGAATCAACAAACGGTCCTCCCGAGCAGTTGTCTTGCGGGGTCTGCCGGACCTGGGCTTGTCAAAAACATCTCCAGTCTTTTCAGATCTTTTTCTTGTTCTTTGTACTTGACGCTGAGACACATTGAAGGTGTCAGCCACCTCAGCAGTGGATCTGGTCTTCAGCCTCTTGATAATTAACGCTTTGGTCTCAGGGTGGATCTTAGGCATGTTGTCAGAGGTCAGGTTGCAGTTGATGTGAAGGTCTGGTGTGCTGGGGTTCTTTTTATACACACCCACTAATTTATTGATCAGTAACTGATCACAGATGAGGCTGTAATGTAGGATTGGGTGCATCATATGACAAGGCGACAAGACTTTTGTCTTGCCAAAATCTGACCTTTCTGTGTTCATTAAATGATCAATCTTTCTTCAGTGAAGCAAATTTATTTTAGTATATTGAGCATAATTTGGGAGGGTTTTAGCTTTCATATGAGACATTTCTAAAACCAATCGATTAATTTAAAGTCAGGTTATAAGCTTTTGTTTCTACAAAATGGATAAGCGACAAGACTTTTGTCAGGGACTGTATGTTTCAAACAAATCCTTTCAATCTTACCATCATCATTTGATGATTTAACCCAGTGTCCATGCTGCCTCCCATTGGCCCTGTGTGAGATAAAGGACTGCATGTACCGTACAGGCATCCATGCTGAGTATCTGTGGAACGCTGACCATGAAGGTGGCTACACTGGAGAGACCACAGCAGACACAGCCCTGCTTCAACAAACATGGAACAACCAGCCCAGTCCTCTCCCTCTGCAGAAGTTCTCTGATGACTCTGCAGTGGTAGGTTTATCAAGGATGGACAGGAGCTGGAGTACAGGACACTGATTGCAAATTTTGTGGACTGGTCCCAGGCAAACCATCTGCTCCTGAACATTGACAAGACCAAGGAACTGGTGACTGACTTCAGGAGGAAGAGGACACCAGTGGAGCCCATTACCATTCAGGGCCAGGACGTGGAAATAGTGGACTGCTACAAGTACCTTGGCGTCCATGTGAACAACAGGCTGGACTGGAGGGACAAGTGTAATGCTGTCTACAAGAAGAGCATGAGCAGACTCTATTTCCTGAGAAAGCTCAGGTCTTTCAATGTGTGCAGCAAGTTACTGGAGATCTTTTATCAGTCTGCCCTGTACTTCGCTGTGGTCTGCTGGGGGAGCGGCACCAGTTTTATAGCTGTGATTTTATAGTTTATTTTATATTTTATTACCTATTTTTCTATTTTATTTTGACTTGTACATATACATTTATTTTTATAATTATTTGACTCCTGTCTCTTGCTATCTTTTTTACTATACCATCTATTTTTGTTACTGTCTGTTATTATATTATAATGGGATGTGTGAGCTACTGTATCCAAATAATTTCCCTTGTGGATCAATAAAGTTTGTCTAAGTCTAAGTATAAGGACGCCCAACTAGGCCTGTCACCATAACAAAGTTTGAAGCACGTTATATCGCTGAAGAAAATATAGATGACAAACAATAATATTGAAACCAACTTGTAGGAGCCATATGTCGGTGTATACTTTCCCTTGTGTAACTGATGCACATGCGCTTTAGTTCTGTGCACTACACTGTGGTGGCTGGGGGCGGCACGGTGGGTGTGGTGTAGCCTATATGTAAGCGCGCTCACCTGTTGAGAGGGTTTGGGCCTTGGATCATGGCGGCGGGGTGAGCACGGGGAGCAACTTTCTGTTGACCGTATTTTAACAGGAAAGATATGTGCATAGAAGGAATTGGTGCATGGCTACGGACTGCAGCAGCTTTAAAGTAAGTGCTCATGCGCGTATGCCTACCATCTTAAACAGTTTCCGACTACATGTGCATTTGTTCTGAGTTACGCGTCTACAGTGTTTTACCCCGTGTCTTAGCCTTCCGCGGCATGTGGGATGAACTTTGGGTCACATACGCCGCAATATTTTGTCAACAGAAACGTTGTTGATGCGTGGATTTCATCGTATTGTCGTACAACTGTCTGGATGTTTTGGATCACTTTCGGAGTTGTAAACGATAGACGTGAACGCGCATGGATTTCTCACGAGCCCATTCATTCATAAGTTTGCTACACCACACATCGTCACAGCCGCTTTGATTAAAGGTACTGCATGTTGTTGTAAACATTTTGGATTGCTCGTTGAGCATATTCCCCGGCTAGGCTTTAGTGGTGCTTTCACATAAGGTGAAGCATTATTTCGTTGTTTTGGGAACTGGTTAGGGCTTCGTTTGCGCGTCAAGCGGGTGAAGCATTGCGCTTGGGAGTGCCGCCGTAGTTCTGGTTCTGAGACAGTTGGTCTGGTGCCAGTCTATCGGTATATCCAAGGTACATAACAACCCACCGCTAGTACGTGCAGAAGACTAGGGTTGAGTTAGCTTAGTTCCGGTGGATAGTTAGGGGGAATAAGAAGACTTCTTGCAGCAACTTGTACCTTTTAATAAAATAATAATAATAATAAAGCGCTGTGTGGTGTGTAAGTGCATAAGTTTGTGATTATTGTCCTCCTTTTGTGAAGGAAAATGGAGACAAATGATTCTAGGTCTAATGTTGGAAATGAATCAATTAAGAGAATCAAAACTCACTGCCAAAGCCTTTGAACATAAAGTGGAAAAGCTTCAAGATGAAAGAAAAGCAAAAGTGAAAAGGATCAAAAGTATAATAAGAGAAATCACAGAACTGAAGAAAAATTTGGCAAATGTTGAAAAGGTAAGATCATGTCTTGAAAACATGTCCAGTTTGTACAGTGAGGCCTGTCAGCTGCATGATTTAGTAGTTCCTATGCTCACTCCTGAAGAACAGAAGAAGCAAAATGAATGGTTTGACAGTGTGGAGGAGCATAAAACTACTTTTGTGGAGGAGACAAATAAATGTCTACTGGAGCTGCCATTTGTTTCTGATGTCACACAGTGTCTTACAGAGGGTGCTGTGGAACCATCTTGTGCTCCCTCCTGTGTGGACCCTCCTCTGTCTAATGGCAGTGGTGTAGGTCCACAAAAGGGTATGCAAAATGCCTGTGTGGACCCTCCTCTGTCTAATGGCAGTGGTGTAGGTCCACAAAAGGGTATGCAAAATGCAGCTAAGGAAATCGGGCCAAGTGACAACGCGTCCTGTAAAACAAAGAAGCGCAGCACAGTGGTGAGTAAGTCCACTGTGTCCTCCACATCCTCTGCCAGATTGAAGGTTGAGGCAGAGACTGCAGCTCTTATGGCCTGGCAGAGGCTTCTGAGGGAGAAGCATGCTCTGGAGGAGCAGCAGGAACTGTTGAGGAGGAAGAAAGAGGAGCTTGATTTGGACATGGAGCTGGCTGCCTCAATGGACAAAATAAATGTATTACAGGCCTCAGAAGGATCTCACATTTCTGCCAAATCAGATCGGATGAATTCATATTTGAAGAGAACTAAGACTGTGCAGTTAAATGCAGATGCTGCTACATTTGTGCCTGCATTTACCATCCAGCCATCACAGACAGAGGCTGGGAGGAGTGCTCTGCTTTCAGGCTCTGCTACTGTAAAGCCTAAGGTGAGTTATCAGGCTGAGCTCCATGCTGCTGTCACTGGGGCCAGTCCGTCAGTGCTACCCAGCGGTGAAGCATGTCGAGATGTTCCACTCACCCAGTCTGATCCAGCCACACATACAACAGGGTACACTTCCGATCAGCGTTTACTCACAGTCCTGGAAAAACAAAATGAAATCACATCTTTGTTGGTTGAACAACAGTCACTTTTGCTTCTGCCCAAAAGAGACCTGCATGCCTTTGATGGAGATCCGATGCAATATCAAACCTTCATCAGAGCTTTTGAGCACAATATTGAAGCTAGAACTCAAAATCACAAGGACTGTTTGTATTATCTTGAACAGTATACCCAAGGCCAGCCCAGAGATTTGGTCCGAAGCTGTCATCACCTGCCTCCTGCTAGTGGCTACATCCAAGCTAAGTGTCTGCTTCAAGAGCATTTTGGAGACCCTTTCAAAGTAGCCTCCGCCTATATGGAGAAGGTGCTTGCCTGGCCCGCGTTGAGAGGTGAGGACGTCAAGGCACTTCAGGCCTATAGTTTGTTGCTGCGTGAATGCTGCAATTCTATGGGAGACTGTGTGGGCGACCTGAATGTTCCCACCAACATGCAAACAATTGTAAGGAAGCTACCCTAGAAGCTTAGGGACCGGTGGAGAAACGTGGCCTGTGATCTTCAGGAAAAGTTTTGTCGCAGAGCCACATTCCATGACATTGTAAATTTTGTTGAGAAGCAAGTAAAAATTGCAAGTGATCCCCTGTTCGGAGACATACAGGACTCACCAGGGACAGGAAGAGAGTTCAAACTTGTGAAGCCTCGGACTGGTCCAAAACCTAAAGGTAGTAGTTTTGCCACTACAGTAGCACCTGCAGAAAGGAGAGTTGAGCCTGTGAATAAAAGAGAGAAGGACCTGTCCATAAAAATGTGCTTGTTTTGTGGAGCTGGTCATGCTTTGGATGTTTGCCTTCTATTGGATAAGAAGACTCAAGATGAAAAGATGTCTTTTGTGAAGGAAAAAAAGTTGTGCTTTGGTTGTTTGTGCATCGGGCACAGAAGTCGAGATTGCAGGAAGCGTCTGACGTGTAGACTATGCAATCTTAAGCACCCCACGTTGTTGCATGTCCACTCCGAAACAAGGCAAGATAGTTCTTCGCAGGCAAGTAGCTGCTCAGAAGAGGCCAGAGAAGGTGATGTGGTGGTTGTTCAGTCTAGTGGTTTAACTGGGGCCGGAAAACAGGACTGTACGCTGTCAATCCTGCCTGTCCAGGTAAAGTCCAAAAGAGGACATAAGACTGTGGTGACGTATGCGTTTTTGGATCCAGGGAGCACTGCTTCATTCTGTACAGAGCGGCTTATGAACAGACTTAATCTCACTGGAAGGAAGTAGGGAATTCTCCTCCGGACAATGGGACAGGAGAAGGTGGTGGACAGCTACATGCTGGGTGACTTGGAAGTAGCTGGACTTGACTCTGACCGTTTCTGTGACCTGCCTGAGATCTTCACTCAAAGGAGCATGCCTGTTCATAGGGGAAACATTCCACATGAAGGACCTTCAGCGATGGCCACACTTGAGACACATAAACATCCCGCAGATCGAGTCAGAAGTGGATCTTCTGATCGGAACTAATGTGCCTCAGGCACTGGAGCCGTGGGATGTGGTGCGCACAGTTGGTGGAGGTCCATATGCCATCAAAACTATCCTTGGTTGGACTGTGAATGGCCCTCTTAGAGGAGCATGTCATGCCAGTGGCGAGGATCTGCAGCCTGATGTCACAGTGAATCGGATTTCGGTGGCAAAATTGGATGAACTTTGGGAAAAGCAGCTAAAGGTTGACTTCCCTGAAACAAAACGGGAAGAACAACTTGGACTATCTAAAGAGAATGAACAATTCATGCAGTCTGTCTCTGAGTCAATCAAGCTGGTGGACGGTCATTACTGCATTGGTTTGCCCGTGAGAGAAAGATCCCTCAATATGCCGAATAATAGAATGGTTGCAGAACAGCGTGCGTTGTGTCTCAAAAGACGCTTGACCAAAGACTCATCTTTTCATCGTGATTATGTCACATTTATGTCTGGGATGCTTGCCAATGGTTATGCAGAGCGAGTTCCACCTAAGCAGTTGGCTCGTTATGAAGGGAGGGTGTGGTACATACCTCATCACGGTGTGTACCACCCTCAAAAGAAAAGGCTGCGGGTAGTTTTTGACTGCGGAGCCACTTTCCAAGGGACCTCCTTGAACTCTCAGCTCCATTAGGGTCCTGACTTTACTAGTCTGTTGGTCGGTGTTCTTACGAGATTTCGCAGGGAACCAGTGGTGCTCATGGCAGATGTTGAGGCCATGTTTCACCAGGTCCGGGTGCCAGCTGAAGACACTGACCTGTTGAGGTTCCTGTGGTGGCCTGAAGGAGATTGTGGTCAAGAGCTTGTTGAGTACTGAATGGTAGCACATCTGTTCGGCGCTACATCATCTCCTAGCTGTGCCTCTTTTGCTCTTCGGAGGTGTGCTGAGGATAATCGTGACCATTTCAGTCCTGCAGCTGTTAATGCTCTGTTGCACCATTTTTATGTTGACGATTGCTTGGTGTCTGTAGCCTCTGAAGCAGAAGCAATGTTTTTATGTCAAAAACTTAAAGCTTTGTGTGCCAAAGGTGGTTTTAAGCTAACAAAATGGATCAGTAACCGGCGCTCAATTCTTTCTGCTATTCCTCCTGAGGAGAGAGCCAAAGAAATGAAAGACCTGGATTTAGACAGTGATGCCTTGCCTTTGGAGCGAGCTTTAGGTGTGCAGTGGTGCGTGCAGTCTGACTTATTTAAGTTCAAGATCACACTCAAAAATCGTCCACTGACGAGAAGAGGAATCTTGTCAGTCATCAGTTCAGTTTACGATTCGCTTGGTTTTTTAGCACATTTTGTCCACCAAGAAGCTTGTCCAAGATCTTTGCAGGAGACGTCTAGGGTGGGACGATCCTTTGCCTTCTTCAGTGGCTAGAGACTGGATGGCCTGGTTGGAAGATCTGCATCTCCTTGAACATTGGGAGGTCAGTAGGTGCCTGAAACCTACGGACTTTGGTGATCTTGCTTCTGCACAGCTCCACCACTTTGCGGATGCTAGTGAGGAAGGTTTTGGAACCGTGACCTACCTGTTACTTCATGACATCAGTAACAGAGTTCACTGTGCGTTTGTGATGGCTAAGGTGTGTGTAGCTCCACTGAAACCAGTTACCATCCCTCGTATGGAGCTGCAGTGATGGCCAGCAGGATGGACAAGCTGTGGAAAAGGGAGCTGCAAATGGAGCTCAAGGAGTCAGTGTTTTGGACGGACAGCACTTCTGTTTTGAAATACATCAAGAATGAGACCTCAAGGTTTAAAATCTTCGTTGCAAACAGAGTGTCTGAAATCCTCCAGTTGTCCGACGTGTCCCAGTGGAGATATGTGAACACAGTGGACAACCCGGCAGATTTGGCCAAAGTTGAGTCTTTCCTGAGAACTGGCGCATGGCTTTTTGGTCCTGACTTTCTTTTAGAATCTGAAAAGAAATGGCCGGCAAACCCAGAGGCTGTGGCAGAGCCTCTCGTTGGAGACCCGGAGGTTAAGGCCGTGTTGGCAAATGCTGTGCAGGTTGAGCAGGAGAAGCCAGTAGAGAAGCTCATCCATCACTTTTCCTCCTGGCTCAGTTTGAAGCGGGCTGTTGGTTGGCTCCTTAAGTTCAGAGCCTTGCTGTTGTCCTTGGTGCAACATAGGCGGCGGTTGAGAGGGACTCTTGTGGAGTCAGAATTGAGTCCTGAGCAGCTGGAGAAGGAACTAAAGGTCCAGATGAAAAACATCAGAAGTAAAGTGTCAAAGGATTTGCTCTCAGTGGAGGACATGGTTGCAGCTGAGAAAGCTATTGTTCACTTTTGTCAGAGACAACGGTACCCTGAAGAATTTGCTTATCTGGAGAAAGGAGAATGTGTTAAAAAGGCGAGTCACCTCTACAGGCTGGACCCCATCTTGGATGATGGTTTAATGAGGGTTGGAGGGAGGCTTAGTAGAGCTGCTTTACCAGTCGAGACTAAACATCCAGTTATCCTGGCTAAAGACCTTCACATCTCTGATCTTATTCTTTGTTACATCCATCAAGAAACCGGTCATAGTAGACGTAACCATATGCTTTCTCACCTGCATCAAAGGTATTGGATTCCAGGTGCTTGTGTCGCCATTAGAAAGATCCTGGCTAAGTGTATTGTCTGTCGCTGTTTGTCTGCCACACCTGGAAGTCAAAAAATGGCTGACTTGCCTCTTAGTAGAATCACCCCTGACGAGCCTCCTTTCAGCCGTGTTGGTCTAGATTGTTTCGGGCCATTTGATGTAAAGCGTGGTCGTGTTATGGTCAAGAGGTATGGCCTCATTTTCACTTGCCTGACGATATGTGCTATACACCTTGAAGTTCTGTCTTCGTTAGACACAGATTCCTTCATTAATGGTTTGCGAAGGTTCGTTGCCAGACGTGGTCAGGTCCTGGAAATCCATTCAGACAATGGTACTAACTTTGTGGGCGCTGAACGTGAATTAAGGGAAGCCCTAGAAAGGCTGAATCACACTCTCGTTAACAACACCCTACTGCAAAAGGGGGTAAGGTGGGTTTTCAATACCCCTGCTGCATCGCACCATGGAGGCGCTTGGGAGAGATTGGTTCGGTCAGTTCGTAAGGTCCTGAATTCCATCCTGAAGATGCAGACCCTGGACGAGGAGGGGTTGGTGACTGTGTTTTGTGAAGCAGAGGCGACTGTTAATAGCTGTCCTATAACAAAGGCATCCACGGATCCTAAGGATTTGGAGGCCTTAACCCCCAACCATCTATTGCTCCTCAAGTCACAGCCATCATTGCCACCTGGTCTGTTTGAGAAGGCCGATGTATATGCTCGTCGCCGTTGGAAGCAAGTGCAATATATGTCGGATCTCTTCTGGAAGCGCTGGCTGAGAGAGTATCTTCCTAGTCTTCAAGAGCACCAGAAATGGAATCGTGTTGGAAGGAATTTTATGCCTGGTGACCTTGTTATGCTCGTGGACGATATGGCACCATGCAGTTCATGGGTTACAGCAAGAGTTTTGGATGCCGTTGCAGATAAAAATGGACTCGTACGCACTGTGAGGATTAAAACTAAGTCAAGTATTCTGGACCGGCCAATCACGAAAGTTTGCCTTCTGCAGGAAGCGGAAGAGCAGTGAACACTATGGACTATATTTCTCTTAGTGATTTAGCATAGTTTCTTTTTTGTCTCGTACAAGTAGTTGGTGGTGGGTAATTATTACCAGGCAATAATTAGGGGCCGGTATGTAGGAGCCATATGTGGGTGTATACTTTCCCTTGTGTGACTGATGCACATGCACTTTAGTTCTGTGCACTACACTGTGGTGGCTGGGGGCGGCACGGTGGGTGTGGTGTGGCCTATATGTAAGCGCGCTCACCTGCTGAGAGGGTTTGGGCCTTGGATCATGGCGGCGGGGTGAGCACGGGGAGCAACTTTCTGTTGACCGTATTTTTATTTTTTATTTACAGGAAAGATATGCACATAGAAGGAATCGGTGCATGGCTACGGACTGCAGCAGCTTTAAAGTAAGTGCTCGTGCGCGTATGCCTACCATCTTAAACAGTTTCCGACTACATGTGCATTTGTTCTGAGTTACGCGTCTACAGTGTTTTACCCCGTGTCTTAGCCTGCCGCAGCGTGTGGGATAAACTTTGGGTCACATACGCCGCAATACAACTTATGAGGATAGAGTTATAGATGGGAGACAAATGATGTCTGAGACCTCCATTTCTGTTCAAGGAAGGATTCTCTATCCTCAAACCTAAATCAAAACAAACAGAGAAAACAATGGGACTAGCCAGGACATGTCCAGAGGTGTGAAAACACCCATCATGGCCCTGAATGGATATGCTAACTACTCCCCCACTCCCACTCCATATTGAATAGACACACCTAACTAACAGAAACTGTAAACAACTCCATATTGAATAGACTCACCTGACTAACAGAAACTGTAAATAAATATGTGTTGTCTCAGAGTAATTTTCATTGTAATTAAGCTCCTCCCTTCAAGCAGATATAAAGCAGTGTCCGCCAGCATCTGACCAGAACTGAGGAAGCAGCTCGGATGAGCTGCGAAACGTATTCGACCAAATAAACTCTGTCCAGTTGACAAATTAAATTTCTCCTATTGCTATGGATTCTACCTGGACGACTGAGGGATTCGACACACGTTGTTTACTTAACCAACGCAGCGGTTCTTAGTGGGTTTTTCTGTAGCTTCCTCACAGTTAGCACAAAGTTTGTGCAATTGCAGACAAGACATCCACTACCAGTTAGCCACAAAAGAAAGTCAGTTTTTGAGGTCACTGAAAGAAGAGGAGAAAGGGAAAAGGAGAGAAGTCAAACTAAGGTGATTCTTGGGAGATTCCTTACAGCAATGGCACGTACTGAAGCAGACGAAGGGTCTAAAGACTGGCGTGTTGGTCGCTAAATTACTTCTGGACTTCAACAGCAATTCTGAACGCACACCGGCTGTAAACAAGCATGATTTCTAGCGTGAGGAAGAGGTAGGTTTAGATACAAGTCAAAACTGTGTTATTATTATTTGTGAAATGTGGTACAATATTTCAGATACATGATTTTTGAAGCATAAAAGTTTGGCCATAAAGTACACAGGAAGTAGAATCACTATCATTAATCTGTGCAGCTTCACCTTGATCAGTGCGTTGCGTGGATGTAAACAGACACAAGTAAGGTACTACTCTCACCTTTTTAATTTCAAAGAACGCTTCAAACCTGATTAATAGTGCGGTTTTATGGACTGGGTCTCATTATTTGCGGAGAACAATTTCTATGGATAATGTGGATCAGATGCTGCACTTTAAATTTACCACTTTAGGAGAGGTGAGTAATAAAGTTTTCTCATTATTTTTGCTCTGTCCCAAGTTTGTATTTTGCGTCTCTGTGTCCGTCACTCTGTTTGCCCCTGACACTTTTATTGGCTGTTACCTTAGCGTTGCTGATGTTTGGTGGTTACGATCTGACAATGCAGCACAGTGGCTTCAAAATCGCACACGAAGACACAAAGTCGGGTCACGCCTCCCCAAACTCAGGGAGAAGAAATCGTAGCCAGAATCTGGCATATTCTTGGGTTTTGTGTGTGTGTGTGTGTGTGTGTGTGTGCATGAGTGCGTGCATGTGTGTATGCATGAGTGCGTGCATGTGTGTGTGCATGAGTGCGTGCATGTGTGTGTGTGTGTGTGTGTGTGCGCGCGCGTGCGTGCGTGCGTGCGTGCGTGCGTGTGTGTGCGCGCGCGTGTGTGTGTGTGTGTACGAGTACTCACTGTCCTCTCCGGGGCAGGGCAGACCGGGCCTTTCTGGAGCACTGGGGAACACTGAAATAGAAGCACACCACAGTCAGTACAGAGGTCCCACAACATCTCAGGTCTTCTCCAGACCTTCTACAGAAAGGCTCCTTTTGCCTCATGCTACACACAGGCTCCAAATAAATACACAGTTCACCCCTGTCCTGTACTCCGTGCACTGGCTCCCTGTCCACTTCAGAATTCATTTTAAAATTTTGATGTTTGTTTTTAATGCAGTCAATGGTCTCGCACCTACCTACTTGTGTGAGATTTTGACCCCTCACCAACCCAGCAGAGCTCTACGATCTGCTGGGCAACATCTGCTGGAGGTCCCCCGGTCCCGGTGCAAACAGTGGGGTGATCGTTCTTTTGCAGTGGCCGGTCCAAAACTCTGGAACTCTTTGCCCATTGAGTTACGTTCCATCACTGACCTGCCTTTGTTCAAAGCCAAACTTAAAACCTGCTTATTTAGAATGGCTTTTAACACTTAGTGGCCCTGTGACACTTTCTTTATTTTAATGGTGTAATGTGCTTTGTTGACCTATTTGTATGATGTTTATTGTTTTTTATCTTGTTTTTAATGTTGTACAGCACATTGGTCGGCTTTGGTTGTTGGAAGGTGCTATAGAAATAAACTTCTATTTCATCCCTCCTGACCGCCAGAGGGCGGTGCTGAAAGCACTGAATGTTCCCTTCGCACATGCGCAGTTCAAGTAGTGATACCAGATGAGTCACACCTGTGACCCAGGATGACGCCCCGGAGACAATATAGTCCCCCGTCATCCGTGACTCTGTTAAGATAAGATAAGATAAGATAAGATAAGATAAGATAAGATAAGATAAGATAAGATAAGATAAGATAAGATAAGATAAGATAAGATAAGATAATCCTTTATTCGTCCCACAGTGGGGAAATTTCAATGTCACAACGCAAGTTTCAGAAAAAGTAGGAAAACAAGAGCACACATCAAAAACAAGATAAATAATAATAAGTATTTACAATCAAAATATTGTGTACAGTGCAGTGATGGACAGTGGTGGTTAAATAAATAAATAAGTAGCAGGTAGTGACTTTAAATAGTATTGCACATTGTTATTATTACTATGGCGATGACACATGACTAGCATTGTTCATTATACAGTCTGACAGCAGCAGGAAGGAAAGACCTGCGAAATCTCTCCTTCACACAGCGAGGGTGAATCAGTCTGTTACTGATGCTGCTCTCCAGAGCAGACAGGGCGTCCTGCAGGGGGTGACACTCATGGTCCAGCATAGACATGAGTTTAGCCAGGACCCTCTTGTCCCCCACCTGCCGCACCGAGTCCAGAGGACAGCCCAGGACTGAACTGGACTTCTTGATGACCTTGTCCAGTTTCTTCTTCTCCCTCTCTGTGACGCTGCTGCTCCAGCAGACCACACCGTACAGGATGGCTGATGCCACCACAGAGTCATAGAAGGTCCTCAGGAGTGGCCCTCTCACTCCAAAGGACCGCAGTCTCCTCAGGAGATAGAGCCGACTCTGGCCCTTCCTGTACAGTGCATCTGTGTTGTGAGTCCAGTCCAGTTTATTGTTCAGATGCACACCCAGGTACTTGTAAGAGTCCACTCTCTCAATGTCTCTTCCCTAGATGTTCACTGGTGGGGGGGCAGTAGAGTGGCGTCTGCGGAAGTCCACCACCATCTCCTTGGTCTTCCCCGCGTTGATGAGAAGATGGTTCCGGTGACACCAGTCCACAAAGTCCTGCATTAGTCCTCTGTACTCCGTGTCGTCATCGTTCGTGATGAGACCGATGATGGCGGAGTCATCGGAGAACTTCTGCAGGACACAGCTGTCCGTGTTATGTCTGAAGTCTGCAGTGTAGAGTGTGAAGAGGAAGAGCGCGAGGACGGTGCCCTGGGGCGCCCCCACACTGCAGGTCATGAGGTCAGACACACAGTCCCGGGCTCTCACAAACTGGGGCCGGTTTGTGAGGTAGTCCAGGATCCACTCAGCCATGTTCCTCTTTTCTTCTCACGTGCGGTTCGATCTACATGGCATTAGCCATAACCTAGAGCTTGTGTTTTCTGTCGCCGGACGCCCTTTCACCGTCTCGGTCGGAGCAGCGGCTTTTCGCCCTCCGAGGGCTGCGACAGTGCACGGTTTGCTGGAGGATTGAAGGTACCACTTTCAATATATTTAACGAATCCTTTTGTTTGTGACGGTAGCACCCTCTCCTAACACTTGGCTTCGAGTTTACATTAACCTGTTCTTTAGTGAAGGCTGCGTTCGCGCACCCTGTCTTAACACTTGGCTTCGAGTTTACAATACTCTGTTCTTTAGTGAAGGCTGCGTTCGCGCACCCTCTCCTAACACTTGGCTTCGGGTTTACAATAATCTTTACATTAACCTGTTCTTTAGTGAAGGCTGCGTTCGCGCACCCTGTCCTAACACTTGGCTTCGAGTTTACAATACTCTGTTCTTTAGTGAAGGCTGCGTTTGCGCACCCTCTCCTAACACTTGGCTTCGGGTTTACAATAATCTGTTCTTTAGAGAAGGCTTCGTTCGCGCACCTTCTCCCATCGGGTACGTTGTATTATTAGCAGTACACTGTAGGTTTCTACTGCTAGCGATATAGTATTTTTTGTTTGTTTGTTTTTTTTTGTTTTTCTTTTACACCTCTGGTGAAGGTCGCGTTCACGCACCCTCTCCCGTCAGATCATTTACGTTTTGTGCTATCAGAGCTACCCTGTAGATGGGCATTTGCTAACGTTGTTAGCCATTTTGATTTGTAATTTTTTGTGGCCGCGTTCTCGCACTCTCTTCTGTACTGTTATTTTAATTTTTGGTCGCTTTTGATTATCTGGGCCCTAATTGGTGAAGGCAGCGTTCGCGCCCCCACTCCCACCTTGGTTTCTCTGCTTACCAATTGACCGCTGTCTAGCTGTCTCGATTCTCTCCATCTATACTGGTTGTGCTCGACCGCTCACACCAGATTGATGGACGGATCTCATTGTTGTGTAGCCTGTGGGTCCACGCTTCAGGTTGATGATGGCCACGACCTTTGTCCAGCATGCCTTGGCCCTGACCACTTGGAGGAAGCATTATCAGATAATCCATGCATGAACTGCAGTTACATGCCTCTTGCTGTCAGGGTGGCAAGGATGGGACAGCTAAATCACGCAGGTGGTGGCGATCTCCCACCACCGGGGCAGGTACCATTGCCTCTTCCGAGGCGTTCAAAACGCCGTCCTGAGTCTACGATTATGAGAGCTCCTCCCAAAAAGAAGTCCAGATCCAATCAGGGTCTGGCATCTAAAGTGGAGCAGTTGTCCGCAGAATTGGAAGCGATGAAGTCTTTATTGCAGGCTCATTGTGTGGACACACCTGCTTCAGAGGCTGGGACGTCTTCCCAGTCAATGCCTGTTCTGACCCCAGAGGATGATGTGCTCTCGCTGGCGGCCTCTGCCTCTCATTTACGGGATGAGGAGGATGCACCGTCCTCGCGTGTTTCTGAGGAGGGTTCATATACTTCCACACAAAGCCTTGGTAGTGACTCTACCAATAGCTCCATGCAAGATGTTATGCGTAGAGCTCTGGATCGTTTGCGGCTGGAACTTCCAAAACCTGACCAGCCTGGCTTTGGTAGTGCTTTCTTTAGATGCGGGCGTGCCCCTACGCCCTTTGCTGTACCCCCCTCTGTGGAGTATCTCAGAGAGTTGCATGCCTGTTGGAGGGATCCAAGTGCTTTGTCCAGGCTCTCGTCAGATGGCCGGATTTTAGCCGCTATGCACGATGCAGCAACAGCTGGTTTGGATCGCATGCCTGCTGTTGAACCGACTGTGGCTTCTCTCATTGTTTCGCCTGAGGAGGCCCTACGGCAAGATGTTAGATGTCCAAGACCCCAGTGCCGTGTGACTGATGACTTTATCACCAAGGCGTACAACTCTGGTGCGCGGGCTGGTCAACTGGGCAATTCTTTAGCACACTTGCTTTTTGCCCTCTCTGCCTCCCTCCAGGTGGGTGATGGTGCTGCGACAGCTGCTGATTTTAGTGATGCGGCACTGCAGGCTTTTGCACTGATGACGAGGGAGCTTGGACGTGTTATGTCCTTTCTGATTCAGGCTTGCCGGCAGATTTGGCTTGCTCAATCTCCCCTGATGGAGGCGCCGCAGGACCCTCCACAGTGTGCCTGTGGAACCAGGGCAGTTGTTTGGTTCGGCTGCCTTGGAGGCATTGGACTGGACTGTCCAAGCTCGACAGACGAGGCGGCAACTTTCTGGCCTCAGCAGAGCTATGCCCCCTCCTCTGCAACCAAGGCGCCCGACTGTTGCCTCCAGTGCTCGGCCACCCCCTCATGATGGGCCTAGTGACGGACGCTTCCATCAAGACAGGCCTGGCGGGAATTTTCGTAATGTACGTCGCCATGCAATGCGGCAGCCCAGAACTGCAGACACGGGCCGCCGCCCTCCCAGGGCCCCTAGGGGCCAGCCGTCGGATACTTCTCCCATCAGCAGCTCAGTTATTGGGCTGCTCATGCATCGGATCCATGGATGGTTGCCACTTTGGCTCATGGATACCGGCTGCAGTTCCGACGCCGGCCACACATGACAGGCCGGGTCAAGATGACAATAATCAACGACCCGGCAAAAGCTCGAGCACTGGATCAGGAGCTGTCCACCCTCCTGGCTAAAGGGGCCATCAAAGCGGGAGATCCCCTGCTGCAGCCCAGGGGCTACTACTCCACATATTTCCTCGTGCCCAAAAAGAGGACTCAATCGTTTCATGAAGGTCCTGCCGTTCCACATGCTCACCACACACAAGCTCCAGTGTGGGACTTGTCGTTAGTCTTGGAGTCTCTGTGTGGCCCTCCATTTGAGCCTTTGGCACAGACGGACCTCAAGTGGCTTTCGTGTAAGACTGCATTTTTATTGGCTATTGTGTCAGCAAAACGGGTCAGTGAGTTACATGCCCTTTCTGTCAGCCCTTCCTGTCTCAGGTGGAGTCCGGATGGTTCTGGTGTCACGCTGTGGCCAAACACAGCATTTATGCCAAAGGTGTTGTCCCGTTCTCATTGTAATGAGCCTTTGAGTTTGGCTCGGTTTGAGCCCCCGCTTGGAGAGAGCAGGGACAAGCTGCAGTTGTTATGCCCGGTCCGGGCGCTGAAAACCTATATTGCAGCCACGGCAGGTATGAGGCGTTCAGACCAGCTGTTCTTGTGTTACAGGGGTGCTAAGAAGGGCTGTCCTCTTTCCAGACACTGCCTTTCACACTGGGTTGTTGAGACCATTCACCATGCCTACTGCATTGCGGGCTGTGACCCTCCATCTGAGGTGAGGGCCCATTCTACTCGACTGAGAGGGGTCCCTTTGGAGACAATATGTGCTGCCGCATCTTGGGCTTCACCAAGCACATTTGCCAGATTCTACAACGTCAACGTGGTCTCTCCTCATCCACTTGGCGTGGTTCTTCATGAATCTCTGGGCTCTTCTTAATAAGGTATGTGCTCAGGATTCTTCGTGACATAGCTGGTATTAGTCATTCAGTGCTATCAGCACTTCCCTCTGGTGGTCAGGAGGGATGAAATAGAACGAAGGTTACGTATGTAACTACGGTTCTATGAATCCCGGATGACCGCCAGAGATACTCTGTCACTCAGGATCCTGAGAAGATTCTGTAGGAACAGAGTCACGGATGACGGGGGACTATATTGCCTCCGGGGCGTCATCCTGGGTCACAGGTGTGACTCATTTGGTATCACTACTCGAACTGCGCATGTGCGAAGGGAACATTCAGTGCTTTCAGCACCGCCCTCTGGTGGTCATCCGGGATTCATAGAACCGTAGTTACATACGTAACTTTCGTTTGACTGATTTATTGACAGTTGCAAGATGTATCTTTAAAGTGCATCTGACAGGTTAGACTACACATTGCACTAAAACATAGTTAACATCATCATAGTAAAGATTTTACTAAAAATCTTCTTACCTGGTCTTTTCTAGCTTTGTTATTTTGATGAAGTTTAAAGATGCAGGTCAGAACTGGGAATGGCGTAATCTCCGAGTTAAACATTTGTCAAGTCAGAAAAAGACTGAATTATAAAAAGTTATAAAATCTAGGAAAGGCTCAAATCAGCTAAAATACAGATCCAATTAGGTTCATGTAGTAACCCGGACATTGTTAACACTTGAACAGTTAAAGCATTGTTTGAGAGTGATTTTCTGCTTTTGTTGACATTAGCTACATGTATATGTTAGCAACATTAGCATGTCTAACTGCAGAGACTCAGTGGTTCACAGAAGCGGGTGGACAAAAGGAGCAACTACTACCAAAACAGCCATAACGTGTCAATGTTTACATTGTCAGAAAAAGCCTTTCTTGTGCATAAAACAGAAACATATATGAATGTGACAAAGGCAGTTGAAGTGTAAATGGGTCTGACCGTGCAGCTGGAGTCCAGTTCTCTTGGATCGACTGTAGATGCGATAGGCCTCCTCCCACTCCATTTGAGAGGAGATGGTGCACGGGTCTCCTGCAGCACACACACACCATCAGCTCACAGCAAACATGCACCACTATTCAGACCATGAGCACGAAGAACTATGAAAGCCTTTATGTATCCACCCAAAACATGTACAACAGGGCAAATTCTTTAGCTAAAGTAGTCTGACCACGGCTAGCTCGAGATCTGGAGATGGGCCCGAGCGCTGTGCTGTGCTGCTCACTTATCCTGAAGCTGAAGTCACACTCTAGAATGGCCTGTCTATAGAGATGTCACAATATCACATTTTTCAGTTATGATGATGGTGAGGAAAAATATTTTTTTGTTTTATTTATAGTATATGGGCTATTTTTCATTATAAAACATGCATGTTTTTAAGTCACAATGAGTGAAATGAGTCTTTTATAATTCAGTGATAATTATATTCACATTTCTCTTGCTCATGTGCACTAATGATATGCGTTTTGTTTTCCAGCTTATCTGCATGTGGCTTCGGAACATTTTCCATGAAGATGCATCCGTTTTCTGTCATACTGTGGAATACTATAGCCAAGGAAACAAGCAGGACGACAAATAACAGTCGGGTCTGTGGAAATGCAAGCCTGCTCACAGTAAGGACACATGTTTTTGTATGTAAAATCCCTCAGTCGTCCAGGTAGAATCCATGGCAAAAAAAGGAGAAAATTTAATTTGTCAACTGGACATAGTTTATTTGGTTGAATACGTTTCGCAGCTCATCCAAGCTGCTTCCTCAGTTCTGGTCAGATGCTGGCGGACACTGCTTTATATCTGCCTGAAGGGAGGAGCTTAATTACAATGAAAATTACTCTGAGACAACACATATTTAAATACAGTTTCAGTTGGTCAGGTGATACAATATGGAGTTGTTAACAGTTTCTGTTAGTCATGTGAGTCTAATCAATATGGAGTGGGAGTGGGGGAGTAGTTAGCATATCCATTCAGGGCCATGATGGGTGTTTTCACACCTCTGGACCTGACCTGGCTAGTCCCATTGTTTTCCCAGTTTGTTTTGATTTAGGTTTGAGGATAGAGTTATAGATGGGAGACAAATGATGTCTGAGACCTCCATTTCTGTTTAAGGAAGGATTCTCTTTCTTGACAAAAATAGCTTCTTTAACTCCCCTCTCAAACCAGTTCTTTTCTCTGGCCAAGATCTGGACCTCACTGTCCTCAAAGGAGTGGCCTGTGGCTTTTAGGTGGAGATGTACGGCAGATTGCGGCCCACCCTGGTTTTCCCGTCTGTGTTGATACATCCTTTTGTGAAGTAGCTGTTTAGTTTCTCCAATGTAGCGCTCACTGCAGTCTTCACTACACTGAATGGAGTAGACCACATTGCTTTGTTTGTGGCTCGGAGTTTTGTCCTTAGGATGGACCAGTTTTTGTCTTAAAGTGTTTGTGGGTTTGAAATAGACTGGGATTTCATGTTGTCTGAAGATCCTCTGTAGTTTTTCGGAAACGCCAGCCAGGTAAGGAATAGTTACACCCCTTCTCCTGGGCTCTGGTTCTCTGTTGTCCTGTTTCTTTGTTCTCTTCGTTTTATTGAAAGCCCATTTAGGATATCCACAAAAGGAGAGGGCTTTCTCCACGTGTTGTTCTTCTTTCTCCTTTCCCTCTGCGCTTGTAGGAACCACTTGGGCCCTGTGATGTAATGTCCGAATGACTCCCAGTTTGTGCTGAAGTGGGTGGTGTGAATCAAAAAGCAGATATTGGTCGGTGTGTGTGGGCTTCCTGAAGACCTGGAGTCGCCGGTCTTCTCTTATCGTTACTGCACAATCTAAGAAGGCCAATGTGTTGTCCTTGGCATCTTCACGTGTGAATTTGATGTTCGGATCTACAGAATTGATGTGTGCAGTAAAAGGTTCCAAATCTTGAATTTTGATTTTTGAGAAATTATCATCAACATAACGATACCAGTGTGTGGGTGGAGTGCCTGGATATGAGGCCAGGGCACTCTGTTCAAATTGTTCCATGTATAAGTTTGCAATGATAGGGGAGACCGGTGAGCCCATTGCACAGCCGTGGATTTGCTTGTAAAAGTTTCCTCTGAACTGGAAATAGGTGGTACTTAAACAAATTTCCAGCAGTTGGCAGATTTGGTCGGGTGAAAGTTTGGTTCTCTCTTCTAGCTTGGTATCCTCCAGTAGTCTCCTCCTTGCTGCCTCCACCGCTACCGATGTAGGGATACAAGTGAAAAGAGAGGTCACATCAAAGGAAACCATTGTCTCATCCAGGTCAAACTGGAGATGCTTCACAAAAGGATGTATCAACACAGACGGGAAAACCAGGGTGGGCCGCAATCTGCCGTACATCTCCACCTAAAAGCCACAGGCCACTCCTTTGAGGACAGTGAGGTCCAGATCTTGGCCAGAGAAAAGAACTGGTTTGAGAGGGGAGTTAAAGAAGCTATTTTTGTCAAGAAAGAGAATCCTTCCTTAAACAGAAATGGAGGTCTCAGACATCATTTGTTTCCCATCTATAACTCTATCCTCAAACCTAAATCTAAACAAACTGGGAAAACAATGGGACTAGCCAGGTCAGGTCCAGAGGTGTGAAAACACCCATCATGGCCCTGAATGGATATGCTAACTACTCCCCCACTCCCACTCCATATTGATTAGACTCACATGACTAACAGAAACTGTTAACAACTCCATATTGTATCACCTGACCAACTGAAACTGTATTTAAATATGTGTTGTCTCAGAGTAATTTTCATTGTAATTAAGCTCCTCCCTTCAGGCAGATATAAAGCAGTGTCCGCCAGCATCTGACCAGAACTGAGGAAGCAGCTTGGATGAGCTGCGAAACGTATTCAACCAAATAAACTATGTCCAGTTGACAAATTAAATTTTCTCCTTTTTTGCGACACATGTTTTTGTGCATTATTTAGTGCAATAATAAGATCCTAAATGAAAAAGCATGCTTTTATTTTAGTGACTCTGACAGTTAAACAAATTCCACCATAGAATTCTGACTGGTCTCCAGCTCAGTTTAACTATAGGGATTCTAAATATATTATATTGGAGTCCCTGTCACATTTGAAGTTGTCCTACTTTTTATTTTTAACAAAAGCAAATGGGTAACTGGCTACATGCAGGCAATAGCATTTCACCAGTCTATTCATTTATATATGGTCTGGTCTGTCCTCGGACCCACCTTCATCGTCGATCCACTTGAGAGTAAGAGGGCGCTGTGGAGCGAGGCTGCACATACTGCGCACCTCTGCACACAGCTGAGCGAAGGAGAGGGAGGAGTCCAGCTCAGTGATCAGTATGTCTCTGCCAAACAGAGATACACATGGAACAACACAAGAGGACATGTAATACTACTACTACAAATACTACTACAGCGCAAGACGACAGTTAAATGTGCTGTACCTGATTTACCATGTCCAAAACGTGAAAAATAGAACTAGCTCGTTTTAAACAGATTGCAGTGGTCCAAAGTTCTTCCTCATTTACCTTTTGCATTCAGAGCCTCCTCATTATTCACCATGATGAGTTTATAAGAGCTTTTCACAACTCTCAGAGACCAGAGCAAAGACGAGAATTTTGCTGTCACGGTAAAGCTAGTAACAGTTCCTTATTCTCAGAAACTTACAATTAGATGCAGACATTACACAGCAGACTTATTTTGACCTCAGGAGTGGTTTATACAATATATCTGTACTGGGGCAAGACAGAATTTGCTCCAATACATAGAATGGCATTTTCAACATTAAATGGTAGTACTTTCTTTTATATTTCCATGTGGCCTTATATCTGTGCAATCCCTCAATCCTCTAGGTAGGTTCCATAGTAGGGATGCACCGATCCAGCTTTTTCAGTTCCAATATTGATATTGATATTGATACTTTCGCTTTAAATATCTGGCGATACCCAATATTACCCGATACCATTGAAGGGACAGAAAATTACACTTATTTCCTCAAAACACAGCTAACTTATTACACTAGAGAGCCAATTGTATTATGCAACTGTTATTTATCGAATCACTACTGAAGAAGTTCATATGAATAAAAGTTCAAATATTATGAGATATTTAGGGCCAAAATCTGTCTGTAAATCATCTTATTACATTCAGTAAAGGCCCAACCAGGATATCAACTTGACTGATAATATGGAACTGATACTCGATGCAGCAAAATTTTCAGTATCAGCACCGATATTCTATATCGATATGGTATCGGTGCATCCCTGTTCCATAGTGGTCCATGGGTGTATACTAGTCTATGTGCTCTTATACTTGTTCTGATACAGCTCAACATCATTCTAAAGACATTCAGGAAAGATTCATTTCTGTTATCACTACAGACTTATTGTTCAGTCTTTGTTAGGAAGAACAGTCATTTTTCAGGCTCTATAATTATCGCGTGTACCTTTTCTTTGCACTGGTAGGGCATATTTTCTTACTTTTTAATATTAGACCTCTATTATAGCACTTGAGCTGTAGTTAATTAACGTATTTGACAGATTATAAATACTAGATCTTACACTGTGGTTCACTTAGACAAAGGTTCACTGGGATTATGCTGCTTTATGGTTATCGTATCAGTGGTGTTACAGTTTTTATATGATCCTGTAATGCAATATATTTCTGTAGCAATATTAATATTGTCACAATACTACAGTTTCAAAGGGGCCATATTATGCTATATTCTGATCTATGTTATAATGTTGTTTCCTCATCAAAACATAACTGGAGTTGTGTTACAAACCCTGCATATTTAGGCTGTTCCACCTTGTGATGTCATGTGGTAATACAGGAAGTGCTCCACAGTTTGTTTGTTTTTTTTTTTTTAACTAGGTTTCACTAGAATCACTTGAATAATTTCAGACATAGAATTGCCAGTCTCTACTGAACTAAAGGTAAAACTCCCACTTTCACAAGGTGGAAGAGAGCATTTTGAGCTTTAGACATGGACAGACTAATAATAAAGAGTTACTCAAACAACATTATAACACGTCTTAAAACTCACAAGAATTGCATTTGCCCAATATAGGACCTTCAAATTCAATTTTAAGGATTTTAAGATTTTCAGGAATTGCCACAGTATTCAATACCGGTTACGATACCACAATGAATAAATGATAAATGAGAGAAATTCAATTTGTCAACTGGACAAAAGTTTATTTGGTCGAATACGTTTTGCAGCTCATCCAAGCTGCTTCTTCAGTTCTGCCTCAGGCAGTGTCCACCAGCATCTGACCAGAACTGAAGAAGCAGCTTGGATGAGCTGCAAAACGTATTGGACCAAATAAACTTTTGTCCAGTTGACAAATTAAATTTCTCCTTTTGCCATGGATTCTACCTGGACAACTGAGAGATTTTACACACGATAAATGTAATTTTCATACACCAAATAATAGTACTTGGTTTATTTTAGCATAAGGTCTTATATTTGTTCTCATAAAGATCAAAATCATACTAAAACTGTTCAGAAAAGCGAAAATTTTGCCCTGTGAATGGGATATTTTTGGGAATGAGATACATGCTCAAATGAGTATCAAAGTGAGGCCAAGAGACCCATTTGTGGAATTTATTATAAGAGGAAAATCATTTTGATTTAAAGAATCTAAACTCCATGAGGGCAGGTGTGGAAGCGTTTGTGCCGTATACATACATCCTAAATGTGAGTGTGTATGAGTAGCAGGCATGTGGTTAATGAGTGACCGGCGCACCAGGGCGGGTCTGACCCTTGCTCTGTTTGCCCGGCTCGGCTCAGGGTTTGCCCCAAGAGCTCCACAAGATCTCCTACTCTGCTTCACTGCACCTGTCACCAGTCAGACCACTTCACCAGTCAGCTCTTGAGGTCAAAATAAGATTGCTGTGTACTATATACATCTATTTATTAGGGCTGAAGTTGACTAAAGAAATTCTTGGTGGATTAAAGATATGTCCTGCCAATCAATTAGATTAAAAAGGGTATAAAGGGGTATAAAGTGCACATTACCATGCTAGCTGTTGATAGCTTTACCATGACAGCTCTTATCTCTGAGTTGTGTAAAGCACTTATAAACTCATTGTGGTGAATAATTAGGATGTTCAGAATGCATAAGGTAAGTGATTTAGAACTTTGGACCACTGCAAACTGTTTTAAATGAACTAGTTCAGTTTTTCAAATGTTTAAGACTGCAATATGTTTAAGACTAATTAACAGATAATTAGATAATTTTTTTTTTTTTTTTTTATAGTGCAACACTTTACTTAGAACACATATCATTTCACTTTCCCACTTTCAGTTTGTACCATTTTAATCAAGCATAAGCCTGGGTCATCTCTGAAATTAGTTTTTGTATAAAATAAGTTATGACAGTGGATAGATCCGGATCCCACTAGTCAAAACTCCCATGATCCTTCACCGTACACTGCATTCACAACTAGGGGTGTACAAAAATATCCATACATCGTATACCATATTGCTGATACAGTACCAATATCACAGGCTGCCTTATCAATATACACTATATGGCCAAAAGTATTCACTCACCCATACAAATAATGGAAATCAGGTGTTCCAATCACTTCCATGGCGAGATGTGTATAAAATCAAGCACGTAGGCCTGCAGACTGTTTCTACAAACATTTGTGAAAGAATGGCTCGCTCTCAGGAGCTCAGTGAATTGCAGCGTGGTACTGTGATAGGATGAACCTGTGCAACAAGTCCAGTCGTGAAATTTCCTCGCTCATAAATATTCCACAGTCAACTGTCAGTCGGATTATAACAAAATGGAAGTGATTGGGAACGACAGCAACTCAGCCACAAAGTGGTAGGCCACATAAACTGACGGGGCGGGGTCAGCAGTTGCTGAGGCGCATAGGGCGCAGAGGTCGCCAACTTTTTGCAGAGTCAATTGCTACAGACCTCCAAACTTCATGTGGCCTTCAGATTAGCTCAAGAACAGTGCGTAGAGAGCTTCATGGAATGGGTTTCCATGGCCGAGCAGCTGCATCCAAGCCATATATTACCAAGTGCAATGCAAAGCGTCAGATGCAGTGGTGTAAAGCATGCTGCCACTGGACACTAGCAATCTGATGAACGAGTCTGGGTTTGGCAGTTGCCAGGAGAACGGTATTTGTCTCACTGCACTGTGCCAAGTGAAAAGTTTGGTGGATGGGGCATTATGGTGTGGGGTTGTTTTTCAGGAGCTGGGCTTGGCCCCTTAGTTCCATTGATTCAGTATACAAGAGATTTTGGACAATTCCATGCTCCCAACTTTGTGGGAACAGGAGATGGCCTCTTCCTCTTCCAACATGACTGTGCACCAGTGCACAAAGCAAGGTCCATGAAGACATGGATGAGAGAGTTTAGTGTGGATGAACTTGACTAGCCCCCACAGAGTCCTGATCCCAACCTGACAGAACATCTTTGGGATGAATTAGAGCGGAGACTGAGAGCCAGGCCTTCTCGTCCAATATCAGTGTGTGACCTCATAAATGCGCTTCTGGAAGAGTGGTCAAAAAGTCCCATAAACACACTCATAAACCTTGTGGACAGCCTTCCCAGAAGAGTTGAAGCTGTTATAGCTGCAAAGGGTAAACCGACGTCATATTAAACCCTATGGATTAAGAATGAGATGTCACTTAAGTTCATATGCGAGTCAAAGGCAGGTGAACGAATACTTTTGGCAATATCATCAAGAGTATTTTCTGGTATATTTTACTACATTATTTTGTGACTATAATTTGGTTGCTTGTTTAAAGAAAGGAAACTCATTTATGCAACACATTTGACAGATCCACAGTGTTGTGATTAAAATGGGTGTTTTATCAACTTTGCACAGGCAGGCTTTTAGTATCATAGTCATGATTTCATAATTCTGTAGTGAGCCTACAGTGCACTTAAAGTCCATGTTGAGCTGGATCAGCTGTGGGTGAATCAGCACTGAGCAGTGCAGCAGTGTCATGTGTTCTTCTATTGTCACATACACCACAGTGCACTCTGTTAAGTTCATTTATCTGCAGTAAATGGAGGATCAATGCACCATTCATGTTTAATCTTTTATGTAACTGGGGCTGAGCATTAAGTAAAGGTTGAACACCTTTATTTTTTACTGAATTGTATCAAATTAATTTGAAACATATCATATCGAATTGTCTTAAATCAAAAGTGCACTGTATCCAGACAGCTATACTGTAGGTATGTATTACATGAGTAACTTCTTAATGATACTATGATATCCCCATGTCATGTCAAATCACCATTTCATCTTTGCACCATTTCTCCTGACATACCTCGTGTATATAGCCCAGATATAGTTTGTATTATCTATAGTTTTTCTTGTTGTCCCTTATTTGACACCAGTCTCTTGCTATTTTTGCTACTTATTTGGAACGTATTATCACCATTTATATTTTTGCTCTTTATTATTATAATACTGTAATGTGTGGAGCACTCACAATCTGATAAACAGATCAGCATTACCGTTAGAAATAATACAATAGTAAATAGTAGTACACTGTACTACGCTATTTCTAATTGAATAGGCTACTACTAAAGTTGATGAGGGCTAAAAAGAGATAGCTACACAATGTAATAATTACAAAACATTGTAAACTGCTGTTTGAAATATTTTGACATTTATTTGTTAAAGATGAAGTTCCCATGTGTTTAGATTACGCTCAGGTCTGTGCCTTTAAACTCTTTTCATTTGAAGTGAGCTATAATAGGATCATTAAGTTGATAATAAGAGTGGTCAACTAGTGGTCAACTTTTTGTCATCCAGGCAGAGGTTCATACTGTTGTTGTGTCCCTGGGCAAGACACTTCACCCCCACTACCCAGCAATCACAGTAATGAGGCCTTGAGAGGGAGGGCCACTGAAAATCGATTGATAAATAACCTTAAACCCTTTGAAACTACGGGTTTTACAGCGAAATAGAAAACACTCTCTTATCCTCTCCACCGAGTTCAGAGTTTAGAGAGCGATGGTAACCAGATGTTTACCCGATTCACAAATCATCGTCATCATTTTGAATAATCGCCTAAAAAGGTCTCTACAGTGCTTAGACTACAGTGTTTTCTTTTGGGCCTTCTACTTTTAGAACTGTTAAAAAAAAAAAAAAAAAAAAAAAAATAGCTTACACTGTAAAATCAGTCCAGGCTCTGGACCTTTACTCCCGAGCGCCCAGGCTCCACAGGTGTCCCGCGGCCCGTGCGCATAGCATAGCGCGCACAGCGCACACTTACCCGCAGTAGTGTGCCTTCACTTTGACCCACTCCCCGCGCACATCCATGGTTCCGTTCGGCGCTGGGGTGTGCATGGTACGCCACGGCTCGGTTTACTCCGTCTCACTTCGACTGTACCCGGTGATAACGGGATACGACAGACCAACGACAGACCAACGACAGACCGTCCGACACTTCCAGCGGCCGTCCCATACGCGACACCTCCCCACCGGGACAAACCCTCCGCCAACTCCGATAAACTCCACTCCTCCACAAACTTTGAAGCGGTTTCACATAAGCGACATCAAACGCACATCTCAGGTGTAAAAGCGAAGCAGCCGAGTTGGAAAACACGTTTATTTCCGCCCATCCGCTTCAAAATAAAGTGTCTCCATGAAAGAGCAGTCAGAGCTGCGCCCTGAGCCGCGCGGGCTTTTACTCCGCGTATGTCGTGTTCCGGACATACTCACCTGTCCGGCTGCCCCCATCATCTACTGCTGTGAGCCCAGTCAACAGTCTAAAACCGAGGCATTTTTCCACATGAATCACCACTGACTTCAAGAAAATGGAAATGTTTTTTGGAAACTTTGAAAGTTGAAAAATGATAATGATCATGAATAAATGGAAGTTTAATATGCAGTCAATTCTGTAATTTGTTATTTAGGCTTATATGGCTCTATTGCTGATTGTAGGTTATAGACCTACATTGTACCATGCGTTTAGGCTAATGAACACTTTTTGGCACTGAATTCAAAGTAGACTATATCCTATGTTGTGATGCCATCTAGTGGTTTAAAGTGTTAGCATACTTTACTCCTCCCTCTTTCCAGCCCTTCACTAATCGCTGTGAAGTTGGAAAGAGGGAGGAGTCAAAGTTAAGTTTAACGGAGGCTGATGCTCTTAACGGCGCGTTATACCGCCCTCTTCTGGGTTGTTTTAGTATTTGTGCTGTGCAAATATTTGACAACGTTAAAATCAAATATACAGTGCATCCGGAAAGTATTCACAGCGCTTCCTTTTTCCCACATTTTGTCACGTTACAGCCTCATTCCAAATTGTATTAAATTCATCTTTTACCTCAAATTTCTACACACAATACCCCATTATGACAATGCGAAAAAAGTTTTTTTTTTTAATTTATTAAAAATAGAAAACTAATAAATCACATTTACATAAGTATTCACAGCCTTTGCTTAATACTTTGTTGATCCACCTTTGGCAGCAATTACAGCCTCAAGTCTTTTTGAATATGATGCCACAAGCTTAGCACACCGATCTTTAGGCAGTTTTGCCCATTCTTCTTTGCAGTAATTCTCAAGCTCCATCAGGTTGGATGGGAGACGTCTGTGCACAGCCATTTTCAGGTCTCCCCAGAGATGTTCAATCGGATTCAAGTCTGGACTCTGGCTGGGCCACTCCAGGACATTCACAGAGTGGTTCTGAAGCCAATCCTTTGAGATCTTGGCTGTGTGCTTTGGGTCATTGTCCTGCTGAAAAATGAACCTTCGCCCCAGTCTGAGGTCAACAGCGCTCTGGAGCAGGTTTTCATCCAGGATATCTCTGTATATTGCTGCATTCATTTTTCCTTCTCTCCTGACTAGTCTGCCAGTTCCTGCTGCTGAAAATACAATTACAATTTTGTGAAGTCCGCCGAGATAACTCTTGTTGTGATTTTGGGCTATACAAAAATAAATTGAATTGAATTGAATTGAAAAACATGCCCATAGCATGATGCTGCCACCACCATGCTTCACTGTAGGGATGGTATTGGCCTGGTGATGAGCGGTGCCTGGTTTCCTCCAAACATGATGCCTGACATTCACACCAAAGAGTTCAATCTTTGTCTCATCAGACCAGAGAATTTTGTTTCTCATGGTCTGAGAGTCATTCAGGTGCCTTTTGGCAAATTCCAGATGGGCTGCCATGTTCCTTTTACTAAGGAGTGGCTTTCGTCTGGCCACTGTACCATACAGGCCTGATTGGTGGATTGCTGCAGAGATGGTTGTCCTTCTGGAAGGCTCTCCTCTCTCCACAGAGGAATGCTGGAGCTCTGACAGAGTGACCATCGGGTTCTTGGTCACCTCCCTGACTAAGGCCCTTCTCCCCTGATCGCTCAGTTTAGACAGCCGGCCAGCTCTAGGAAGAGTCCTGGTGGTTCCAAACGTCTTCCATTTACGAATAATGGAGGCCACTGTGCTCATTGGGACCTTCAAAGCAGCAGAATTTTTTCTGTATCCTTCCCCAGATTTGTGCCTCAAGACAATCCTGTCTGGCAGGTCTACAGACAATTCCTTTGACTTCATGCTTGGTGTTTGTGCTCTGACATGCACGGTCAATTGTGGGACCTTATATAGAGAGGTGTGTGCCTTTCCAAATCATGTCCAATCAACTGAATTTACTGCAGGTGGACTCCAATGAAGCTGTAGAAACATCTCAAGGATGATCAGTGGAAAAAAGGATGCACCTGGGCTTAATTTTGAGCTTCATGGCAAAGGCTGTGAATACTTATGTAAATGTGATTTCTTAGTTTTCTATTTTTAATAAATTCAAAAAATGTAAAAAAAAAAAAAAAACATTTTTCACATTGTCATAATGGGGTATTGTGTGTAGAATTTTGAGGTAAGAGATTAATTTAATACAATTTGGAATGAGGCTGTAACATGACAAAATGTGGAAAAAATGAAGCGCTGTGAATACTTTCCGGATGCACTGTAAGGTCCCCTGAATATTCCAATATTCCCTTTTACACCAGTGTAAAACTCCTTCTCTCAGCATGTGGTCAAAATCTTCATCAGTGAGGCTTGCTTGAAGAAATTACATCAATATGAATAGTTTTCTATTCAATCACTCATATAGATATCATATCTTAAGACGTGTAATGTGTGTTTAGTTAGTGCAGATTATTAGATTATTATCATCTCAGTGAGTAAAATGTCAAATGTATCTTGCTTTGAAAAGCCTGTGTTTTTCAGACCAAAATAAAAGCACATTTCATCTCAGTAGCATTGTCTCTTTCATTTATGAATGCTTAGCTGACCCCATGACTGACATGACTGAGTCCATGCCGTTTTGAGGCATTAGTGGGGTGAGAGCACAGATGGTGGCACCTGTAGCTCCCTGGAGGCGTGGATGTGAAGTTTGCCTATACCTATGCACCAGCCTTTGTAAATACACTGCACCTTCTGCACTGTTGTTAAAAACTACTCTTTGACTCCCTGAGAAAAGAACCTTCTGCAGAAGGTAGTCTGAGACTTTTCTGTAAGCTGACCACACCACTACACCTGCAGCTAGACCTATAAAATGGTCATAGAGCACATTTACTGAGGCTGGTATAACCTGAAGTTGAGAGAAAAGAAATGGATTTCTCAAATAGTATTTTATCAGTTTTTGGTTGCTGCAAGGGAGTGTTTTTACAGGTGCCATGGGTATTTGTGTAGGATTTGTGAATGTGCTGGCTCCTCCATGAGAACGGAGGACAGGACAAAGAGCTCCTGAGCAATGGCTGCCACTTGTTTGAGGAACTGGGATAAAGCACAAGGGTTCAAACGTGCATTTGACTAGCTCCAAATAAGCACTTTGTGGATTTAAGACATGCTAATTACATAGCAATAATTTCCCAATCCCAGCAAAATTGTCCTTCTAGGAAACAGTGCAGATTGTGTGTTGGCTCACACCTGAGCACACCAGTGCCCAGATACAGCAGCAGTCCCACATCATCATCACTCTCATCTTCAAATTCCTCTCCTCTGGTAAAAAAAGGGGAGGAGCACAAAGGGAGCAGGGGCGCTTTATAGGCTCAGTGCTCTGTGCTCCGAGGACATCCCCTGGTCCAATGCTGTAACATTAAAGCAGACCATTAGAACTTAATTAATCATTGCATCATTGCGAGGCTGCCAATCTGCGTCATCGGCCCCTCCAACCACCACCAACACTCATGCACACACCACTTTCATACTAAGCAATGTGGGTGAACTGTCTTGCCTAAGGAAACAATGACAGTTTTTGGATACTTTTCAGTGTATGATTTTGTGTAGTATGTATTAGGTTTAAGGTGATATGCAGTCTCCTGTGTGTGTCCTGTTATGTCCATTACTCAGTTGTCATTTTGTACTGAAAACCACACACACGTATGTCTACGTAGACTTCAAGTGCATATGACAGGTTTAGACTACTCACTGAAACATAGTTCATATAATTACTGTATATTATTACATTTATTTACAGAATGTATGGAAATTGCACAATAGTGTGGAAATTGCACAATAGTTATGATTCAAGTGAAAAAACATTGATGCAAACACTTTTGATTTGTTCATTTAGTGTTTAAAGTGTCAGAAAAATGACTTCCATATGCACTTGAAATCTATGTGTTTTATTCCATTGTGACTCTTATGTGATCTGCTCACGTCCTTACACTGTGTCCCTTTTCAGCCCTGACACTTTTTTCTAGCGCAGACTTGAGCAGGCTTCAAAAGCATTGCAAAAGTCTCATCTAGAGAAGACTGCACACGCCTGCTGCTACAGTTGTGTGCAGAAATGCGTCACCCCGATCCACAGCCAAAACGCCAAATGAGCGGGTTCGAACCCCACCAACCACAGGAGCTAGCGGGAAGGGCAGGATAGGTTAACAGCACCTCTTTTAGCGGGTACAGCAATGACCTTGAATTGGTTCAAATTTTTCTGAAAAAAGACAAGAAAAAATAATCCATATCTTTACTGTTGTTACTTTCTTCCCCTGCCCAGTAATCTCCTAACCGTAGTACAGCGGCTGAACAGGCATTTGACTCATAAGCAACACAAAATTTATTGCAGAAGCGTAAGCGGTAAATACAGTGCCTATACTGTAGGGCGGCCTGAGGGCGCCTCACGCCAAAACGCGGCACAAAAAGGTCCCGGAGCTACCCACAACACCTTGCTCTTAAAGGATCAGCCAGGCTGGTAACACTACCCCCACTTTGGATAATAGCAAAAGACATTCTTAATATCACTCCAGCACAACATTGGTATACGGCAATACAAATTAGACATTACCAGTCAAACATTTCCCTATAGTGGTCCTAATAAAGGCATATCTTATCTTATCTTATCTTATCTTATCCCGAGCCAACACACTTTTTTTTTTTTTTTTTTTTTTTGCAGCATGAAGCCTACATAAACAGTCACTGTCTCCTACTCACAAGAACCACCATGCTAGCCAACAGGGCAAATGTGCAAGAATGGCACTGCTAACAAGCAGAATACATGAACAGAACAACTTTTTTTTCTCTCTCTCCTGAGAAGGGCAGCGATTTGCCTACACCCTAACTCAAGTAAGAATGTTTGTAGCCGTGTCTAGTGACTTAACCAGTCACCAAATTTGTTGGGTACTTTCCAGGTCCTCCGCAGTCTGGATGGCGGTGTAGAGATGGCATGATAACACTCCCTCCCACACGAGGCCAGCGGCTGAGTGCTGTCATCCCACGAAGGCTGTGCAGAGCTGGCTGGAGGAGGAGAGGAGTCAGTGGGTTGTGGAGCAGGTGATGGAGCCCTGGTGTCCCCGCTGGTTCCCACGGCTGGGCCCTCAGCATCAAAGGAGTCGTCCCACTCGGGTTTGTTGTGGTGTACAACTTTAACTTTTGACCATGGCCCCTTCTGGATTTGGTACACCAGGTCCTCCAGGTGACTCACAATAAAACATGGGCCCTCATAAGCAGGAAGGAACTTCCGTACCTTGTTTTCTTGTGTCTTTGTACCTTTAATCAAGTGCCACACTGGAGTACCTAAAGGGTACTGAGTCTGGCAAATGTTTTTGTCATATTGTCTCTTTGCTTACTCAGAGGCTTTCCCAGAAGCTTTTCGTGCAAGCTGTTCTCTGAGCTTTAGAACATATTCTGGTAGCGAACCAGCGCTAGTGTCGTTCGGGGGAAGGCCGGCCACTAAGTCCACTGGTTCAGTGATTTCTCTGCCAAACATCATGTTAGGGGTCAGTTTGCTAGAGCTGTGTCTGGTGGAGCGATAAGCCATGACCGCAAAGGGGAGCATTAAATCCCAGTCCCAGTGGCACCTCTCTGCAGTAGCGGCTATTGTTTTCTGTAGAGTGGCATAAAGCATTCCACCTGCCCATCTGACTGCAAGTGGAACGGGGTAGTATGAGTCTTTTCAATGCCCAACAGTTCACACATACTTTGGAAAACAACAGGACTCAAAATTTATACCCTGATCACTGTGTAAGGTGTGGGGGGGGCCCATATATGCACACCCACTCTGACACAATCTTCTCTGCAACCGTGAGTGCCTGTTCATTAGGAACTGGATAGGTTTCCACCCACTTGTTAAAATAATCCTGCACCACCACTATGTAGCGATTATGTCTGTCCATCTCATTCAAGGGTCCCATGAGGTCAACTGCTATTCTCTCTCTCATGGGAGCTCCAGCCCACACAATGCCCATGGCTGCCTGTGATGTCTTCTTTGGCCACGCTCCGGCAGCACAGCTGGAGCATGTGCGGCACCACAGTGTTACATCATCCTCCATGTTGTTCCAGTAGTACCTTGTCTGGATTCTGGATCACTTTGAAAATTTCGTTAGCATTGCGTTAAATGGGGCTTGGCGGAGGTCTGCGCTCTCTGAGTGCTTTTCTAGTTTTTTTTTTTTTTTACCATTTTCACCTGAACTGTTTTTCTTTTTACTCTGAAACCTCTGGGCACATGATAGACCCATGTGTGTTATATGAAATAACTCTGTGGAGTCTGAGGACTCAGGAAATGCTTAACATGTCTTTACTGTTTCAAAACAGAGCGTCACAGTGAGCCAGGAAGTGCAAGAAAGATTCTACCAGAGGCATAGCTCCCATAGAACTAAGCCTGTATCAAATTCAAACCCCTTCATTTTGTCTTCTTTTGTACATTCACTTGTTGGGTTCTTTTTAAAGACAGTACAGTAAGAGATGTATTTACCTTGTTGACATGTTTGGCTGCTGCTGTTGTGGTCATAGCGGCTTGTCAAAGCCTGATCCCATCAGATCTCAGAAGCTCAGCAGGGCCGGGCCTGGTCAGTACTTGGATGGGAGACACTGGGAAAATCAGGTGCCACAGTGGGGCGCCAGTCTTAAAAATTGTTATCATGTCCTTAGGCAAGGCACTTCACCCACATTGCCTAGTATGAAAGTGGTGTGTGCGTGAGTGATGGTGGTGGTCGGAGGGGCTGATGGCGCAGATTGGCAGCCTTGCTTCCGTCAGTCTGCCCCAGGGCAGTTGTGGCTACAATGGTAGCTTACCACCAGCAAGTGTGGAGTGAATGAATAATGATCTGTAAAGTGTCTTTGAGTGTCCAGAAAAGCGCGATATAAAACTGATCCATTATTATTATTTATTATTAGCTCTTCAGAAGTGTCCCTGGTGGTGGGGACATGTCATATGTTGCTGTTGTAAGCCCATACAAAGCCTGTATCTGCTCTTCCATGGGTTCGAATGGTTGGGGGAGCCTCCTGCTTGGGGAAAGTCCATTTTAATTGATTTTTTGTTATTAATTTATGTTAAAGTAATATTTTTAATAGTGTTTTTTTCTGTTTCATGAATTAGAAATAAACAGTATATAAACACCACTCACACTACTACTACCACTACCACTACCACTACTACCACTACTACTACTTACAAAAGCTCAATAATTCCATAATCATTCGAGCTGTGTAAGTGTAAACAGCATCATGGCTCTAGTACCAACACAAATGAACACACAAACACAGACACACACAGATGCTACTGTTTAGGACAAGATCAACATTGTTAAAAGGTACAGTATGTAACTTTCTGGAGGTGGCACATCACCTGCATGATTCCATAGAAATACAAAGTTAAACCATATTTTAGAACATTCTCCATGGAGCTAGATGGGTTTAGTCAGGTTTGTGGAGATGCAAGCCCACTCACAGTAAGGACATGTTAAAGCATGCTTTTGAAATAAACTAAAAAAAGTTACATACTGTGGCTTTAAAAAGGTTCAACTGCTCTGAACTAATGTAAAACTCTGAAGTTAAAGTCATATTTCAGTCTAGAACCAAGAACAAAACAAAGCCAGTGAGTTCAACACATTTATTTGAGCAAATGTATCAAATTATTACTTTAAATTTGACATCAACAAAATAACATTTTTTCACAGTTTACACTTCCAAAAACTGGGTCACTTCACATCATTTGGCAAAACGAATAAATCCTACAAACAATTCTTGGACTTACACGGGCCAAAATAAGATGCACTCTCTTCCCTCACAACGTCCAGTACAGGTCAGATCAGTGGTTCATTTCATACCTTGAAGCTGCAAGTAAAGTCCGTATAGCATTTGATGATGGAAATTTAAGGGAAGTTTATAATCTGAAAATTTAACCAAATATGTTTACGATGATCTGAAATCAATCACCAAATTTAAACAAAACAAAGAGTGGATTTTAATGTTTTCTGCACAAAATGTTCAATGTTAAGATTCTAATGTTTCATCCATGTAATTCCTAACATTTACACAAACATATTAAGTTCAAAATAATCAAAGATATTAGTATAGCAGTTTAAATCAGAAATAATGCATTATAACTACAGTATTGGCGAGTGTGTTTGAGAATCACTGGTTTAAATCATGGACAATCTCCTTACACCAAAATGAACTGAGAAAATTATATAAATAGACAAATTAGGCAGAATATATTACAGATAAATCATTACACAGCAAAAACAAAACGTGCGATTGGGTTAAAAATGACTTCAGTTATCTTTTTTTTTGTAGTTTTGACTAGTTAAGATTCATTGACTTCACTTGTTTCCACGTATTTGTGGTTTCTACACAGACGCTAAACTGAGTGGCACTGAGGTAGAGCTATGGGCAGCTCAACAGACTAAATGTGTTTCTTTGCTTTTTATTGTCTTATTTTTGTCTTTTGTCCCACAAGAATTATTTTCTCAACACAGACTCAAACATGGGATTTAAGGAGAGAAAGATTCAGTTCAACAGTGTCCAAAGTCTGTATGAATGACAAATGTGCTGTCGTCTGCAGTGTCCCTGTGGTTTCACTCCTCACTGGGTTTCTACTGTGGACGTGATTTTCCTGTTTAAATGGTGTCAGCTACAAACTCATTATTTTGCAGAACTGTATATTTATCATTAAACTGCAGCAGCTCTTTCATATTTTAGATTTGTCTTGAGCTTTAACAGAAAAAAATTCCATCACTCAGCATAGACGTATACCTGTATATATTCATATACCTGTGCCACTCACCAATAGTGTTCTAAAGGTTGGGATGTCATCTGCATAACCTTTAAATTTGAAGAGAACTTCACATTTACAGTGTATTTTTGTTACTTGAAACTAAAATTATAAATTCAAATCTTAAAAGGTACACAACTATGCTTTTTTTTTTTTTTTGGCGCTTGTTGCCATATTGTTTTGCTTAGAATGTTCCACAGTAGGGTGTTATGGTATCTATCTCCATGGAGACAAAAAGAAGATCTGTGAAGAGGTGACCCTGCTCACACCGAGATTAAATGCTGAGCAATAAATTGGATAAATACTAGATAGATACGTTTAATGTCTTAGTGTGAAACATTCAGGCAAAGCATTATGGGGGACCCCGGCAGAAAAGTTATAGTGCGCCTTTATCTGATCAAAGCTACAAAAAACAAATTTGATTTTAAGGTATTTTAACTCACAAATATTTGTTTTTGCTTCACTAAATTATAACAGAAGTCTATGGCACTAAATTAAACTGAAAATCTTCATAAGCACTGAGCTACACTCCCCTCTAGAGGCCGAGCATGGTCACTGCAGCGTTAGTCTAGTTTTTGTAAACGTACATCCGGGTTGGCTGCTGTTTCAAACCAAAGATTAGTTTATTTCTTGGAACAAACCCAGAATGGTTTTAAAGACAAAAAGTGAAATTTGAATTGTGCCTGTTGGAGTTTATCAAAACACATCTACTTCTTCTCCTTTCTCTTGTCCTGCAAAATACACACAAAAGTACAAAATGAGTCTATTTTTTCCAAATAAACCCACACATGTATCTCTTCTTTTAGTGTGCAACTATTTTTTGCCAAAAATCTGTGAAATAAAAGCATGTTTTTTTCATTATGGATGTTTTTATTGCACTGAAAAACATGCATCTTTACAGTGAGTAGGCTTGTATCTCCACAAACCTGCCTCTTATTTGGCCTGAAGGGCGACTTCCTCCTGTTTGTTTCCATGGAAATATTGTTCCTTTGGCTCTAATATTTCACAGTATGGCATAAAACATTTCTTCATGGAGAATGTTCTAAATGGTTTTTGACTTTTATTTCCATAGAATCATGCAGTGACACGTCACCTCCAGAAAGTTACGTACTATCTTTACTGATCTGTCTAAAAGAGTTGAGCTCCAGGCTAAGTAGACACACATTTAACTGATCCTAAAAGATCACTTTTAAGATGACATTTGCATAATCCTCTCTTTGTATGTACCATGATGCATAAACATAAACATTAAAGACATTATGCTACTTATTTATTTACCCACCACTGTCCATCACTGCACTGTACACAATCATCTCAGAATCAAAAACACTTATTGTGCAATGTTCCTGTGCCTTTTAGCTTTACACTGTTGTGTTTTTTTAGTTGATTGTAAATACTTATTTTTATTATTTATCTTGATTTGATGCATGCTCTTATTTTCCTACTGTTTCTGTAACTTGCGTTGTGACACTGCAATTTCCCCATTGTGGGACAAATAAAGGATTATCTTATCTTATATATACACTGTACTTTTTCTCTGCATTTTAAATCAGTTTCGGCATTGGGCATAACACAAAACACATATCGGCCAATCTCTAGTAGTTATAAACCATACCTTCTCATTCATGGAGAGGATGACCATGAGTTTCCTGAAGATGGTGATGAAGTCCAGGAACAGGTCCACACAGTGCCTGAGACAGAGGAACAAAGACACAGAGACATAGAGACAGAAGAACAACAGAGGAAACAGATCAGACCAGTTTTATATTTAATCTAAAAACAAAGCAGCAAAGGTCAGGCTCACAAGTTACACTTTAAAGTTTATTTTCTTTAGGATTAAAACTGTCCTCAGCTCAGTTAGACAGGACTCACCAGACGTAGTCCTTGTCTCCGTTCTCAGCCTTCTCGATGATGAGCTGAGTGTCAAACAGCACGAAGCCACACATGACCAACAGCCCCAGGTACAAGTGCATCTAAAACACACAAGAGACAGAGGGTTTAATAAAGGGGAGAACTGTTCAACACCATCATTGACACAACACTAGGTCCCTTTATTTGTTTGTTTAAATTACCTTAAAGATCATGACAGAGCCGAAGAACAGGTTGACCAGAGACAGGACACAGAGCAGAGAGAGGCCGGACATCAGAGTGCCTGAGGGACACAGAGGAAAGCTAAGAGTTAATACAAAGCTTCTTAAATGGTAATAATAATAATAATGCATTTGTGTTAAATAGCACTTTTCAAGAAGCTCAGAGTTGCTTTACAATTTTGTTCTTTATTCACTCTGCACTCTGATGTCAAGTTACTACTGTAGCCACAGCTGCCCTGGGGCAGACTGACTGAAGCGATGCTGCCAATCTGCACCATCGGCCCCTCCAGCCACCAACACTCACACACACACACACTACTTTCATAGTAAGCAATGATCTTGCCTAAGGACACAATTACTTTTGCACTCTAGATCCACTGCTGCCCTACTGTGGCACCTGGTATTCCAGAGGTATCCCATCCAAGTTCTAACAAGGCCCAGTAAAACCAATTATTGTTTGTTATAAAAAGACACATTAAAGTCAAACAGAAAATCTAGATCAACCAATAAAACAAAAATAAAACTCATTAACAAAATGTAGTGCTTCATTCACCGATTCAGCAAAAGACTAGCGTTTTTCAGTCCTATCATTACATTATTCTTTCCCTGACCTTGAAATGCTTAAATCCTTGGCTCGCACTGTCTCTTATCGTCTTATCATCGTATTGTTTATATGCAGTGTATAATGTTTGTTTTACCTCCGAGAAACAGGTAGCTGCGGCGCCGGGCATACAGAGCGCTCAGAGTGAAACAGATGAAGATCACTGAGGTGCCCAGGAACGCAGTCACAATGATGCTGTGGAGAATGACCATTTACAATCATGATAAGAATACAATACACAGGAGTCTTAGATTTCTATAGAATGTACATACTGTATCTATAATCTTTATGTGTTTCCAGCAGTATCATTAGAATCCTTATAGTAAGGATTCTAATGATACTGCAGGAAACACATGTATAGATACAGTATGTACATTCTATAGAAAACCATGTGTGCAGTGAGGCCACATGACAAACCTTGGATTGACAGCGATGACGAAATCCAGAGTGGGACCAAGACCAAGACCTGTAAAAAGAACACGTTTGGTTCATTTAGATTGACATTACATTTGTGATGTAATAGAGTGGTGATAGTGATATACATTGGGTATAACAAGAAACGCTCACTGATACTAAAAGACGCACTTGTTTAAAATATTGAAGACTTACTACTATAGACTAGTGTTCCTATTATTGTGGAGGAAGTGAAAGGTCCATCAGTCTTACTGTACAAAGCATTGCAACAAACCAGCCTCATCATCATTCAAACACTCACTAAAGTACTCGTCGCGTTCAGAGAAATATGTCATGTCCAAATCAAACATCATTATTGTAAAGAGGGTCAACAACACAAGCCTCCATGTCTGTGAGGGACCAGGGCCCTCACCATGACGCAGGACAGTGTGTGTGTGTGTGTGTGTGTGTGTGCGTGTGTTACTCTAAATGTGTAACCTGTGAGGAAGGCGAAGCCCGCGAGGATGCCTAGTCTCTTCTTCTCCGTCTCAGGGCTGTGAGGAGTCATGGCGAGCCACACCATCAGAGCCAGAGAGCCCAGAGCTGACAGCAGACCACCCTGAAGAGAGACAAGGGCATAAAAAGGGCTACTCTATATCACATTATAGAGGAAGACTGAGACTGAATCATCTCTAAGTCAATGATCATTTTGGATCCTGCGGCTGACAGATGCAGTCGACTGCCGGGGAAGAAATGTATTTCTTGAGAAAAAAATGAATAGACTATTTTCTTGTCTAAATGTTCAGGAAATGAGTCTTGAAAAACATGTGTTTTTTTGTATATGACAATATCAAATAAAAAATAACCCAGCAGCTCAAAAAGAAAGAAAAAGTCAGTCAGCCAGCCTTATAATAAAAGTATGTGAGACTAAAGATGTTATCTTTACAGACACAGGGACAGAGATGAGGAAATAACTGAAACATATCACTAAACAAACCACAGCTCCAGGGGGGTATTCTATCAAATTCACTTAACAAGACCAGACTTATCCTAAAAACCTGAGCTGATACCTCAACTCGTTCCATGACAGAAATAAGAGTCTGACCAAAGCCAATTTGTCTGATACTCTTTAAAGAGTATCAGACAAAGACAGGTGTTCTGACACAGGTGTGTGAGTGCACGTGCTGAAACTTTTGACAAATGGCTTCTGTAAATAACCCAGAGTATCATTTGTTAAAACCTCTTTTGACATTTTTTCTTTTTATAAATACCTTGAACTCTATTTTCTGTTGTTGACCATTAACTTCCACTTTTATGTGTAGCGCTTTTATTTTGAAGGGTCTATTTCCTGTTAGCTCAAACTGGTTAATTAGCTTAACATCAAGAACGGCAAAAGACATTACAGTCCCTGACAAAAGTCTTGTCGCTTATCCATTTTGTAGAAACAAAAGCTTATAACCTGACTTTAAATTAATCGATTGGTTTTAGAAATGTCTCATATGAAAGCTAAAACCCTCCCAAATTATGCTCAATATACTAAAATAAATTTGCTTCACTGAAGAAAGATTGATCATTTAATGAACACAGAAAGGTCAGATTGTGGCAAGACAAAAGTCTTGTCGCCTTGTCATGTGATGCACCCAATCCTAGATTACAGCCTCACCTGTGATCAGTTACTGATCAATCAATTAGTGGGTGTGTATAAAAAGAACCCCAGCACACCAGACCTTCACATCAACTGCAACTTGACCTCTGACAACATGCCTAAGATCCACCCTGAGACCAAAGCGTTAATTATCAAGAGGCTGAAGACCAGATCCACTGCTGAGGTGGCTGACACCTTCAATGTGTCTCAGCGTCAAGTACAAAGAATAAGAAAAAGATCTGAAAAGACTGGAGATGTTTTTGACAAGCCCAGGTCCGGCAGACCCCGCAAGACAACTGCTCGGGAGGACCGTTTGTTGATTCGAAAATCCAAGGCCAGCCCCTTTTCCACTGCAGCAGAGCTCCACCAGGCCTGGTCACCTCAAGTCCCTGTGTCAACCAGAACAGTTTGTAGAATTCTGTCTCAAAATGGCCTCCATGGTCGAATCAGTGCACAGAAACCAGCACTAAACAAAAGGCAATTAAAAAACCGTGTGGCATTTGCCAAGGCCCACAGCCTGCTAAAAGGATGGACACTGGAAAAGTGGCAGAAGGTGGATTTCTCAGATGAATCCTCGGTTGAATTACATCACAGCCGCCGCAAATATTGCAGGAGACCTACTGGAGCCCGTATGGATCCAAGATTCACCCAGAAAACAGTTAAGTTTGGTGGCGGAAAAATCATGGTCTGGGGTTACATCTAGTATGGGGGTGTGCGAGACATTTGCAGGGTGGAAGGCAATATCAATAGCCTAAAATATCAAGAAGTATTAGCTACCTCTTACATTCCCAACCATAAAAGGGGGCAAATTTTGCAGCAGGATGGTGCTCCATCGCATACTTCTATCTCTACATCAAAGTTCCTCAAGGCGAAGAAGATCAAGGTGCTCCAGGACTGGCCAGCCCAGTCACCAAACATGAACATCATTGAGCATGTCTGGGGTAGAATGAAAGAGGAAGCATGGAAGGCAAAACCAAAGAATCTTGATGAACTCTGGGAGGCATGTAAGACTGCTTTCTTTGCTATTCCTGATGACTTCATCAACAAATTGTATGAATCATTGTCGAACCGCATGGATGCAGTCCTTCAAGCTCATGGAAGTCATACAAGATATTAAATATGGATCTCACAGCACCACTACTTAATTCACTGACATTATGCAACATATTTTTGTATTTGAAGTAAATTATTTGTTCAATTTTCTGTAGGCGACAAGACTTTTGTCTTGCCAAAATCTGACCTTTCTGTGTTCATTAAATGATCAATCTTTCTTCAGTGAAGCAAATTTATTTTAGTATATTGAGCATAATTTGGGAGGGTTTTAGCTTTCATATGAGACATTTCTAAAACCAATCGATTAATTTAAAGTCAGGTTATAAGCTTTTGTTTCTACAAAATGGATAAGCGACAAGACTTTTGTCAGGGACTGTATACGGCGCAAATATATTTTGGTTCTTATATTTTTATGCCTTTGTTCAGCTACCCCTCTGAAGAGGCATAAGGTACGTTGTTGATTTAAATATGCGTTTTGGATAATTTAGTGCATTTGTATTTATACACTGTATTTTGTTTTCCTTTTAGCTCTTACGGCAGATTGGAGGATTTATTGACATTAAATCTTAAAATCGCCAGTTTAACGGCCCATCCGAGGACTAACCAGGCCCGGCCCAGCTTAGATTCTGAGATCTGACGGGATCAGGCTTTGACAAGCTGGTATAGCCACAAAATACACAGAGATCCATAATAGTTTTGAGAGCTTTTGCCACACCCCCACACATGCTTATGTAGTTGTACCTGGAAGAGCCTGGTGACCACATGGACGTAGGAGCCGGCGGCCGCTACAAACATACACACGGCCAAACTCGAGTACACATTCTTCAGGTGCAACTGTGTCGAGTGAGAGCTGGGGGAGGGGAAGAGACAGAGGAATGGGGAGGGTAAGCGAGAGAAAGAGAAAGAGAAAGAGAAAGAGATTTAGCATAAACAAGTTTCTCTAACAACACAACAACAACACTCTTGGTAACATATATGAATACAGAAGCCCACAATATGGATACTGTATCACCAAATTTAGTGACGATTAAATCATAATCATTATCATTCTATATTTATTCAAACTCACCATAACTTTTGCCTGCAGTGAAATATAACATAAGAAGTTACTAACAAGATCTCAAATATCCAGACCTAATGGATTTGTAGTATGTCATATGTTCACTGAGGATTAATCCAGGACTAAAGCAGGAACTAAACCAGGTTTAAACCATTTTCCTAGCTATGTCTACACCAGGACTAGGGACTAAAACAAGACTAAACCAGAACTAACCAATGTCTAAACTGAGACAAACAGGAAAAAACCTAAAATGAAAAAGACTAAGCCGGGACCCAAGCCGGGACCCAAGCCAGGACCCAAGCCAGGACCTAAACCACTTTCCTAAACCAGAACAAAACTAGGGACTTAACTAGGGACTAAACTAGGGACTAAACTAGGGACTAAACTAGGGACTAAACTAGGGACTAAACTATGGACTAAACCAGGGACTAAACCATTTTCCTAGCTATGTCTACACCAGGACTAAACCAGGACTAACCCTCTAAACTAAGACTAAAACAGGAAAAAAAAATACTAAAATGAAAAAGACTAAAGCAGGACCTAAAGCAGGGCCTAAAGCAGGGCCTAAAGCAAGGTCCTAAACCATTGACTAAACAATCTATAAACACGGACCAAAGGATGTGAAACAGAACTAAACATGGACACAAATCTGCATAATGTGAATCCCATTATTAACAGTAACATTATAAAATGAACTAAAATCACACTCACATTTGGGAGAACTTGAAGAGAGCATCAAAGTTGATGTTGCGTTCAAACACGTTCATTTTGACTCTGTTTTAAGGAGGATTCCACAGAACAATGAAGAGGACTACAAAATCCACTGTTAACAAAACAACAAACAGACATTTCACTTCAGATAAAAAGGGACAGTTACCCTGTGTAGTTTTGCATTTTAGTAAGAAATCATTACATTTTTAGAACTTCTCTTCTCTTTTTAGAATTTCTCTTAACCAAATGCATATTCAATCCATAGTAAAATATTGAAGATTTATTGAGCCTGGAAAAAAATAAACCATCACTGTAGCCCTTTTTGAAATTAATTAAAGGTGCACTTTGTCACTTTTGTAGTGGAGGCTCTCCCACTTGTCCATGGAGATGTTATTCATTTGCCTGGAATGTTCCACAATATGGTATTAAACTTAAATCACTCCCATACCAACAGTCTGAATGTTTTTGTCTGTTGTTTATTGTGCTCTTGTGTTTTTTGGTGTGAAATGCCAACAAGTGTCATGACGTCTGAAAATGAATCTACAATATCGCTACAAGAGAGGCACAGATCTGTCAGATCTGTGGAGAGGTGACCACACTCACATTAAGAATGTATGTTTTTCAAGGGATTTTTGAGCAATATGGCACTTGTAATCGAATAACTGCAAATATGCCATACTGTGGAACCTTCCAGGTAATGCAGATAAAACATCTCCATGGAGACAAGCATGTAAAGGAACCCCATCAGAAAGGTTACATTGTACACCTTTAAATGATCAGTCAAATCACATGGTCACATCAAAATGAAAGTGATAGTAAATAAATGTATTTTGATTCTCACATTGTATAAAAACAGAAAAAAAGTTAGGACTGTAGCCATAGCAATTAAGATTTCAAAATAAAATATTTAACTTTTCAATAATCACTCGTCCTCAGTGGCACTATATCACAGGAACTGGAAACCATAAATACTCTTTAAGTTATAGCTGTACATATATACAAGTATATTCAGGTGGCAGTGAAAAAGTGTCCAAACATTTGACTAGAAGTGTATATTGGCATATTACAATTAGACTGTTGCTCATTGTATTATTATAAACTTGTGTTAAACATGTGTGAATGAAACAAACAACTCCAGGTGTGTTTTTGATGAGCAAACTACATTAGAACATAGATCAAAAAGTGGCAGAATATGGGCCCTTAATAAAATCTATGGGAAACGATGAAGCAAAAAGAGAATGCAAAGTCATTGGGGTGAATAGTTGACAGTACACAAGTTACACAGTTACACAATCAGATTAATTTACTATCCTTCTATGAGCCAACGCGCTGTTGCTTTTAACGTTATTATTCTAAATATTTAGCTCTCTTTTACAAAACTTTCATAAAACATAACCTTTTCAGTTTCGTTATCAATACTGATTAATAGACGCTTAGTATTTTCTAACCAACAGACATTTCTAGGCAAAGCTGCGAATAGAACATGAAGTAACAGAAAACCAGACCAGGCTTGCTAACTAGTTGCATGTTTAACTAGCTATAAACTTAAATCTACACGCTTTTATCTAATTATACCCTTTTAATATCAAACCCTGCGCTTAATTACTTATTTGTGAAACGATCTAGTAAAAAAAAATAGAACTTAAATAGTGACGCAGAAAGCATTTAGCTCCGTGTTTGCACAACTGCATGCTAGCGCTAGCAGCATTAGCTTCGACGAGGCGGTGGTTTCACGTCAGAAAAAGCTCTTATATTAAACACATTTTCAAAGAGGTGGACATTATGAAAGTTTTTTAATGTATAGAGGGTTAAACTTACCATCCGCCTGGTGTGTGCCCAGAGGAGAGAGGCGTAGGCCGAGCTTTGTTCTTCCTGCTTTAGTGTTTCGGTGAGAGGTACGTGTCAGTCAGCCCACTGGAGAGAGCAGATGAAACACTAGAGGAATCCCTGGGCATGCGTCAATTGTGGCCGCCATCTTGTGATGGTAACAGAAGGCCAATTTTTGTGTATTGTTGCCTATTTCTATTTATTGTAATTGGCATCTGTAACCATGTAAGGTATCTTGTGGATTGCATAACATTACTTTTGGGAGATGAATAATGAATGAATAATAGTTTTGGAGATATGCCATGAAAATAAAATAAAATAAAATAAAACTAACTTGCAGTGTAATCTTACAAATAACTCTATAGAGAGATACTTTGAGACTTTTGTGTTTAAATATACAGTTAAAGTTACAAATAACTCTTTAGAGAGATACTTCTAGACTTTTGTGTTTAATTATACAGTCGCTGTACAATTATACAGCAAGACATTTAAGCAGTGGCTCATGTGGTGATTTGAACATGAACCAGAAGATTGGCTGCTCAATGCCAGCTAGGATCACTGCTTACTGTTGTTGTGTCCCTGTGCAAGACACTTTCCTATGTAAGTGTATGTGTTGTGTGCCTGTTTGAGTGAATTGACACTGAGAAGAGAATGAGTGAATAATGGCTATATAGTGAATAGACTATATATATATATATATTCTTTATACAGTCTAATAATGACCCAACTTGTAAATTAACTTTGCTGGCCCTCAAGTTAATTCCTTGAAAAAAAAAAAAAAATTGCAAGTGAGAATTAATTGTATAGCCTAAAGGATGTGGGGCCCAGTCTCTGCTTATAGCTTGGCTACGCTCAGGTACTGTCACCAAAATAGAAAAATGTGTTACTGTAGTAGGTTATCCATAAATAAACTGTCACTGTCAAAGAAGCGCTTGAATGAAAAGTACTCTAGAGTTTTTACTACTACCCTGGTACCCTCACTATGGAAACGCCCAGAAGAAAGTAGAAAACTAGAAAAGCACTCAGAGAGCGCAGACCTCCACCAAGCCCCATTTAACGCAATGCTAACGACATTTTCAAAGTGATCCAGAATCCAGGATTTCTTCTGGATCATCACCACCTTTAATCATCTGTTGGATTTACCATTCGGAACATTTCCTGAAAATTTCATCAAGATCCGTCCATAACTTTTTGAGTTATCTTGCTAATGTAGTTTAAATTCCAATGCAGCTTCTCACCTGCTGTGTGGTTCTTGTGCCGAGGAGGAGATGTCAAGAATCATTCAAAAAGACAGACGCTCTGATAGTGCAATACTATTTATTACAAAAACAGAGTATAGCCAATTAACAGACATAAGGTCTGGGAGATCACCTCTTGCCAATCTGGTATCACCCCGAACAAAGGAGTTGCCCACATATATAGCTTTCTATGAGACGTCCCACCGTAATCTGACCACTTCTATATGTCCAAGATGCAGACTTAACCATTTCCAGATGTTCATTAGAGTTAAGGGTCTCTCGGGCCACCATGACAGGTTAGAATGCGGAGGCCTCACTATTTATTCACAGGGTTCAAGAGGTCGAGCAGATACCACACTAACTAACAAACAAACAAACAAACAAACAAACAAACTCAGGCGAAAACATAACCTCCTTGGCGGAGGTAAAAAGCACTCAGAGCGCAGACCTCCGCCAAGCCCCATTTAACTCAATGCTAACGAAATTTTCAAAGTGATCCAGAATCCAGGATTTCTTCTGGATCATCACCAAAATTTAATCATCTGTTGGATTTACCATTCGGAACATTTCCTGAAAATTTCATCAAGATCAGTCCAAAACTTTTTGAGTTATCTTGCTAACTAACAAACTAAAAAACAAACAAACAAACAGACAGACTCAGGCGAAAACATAACCTCCTTGGCGGAGGTAATTATAAAAGCATCACCTTTTAATGAGGTTTAATTATTATTTTAATCTAATTGATTATTTCTTACCAACTTGAATATTGTTTATCGCCGTACTTTCTCGTGATTGTGTCATACAGCAAAGGCGCATCTCATTTCTGTTCACTCGCCTCCTATAATCCTCAACTTCTCGATTCCTTAGGCGTAACTCCCGCCCACAGACGAGAGAACCAATGAGAAGAGAGGCAGCTAGTTTGCTGTTGGCTGTCTCTCCTCAGTGGCCGTGACTGATAGCTAAGGAAACGAGGAGTCGAGGCTTTACAGAGGAAACAAGTAAACTGAAATGCTAAGATATGAGATGCCCCCTCCCCGCTGCAAGTAAAATGGCCGCCCGAAGCCTTGAACCTACCATGGAAGTATAATAAGATCCATGGAAACTACACGAATGAACTTAGTGTTATGTAAACTATGTGAACTGCAGTACATCTATTTATATCCAAAGTCCCTATTCCACCTAATCGTTTTATTGTCTGTTTTTATAAATTCAAATTAAATTATGTAACTATGTAACTTTTATTTATGTTTACACAGTTGTTTACTTGTCTACAAGTTTTTAAGTTATTAAGGTTTTTGTGACCAACTAAACACCTAAAGATATATAAATCTAATGCCAGTAAGGAACATCGGCTAAATCAATAACATTCCTATGGGGCCTAGCAGGCAGCAAACCCTTACCAAACTAGAAAAGCACTCAGAGAGCGCAGACCTCCGCCAAGCAGCTCAGTTTTCAAAGTGACCCAGAATCCAGGATTTCTTCTGGATCATCACCAAAATTTAATCATCTGTTGGATTTACCATTAGGAACATTTCCTGAAAATTTAATCAAGATCCGTCCATAACTTTTTGAGTTATCTTGCTAACTAACAAACAAACAAACAAACAAACAGACTCAGGCGAAAACATAACCTCCTTGGCGGAGGTAACAAACAGACAGACTCAGGCGAAAACATAACCTCCTTGGCGGAGGTAAAAAGTGACAGTTACATGTTTTATTATTGAAATCATTATTTATACTTATTCTGCCCTTTTTCTTTATAAATAATCACAACAAAAACAGATTGAATTGTAAGATCTTATTTTTTTTATTTTTGAAAAACATTTTTAAGTAACATTTTTTTCTTGTTTTCATTTGGTTAGATCAGATAGAAATGAGTTGGATTCAGATAGACTTTACATTGTTGCTGCCGAGTATTTGGTCATTCATCACATCAGGAACATGTGTACTTATCTTTCACCTTTAACATGCAAAAGTGTGCCAACAGAGAGAAGGTGGCGAGAGGGACATGCACCAGAAACCTGCTAGTTACAAGGATGCAGTGGTGGAACAACTAACCATGGAGATGTTATTGCTTTGCCTGAAATGTAACGCATTAAACTTCTTAACCTCCATGGAGACAAGCTGGTGATGCACTCAGGCCAAGTTACAGGACAGGAGAGGCAACCCCACTCACAGTAAGAAGAGCATGTATTTATAATCTTTTAGCAATTAAAACAACTGAATAAAAGGAAGACAAGTGTTTTACTCCCACTTACTGTGGAACATTCCAGGCAAAGTCATTGGCGGACCCTCTATTAGACAGGTTACATAGCATGCCTTTAAGTAAAAGTATTGAAGTACCTGTGTGAAATGTAGCCTACTTTTGTAGTTAAAAAAAAAGTAACATTTAACCTTTATTTTGTGAACTATTATATCATTAAATGGAGTGATCTTGAATCTGCCTCAGAATTCCCCCTTCAACTAATTTCAGACGGTTAAAACATGCTGGCAGTTTCAGTTCTAGTTTTAGTATCTGATCTTGACATTTTGACAACACTATTTTCTGCTGTAAAGTACAGATACCTAATCATTTAAGTACAATACTTTTACTTTAGTACTCTGCTTCTTTCCACCACTGCAGAGATGAAAGTGAGGAGGACATTTTAGGCACAAATGAACATCTACTTAGACAAGGCAAGCCTAAATACAGGCTGAATGATCACAATACAAAATGCATTAAAAAGTATTGGACAAGACAAACTCATCCAATAAATATAAAAACAGTAATACATCTCAAAATCATCACTTTGATAGTTTCAAGTGTAGCTCTGCAGCGCCCCTGTGTGGCTCTGCTTAGACAGTGTTTCACGCACAGCATGACACTAAAGTTTAGGCCTAAAATCTCAAAAGGCCCAATACTCTGTCCAATAAACAAGGCACCAATCTGTTTAGCACTGAACACACTGCAAAAACAGAAATCTACAAGAGTTAAAGCTGCAATATGGAACTCTTCTAATGGAGGTCTGCCACCTGCTTGTCTCCATGGAGATGTTATTGCTTTGCCAGGAATATTCCACAGTATGCCATTAAAAGTATCCATCTTCATGGAGACAAGCAGATGACACAAACAGGTGAAGTTACAGGTCAGATCTGTGGAGTGGTGACCTTGCAATATAGCAACATAAAGATTTGTAATTGAATAAATGCATTTGAGATCACTTTAATGGCAAAGCAACATCTCCATAGACAGGCAAGTAATAGACCTCCACCAGAAAAGTTGCACAATGCAGCTTTAAAATTATTTGAATTCAAAATTTTGTTTTTAATCAAGATTTAAGTAGTTTTTATTTATTTAGAATTATTAGACCTAAACTATCTTTGAGGAAACAATGGCTTAGTGATTAGATCATTTGTCCACCAACCAATCAACCAACCACTGCATAATGCCGTCGAGTCCTTGGGCAAGACACTTCAACCACCTTGCCTCTGTATGAATGTGATTTGTATTTGTGTGATTGGTGGTGGTCAGAGATGGCACAGATTGGCACCCTCACTTCTACCCCGGGGCAGCTGTGGCTATTGGCTTATCATTACAGAGGCATTATTATTACACCTCAGTGTTTTGGCATCAATTATATGTTATAGTTTCAAGCAAAATAATCAGCAGGTAGAAAGAGAAAATTGCACTTAAAATACCAAAACTGAAGTTAATTGGCTAATAAAATTTAAAGGTCCTGTACCTGATTTCCCCCCCCCCATGTATTTGAGCCCCAGTACAGACATATCGTATAAGCAGCTCTTGAGGTCAAAATGGGTCAGCTGTGTACTCTCTGCATCTAATTATAACACCTTTTACTGTCCCAGAATCAGGAAGTGTACTGTTAACATGCTAGTTGTTGTTAGCATTACAGCTCTGGCTTCTGAAAGTTATGAAAAGCCCTTATAAATGGTCCATCCATCCATTTTCTCCCGCTTAATCCGGCTGGGTCGCAGGGGCAGCACGCTGCCCATTACTCTGTGCACCAGACCCAGACCCCTATGAACCCCTCTGCAGGTGGTGAGCCCACAGGAGGGAGGAATTCCTTGAAGGTCCTTGATTGTAAACTGTTCATAGGGGTGTTGCATGTTTTTGGTTGATGGGGGGAAACCAGAGTACCCGGAGGAAACATGCAAACTTGACACAGAAAGGCCCGGGCGACCCGGGGATCGAACCCGTAACCTTCTTGCTGTGAGGCATGAGTGTTGCCACTCAGCCACTGTGTCGCCTCTTATAAATGGTGCGGTGAATAATTAGGATGCGCTGAATACATAAGGTAAGTGAAGAATAACTTTGGACCACTTAAACTATTTAAAATGAACTAATTCCTGATTTTCACAGTACAGCTTCTTTAATACATTAAAACAAGAGCCAACAAATCAACTTAGTTTCAGAATAAACTACTCAAATCTATTCATTCTGAATTCAAAAACTGAGACTTTTCAGTTTTTGCAGTGAATAAAAGCAAGTGTTTAAAATAAAAACACAAAATTTGTCTAAAACCATCTGTGATAATGGGCTTCCTATGTGTCAGCAGTCAGATCTTCCAGTGTCTTCTTTCAATACATCGTCCATAGAAGAAATATGCACATGTATTTTAACACAACCAAATATCAGTATTAGTTTAGCAGTGACTGTAGAAAACCTGTGTACAGCCAGTGCCTAAAACACATCATTTACAAGTTCATAATAAGGCTAATGCTCCACCAGTGGTCATTTTGACAACATATAGCTCTATTTTTAAGATTTCACTTTTCAATCATTGAAATCCATTACCAGATCATATAGGCAGACACTCAATGTAGAGGTGAGAGTATATTGTCTTAAAGAGGGGGTATTCTGCAAAATCAACTTTTTGGCGCTTTCTACCATCTTGTAGCGTGAAAACACCAAAAAGGTGCCTTAAGAGGTTTTCATCCATGCATGTTTCAGTAATCTAGTGATTTTTCTAGTGATTTCGATTGCTTTGTATGTCTTGTACATGTGAAGGATTCATTCATTCATTCATTCATTCATTCATTCAAACTCTCCTTATGGTTAGCTGTAAGATCCTGTACAAGGCTCCACCCCACAAGCCTACGTCACTCATGTTCCCACACGGCTATTTTTCATAACTATACAAAAGCATCATAAAAAACAATATACTTCAACTTCACAAATCTGATGCAATGTGCAGTAGTTTCATTAGCGGGATGCACGTTGATTGTGTTGTGATTAGCGCTCTGAAGGGGGAGTGACTTAATGCAACAAAAGTGACATTTATTAAACATGTCAATATGTTGTTTTCTGGGAATATAGTATTTTCAAAACAATAAAAGGTAACATGGGGATCTAAATATGCTGCATTTGTATTTAATACTATCACGCAGGAAACTTGGACTCAAATGCAACACAAAGAATGCAATCAAAAGCAAAGGCCTTGGTTCAGTTCAACAGAAAGTGTCCTACAATAGGAAAAGCTTAATATGTCAAATCAGGCTGATAAACAACAAAGGAAGTTATGAGTATATTATGTGAACAAAAATATCCTCCAAAACTGGAAAATTCTGTAATTCGAAAACGGGCAGGGGATAACTCAGAAACAGATTCTTCAAACAGGGAATAATGCAGAATTGCACAAATTGCAAACAACAGATTTCACATTCAGAGTTTCAGATACAGAGCTGGAGAGTCTCTTGACTTGTTGACAATCTAGCAAGAACTGACTGGGAAGAAGGAGTTTATATAGACGACCCTGGGATGATTGGGGAATGAGCGGCAGCTGCAGGAAAAACAGGGAGGGAGCAAAAGATGGACTGGATCAGGCTAAGAACTGGAGCTGGACTGGGGATAACATGTAAACAATAGGCAAAACTGTGACAAATACATCAAGTGTAATACCCCCTCTTTAAATAAAAAAATAAAAAATAAAAAAAAAACACTTTATAAAAGGTTTTGTGTGACCTTGGAACAAGTGTGTAGATGGTCCATGGTTAACTAAATGTAAAGATTTTGTTACCTAGAACAAGACACAAACTCTAACTAAATGTTCTTGTTAAACAGTACGGGGGGAAAAGATTTCTGTTGTCAAAATGACCACTAGTTCTGACCATAGAATATATATTAATACAGTCTATGGTTCTGACTGGTATCGAGGTACTGTTCGTAAATTGTAGCGCTGGGTTGCATAGAAAAAGCCACATTCACTGTTTAAAAATAGATTTCATTATAAAAGAACCTATAAAAAGAACTGACTTAAAATGTATAAAATTTGATGAAAAGTTTTAAAAAGGCTAATGGTATTGTTCCATAAAGGCACAATAATGATAAAAAACACAACATGGAAAAGTCAAGTCAGCACAGGAAGGCCTCTGCTTTGGCAAAAAAAAACACCAAACGTTCCTGCTAACTCCAATAGCATTGTGCTAACTGCTGTGAGCGATTTTGGCTAACGTTAGCAACAGCTTTGTGCTTTCAAACAGTGGTTGTATATCTCAAGTTTAACCGGAGACTCCAAGAATACGCATTTCTTAAGTCTTGTTCAATAGGTTGCGTTCACGTAAAATAGTTCTAAATTAAGGTGGAGGACAGGTCAGAATTCTATGGAAGAAGTTATTTTTAACTGTCAAATGCAGATGTTTTTGTTTCATAACTCTGTCATTACTTGGCCTATCCACATGAAACAAAAACTTGCACAAAGTTCAACATCTTCTCTGTGAGTATAAACAAACAAAAATGAAATTATTTTCACAAAAGCCTTTAAAAGTGGTCATCTTATTCAGTCCCACAAGCTTAATTTGGCATTTGAGGAAACATTAATTCACAACATAGCCTATATAAGGATATCATCTCCAATAATAAATGATCAGATTCAATAAATGTGGATTTTGGAATTGGAGATTTATTTCTTTATTGATACTTTGCAGCTGATGTCATCATCATTTTATGGGGATGTGAAGCTAATGGGAGGCACTGCTCTGTGTGTATCTGTTAGACTTTAACCTGATCTTTGTTTTAATACAATCTGATCATAAAAAACTTAGTTGAAAATACAACAGGTGAGCTGATTTGTGGTGTTAAACTCTCACACATAAAATTACACACCACTCTCACCTTTATGTTGAAAATCAAAAACATAAAAAAAAATGTGTTCACTTTGTATTTTTTCTTGAGTTATTTATTTAACTTTTATCTAACTTTTCTGACAGTGTCTTCCACCATAAACATACATTTAGCACACCCCCTGAGTGATGTCAATGCAAAGTATCAATCTACTCTCTCCTGCCCTCCATTTTTTGGCAATCTCTCCACCATGAATGCAACCTATTCTTAATTTGAGCTTTGTGCTTGTGGGTGAGACTCTCTGTTAAACCCATTAGGGTGGTGCTGTTGGCCGTAGTTTAGTAAAGTGGAGTTTCTAAGGTCCATGTGGGAATTTTGGAGCTAGTGTCCGCGCAGCTGGTCCAAACATGAGTAGACATCTTCTGCCCGGCTCAGCTCCTCAAAGACGGGCAAAAGGTTTAGCAGCTCTGCATCCTCCAGGTCATCAAACCACGACAGCACCGGGACCTGACAATACACAAGAGAACATCAGACTAAAGATGTACTATGCAACTTTTCAGCTGGAGGCGGCTCTCCCACCTGCTTGTCCAACAGATCAGGTCAGATCTTTGGTGACGCGGTTCAAAGTAAGTAAGTTTTTCTTTTTTCCAAGACATTTTTAGCAATTAAAACTCCTTATACGTGAAAGGTTTAAGAGCATCTTTACCTTTTTCATAAAATTATTTTTGAACTATATTTGAATATTGAGTATTGTTTCTAGTTAAAAAAAAATGCTGCAAAATGAAAATGTTAACTTCCAAATCCAGACTGATATCTTTCTGTAGAGGTATATCAGTCTGGTCCCCACTCACTGTCACATCTTGAGCCACAGCGAACTGGATTTGTTTATTTCAGTGATGCATGTGAAACAAAGGAGCTCATTGGTAATGCCATTTCCCTCACCTCAGATGAACACTTTAGTACTTCACTTTCATTGATTCTGCAGAAATCTGCCATGTTTTTCAGTCCCTTGTGTGATTTTTTTCCCATTTCTTTTTTTCCTTTTCCTTACCTGAGCTACCATGTTTGTTTTGATACAGACAGATCATCAAATCCTTGATTGTCAATCACGCCCATCTGAACTCAGGGAGATTCAACAATGTATTCTGAACCCCAGATGACATTTCTACATTTCTGTGGGTAATTTTACGGACTTACATACATACATTTTTAATGTATTTATTTTTGTTGGACTGACATAACATCATCTGAATATTGGGATACTCAAAAAAATATATATATAATCATATAATCAAGATACTAATTATTGTCCATTTTAAGTAAAGTAAGTAGAAATGCCTTGAAATAAAGTAAATAAATTAATATTGTAAGTAAAATTTAATATTGAAGATGGCGTGTGTGACGTACAGCATTGTGGGGGTGGAAGATGTAGGAGGCGGGGGAGTTGTCCAGGATCAGGGTCTTGTTCAGGTCTCGCCCCAAACGGCTCAGGTCTTTGACGTAACAGCCCTGATGGAACACACACGACTCCCTGAAGAGACGTGCCCGGAACACACCACACTGGTCCAGACGGTCGGTCACTGGGTCTGCGTACTAAGAGGGGGGAGAGAGGGAGAGAGGGAGGAGAAGATAGGAGGGGAGTAGAGGGAGAGAAGGAGAGAGCGATGGGGACAGTAAAGGGTCAGGGTTGCTCTACTAAAAATGCAACTTGGTTAGTGCTAGATAGTGGTCTCTAGAGGGACAGAAGTAATGACCAAACTGTGGTTACCAGGTTAAAGTTATATTCTTATTTCTTTTTTTACTTTTATTTTTATGGTGTAAGATGAGATAAGGCTAGCAAGTGACTAATTTGTTTTTTTTTTATAGTTACTCCTAACAGTAACCATTTTCCTAACCTAAACTTGATCACTTTGAACGATCAATCACAGCAGACCATCCCTCCAGAGAGTGCCATGGAGCTCCAAACATGCTGCTTAGCCATAAAGAAACAAAGAAACAAGGATATGCAGTAATGCAGTGTATACTATGGCTGAATAGTACATAATATGGGATCTTTAAGTGAGTCTCTATAGAGGTGTAATTCTACAGCTGCAATCACAAACAGAGGGATGAGGAGAGGAGGAGTCATGATTGCAGTTAGATGGAGAGTTCTGTGAAAGAGTTTGCAGCTAAATAAACTGTTCTATTTGTGTCTGTGGTTTTGAGTGTCGGGTCGGAAGGTACCTTGGCCAGACTGGCAGTGAACAGCACACATTCAAACAGCTCCCCCATCCTTCGCAGGAACTCATCTACATATGGACGCTTCATCACGTATACCTGAAGACAAGCACGGGGTTAGATTTCACTGTAGAGCTGGAGAATTATTGTAGTTATTTTTTACACTGAGCTGGAGGACAGGTCTAAGAATTCTCAGGTGGAATTTGCTGCTTAACTGTGAGATTGCAGATTTGTTGACCTGGTTTATGGTTCATACCTCTGTAATTATTGGGCCTGTCCAAAAACTGGCACAAAGTTCAATGTCAAATGATGCCATTATACAACCCCAAAGATGTGATTATTGTCAGTTGAAAAGACTAAAAGCCATAGGATTAATATGACACGTTTGCGGAGCCAATCCCAAACAAATAATGAGAAGGTTCAACGTGTGTGGATCCACAAACATGCCATATTAATGTTATGGCTGAAACAACAATCAGGTCTTTGAGGTATTAATCTTGAATAACCACAAACCAGGTCAACAAATCTGCAATCTGTACCTTAAATTCCACCATAGCATTCTGTCCTCCAGCTCAGATTAAACTATAGGCACTACATATTACGATGCCACGTGAAACACATTCACTATAAAAAGTAAATAAATAATTTCAAGTCCTAAAAGGTGATATATATACATTCTTCACTGACAAAACTCCACACATTTTTACATAACAGTACTAGTATTGTACAGTATTCTCTTGGAGTTGTTGCGTTGTCCATGAGCGTGTCCTGCATCAAGTAATCGAGAATAGGCCGTGAGATTAAACAGCCTATCCTGGATTACTTGAACCAGGCCGTGCTCCATCAGGATTCCTCTGCCGAACAGCGAGACAGGATCAACTTACACTCTGTGGAGATATTTTCACAGTACTGTGCAAAACTTGGACCTCGTCGGAGTAGGTGACGCCACCAGGTCTTATAGAACTACATATACTTTCACAATTCTTAGCTATAATAACACTCATAACTGAATAAATGCAAGATAGATCACTTTAATGTCAAGTAATGTCTCATATATCATGGAACATTCCAGTCAAACCAACAGCATCTCCACGGAGGCAACTACCAGTCAAAAGTTTGGACACACCTCCTCATTGAGTGTTTTTTTTTTTAATGTTTACTACTTTCTGCATTTTATATAATAAATACAGAAGACATCAAATACATAATGCAAGACATATGGAACTATGTAGCAAAGAAAAAAAGTTAATAATAATCCACCTAAACCATTTTTACATCTTATATTAATATTTCCTTGCATGTTTTGGAACAACAACAATTAATACATTTAGAAAATTAAAAGAAAGGCAAATTCCAACTAGTTTGTAATGTTATTTGTAGGTAAATTACTTAACTGGACTCATGAGCTGTAAAGGTACTCCACAATCTGAAGAAAAACGCATTATTTTTACTTTCAGTTCCACATGTGACCAGCAGAGGTCTCCCTGTACCGCGCATGAATTGAAAATCCTGTTTGCAACAAGACGACCCCTCCCTCCATTTTCTGATCAGAGCTACAGCACGGACACACCCCTTTACCCACAATAAGACTTTACCCACAATAGTATCACAGAAATAAATACTAGAGCACACAAGGCAAAAAATAGCCAAAAAATAGTTATTAAAAATACAGTAATATTTTAGTAAAAGTCAAATTATACAGAATATTACCTGGTGAGTGGTGCCTTCAATCTCCACTGGCACGACAAAGTCTGCATTACTGACAGGCTGAAAAAGTGAGAGGGGAGGCAGAGATGGGGGGTGGGGGGCAGACAGAAGGAACAAAGAATGAGAGAGAGAGAGAGAGAGAGAGAGAAATAGAGAGAGGGAGGGACAGAGAGGGAGAGAGAGGGAGAAAAAGAGAGAGAGAGAGAGAGAGAGAGAAAGAGGGGGAGAGAAATAGAGAGAGGGAGGGACAGAGAGGGAGAGAGAGGGAGAAAGAAGAAGAAAGAAGAGAGGGGAGAGAGGTTAGAAGGAGAGAGGGATAGGCAAGGGAGAAAGACGGAGAAAAGGAGAGAGAAATAGTGAGGAGACGGCAGGAGGAAGGAAGAGAGAGAGAGTGTGGAAAGGGAGCGAAATAGAGAAAATATCAAGAGGAGAAAAGAGGGAGGAAGAGGGAAGGGGAGAGAACATGAGATGAGAGGGAGGCGGAGGAGAGGGAGGAAGAGAGAGGGAGGGGGAGAGAAGAGGTTACATAACAGCCACTGCTTCTCCATGCACTACATAACTACTGCACGTTTCATCACATACGTATTAGATAGTCACATCCTCCTATATACCCGTGTGTCAGATGCCCTCCCATCCTATTGTATCCCTGTGTGTCAGTGTGTGTCAAGATGCCCAACCCTCCTTTTCCTTGGTTTAGTCCTGGTCAAATCCAGGCCTAGTCCGTCTCTACCTTGCATTGATGTAATTGCTGTAGTCCAATTTTCAGAACTGGTCAAGTAGGATTTTAACAAGACTCTTTACATGGACTGCGCTACATCAATATTGACAATATGTTAAATAAATATAAAACTAGCCCTTTTACATTGTTTTTGTCATATAGTTTAGTTCAGATTTTTACCTTGAATGAGCTGTGCACCAGGGTCTCGTCCAGGTCGATCACCACACAGATCTTCCCCTGGTCCTGGGCCTTCACCTCGGGCAGAAGACTCGGCTCAGGCTCCTACAAAACACCAACATATTTAATACTGATTCCAATACCACAATGAAAACACTCTTTATTTAGACAATAGAATGTGATTTTTAACATTAAATCATAGTACTTTCTTTTCTATTCCTATGTGGTCTTATATGTGTGTAATCCCTCAGTGGTCCTGTAGGTTCCATAGTGGTCCATGGGTGTATACTAGTCTATGTGCTCTTATACTTGTTCTGATACAGCTCAACATCATTCTAAAAAGGTTCATTTCCATCCTGTGATATCGGACTTTTTTTTTGTATCGATACCTGCTCAAATGATTATCTAATTTCAATAATAGTTTTATTATTAATTAATATCTGATTTTATTAAACTTTGACAACTCTATAATGTATTTATAACTAGGACTGGGAATCTGGGTCTTTCGCGGCTGGAGGCAATACTCACTGTGTCCACTGTACTGCATAAACAAGTTTCCTTCCACTAAATAAGCAACAAAATTATAGCACTGTCACAAAACCAGTGCTAAAAGATTCTAAAAAATACAGTAGCCTATAGAGTGTATGCAGTCACGTGACAGGAAGTTGTCAATCCGCCATATTGACGGTCTAATTATGACTTACCGCCAGTGCTCTAGTGACAACAAAAAGCCGTCTTTTACTCATACTGACTTCACTAATCACCTAGATAGTAATCAGAAGAAAAGATATGAGGACAAGCTTGCTAATCTGAACATATCGGACCCCTACAGTGTGCCCCAGGTCCTTTTTACAGCCCTAACAGCGGTAGATTCTGTCCCAGACCTTCAGTGGCCAGATATTTACAACTATCTAATAAATTTCCCATCACACTTCACCGGGGAGTATAAATTTATAGTTTTCATATGGCTAATTATTAACCATTAAATGAATAATAAATAAATATATAATAATACAAACATACACTAGAAAAGCACTCAGCGCAGACCTCCGCCAAGCCCCATTTAACGCAATGCTAACGAAATTTTCAAAGTGATCCAGAATCCAGGATTTCTTCTGGGTCATCACCAAAATTTAATCATCTGTTGGATTTACCATTAGGAACATTTCCTGAAAATTTCATCAAGATCCGTCCATAACGTTTTGAGTTATCTTGCTAACAAACAAACAAACTAACAAACAAACAGACAGACGCAGGCGAAAATATAATCTCCTTGGCGGAGGTAATGATATGTTAAAACTTTGTGAATAAAGACCAATAAAGTGATAGCTATGTGCAAAAACATACAAAAACACTGCAACATCTGATAGTTACACTGTATTAATAGTAATTAAGTCTTCTTGCTTACAAATGTGAAACCACTCAATGTGATTGACCTACTAGTAAAAGTGTAAAGATCAAATCAAACCACACCTGATATGAAGTGTCTGCTACAAAGCCTGGAGTGTTTGGTTGGTTCCCAGGGCTTGTCAGCAGTTTTATGATGGGCTCGTCTAATTGCAGCAATCCACCTACTTCTGCGGTCAGGATCAGACTCAGCAGGAATCCTGTACAGCTGAATGTTTTTATCTTTGTCCCTTGTCTGAGAACACTGATAGGCACAACATTTCTCGGGCATTTTGTGACTTTATGACGCGTAATTTAGAATTGAACAGTGTGTTTACTATGGCGGCCTACGGAGATCTGGACCGCCGGAAGTGGATCAGGGGAAACCTGTGACGTCAACTGCATACACTCTATAGGGGTGAGACAAGATCTCACAAGACAAAATTGCCACAAGATCATGTACACATGAGAAAAATGATTTCGCAAGATTGTGTGTGTTTACATTTGGACTAGACAAAAACTATTTACATGTTGGTGAGTTACAGTTCCAAAAAGCAGTACTAGAATGTAAACAAAAATATTACATCAAATAAATACAAAAATATGAGAATTGGAAATTGGAAACTGAATCATGATATTCTATACTAGGAATTATGTTAAAATTTCGTCATGTGTCGGTCTCGTGGACCCAATCTCATACCTCATCTCGTCTTGTGGAAATTGTGCCTCATCCCATCCCTAGCAGCCCATGATAACGATACTGTTGATTTAGTATCACAATATATTGATATTTTTGCACACACCTATTTACAAGAATTCAGCTGGTGTTTTATATAGTCACTCAGCAATATGTAGTATTCAGCGTTTTAGAATTTTAACACCAGTTGGTACTTTTGCATCTTATTTGAATGTATGAAAAAACAGGTTCAGGTACTTTCGCCCTTAAATTACATAGATACTAAACACTGTGTCACTTGAGTAAAGCTGTTAAAATAATGCTAAAAACGATAACCGATTCCCATTAGTAACACATTTGGTGACATTTATTTAACCTGGAGATTACCGCTGAAATTTTCACTTTCGGAAGAGCCTACTGAACATTGTACTTGTATATAGCTCAGATACTGTATTACTGTGATTTCTATATTTTATTTTAACTTTGCTACTTACAGTCCCTGACAAAAGTCTTGTCGCTTATCCATTTTGTAGAAACAAAAGCTTATAACCTGACTTTAAATTAATCGATTGGTTTTAGAAATGTCTCATATGAAAGCTAAAACCCTCCCAAATTATGCTCAATATACTAAAATAAATTTGCTTCACTGAAGAAAGATTGATCATTTAATGAACACAGAAAGGTCAGATTTTGGCAAGACAAAAGTCTTGTCGCCTTGTCATATGATGCACCCAATCCTAGATTACAGCCTCACCTGTGATCAGTTACTGATCAATCAATTAGTGGGTGTGTATAAAAAGAACCCCAGCACACCAGACCTTCACATCAACTGCAACTTGACCTCTGACAACATGCCTAAGATCCACCCTGAGACCAAAGCGTTAATTATCAAGAGGCTGAAGACCAGATCCACTGCTGAGGTGGCTGACACCTTCAATGTGTCTCAGCGTCAAGTACAAAGAATAAGAAAAAGATCTGAAAAGACTGGAGATGTTTTTGACAAGCCCAGGTCCGGCAGACCCCGCAAGACAATTGCTCGGGAGGACCGTTTGTTGATTTGAAAATCCAAGGCCAGCCCCTTTTCCACTGCAGCAGAGCTCCACCAGGCCTGGTCACCTCAAGTCCCTGTGTCAACCAGAACAGTTTGTAGAATTCTGTCTCGAAATGGCCTCCATGGTCGAATCAGTGCACAGAAACCAGCACTAAACAAAAGGCAATTAAAAAACCGTGTGGCATTTGCCAAGGCCCACAGCCTGCTAAAAGGATGGACACTGGAAAAGTGGCAGAAGGTGGATTTCTCAGATGAATCCTCGGTTGAATTACATCACAGCCACCGCAAATATTGCAGGAGACCTACTGGAGCCCGTATGGATCCAAGATTCACCCAGAAAACAGTTAAGTTTGGTGGCGGAAAAATCATGGTCTGGGGTTACATCCAGTATGGGGGTGTGCGAGACATTTGCAGGGTGGAAGGCAATATCAATAGCCTAAAATATCAAGAAGTATTAGCTACCTCTTACATTCCCAACCATAAAAGGGGGCAAATTTTGCAGCAGGATGGTGCTCCATCGCATACTTCTATCTCTACATCAAAGTTCCTCAAGGCGAAGAAGATCAAGGTGCTCCAGGACTGGCCAGCCCAGTCACCAGACATGAACATCATTGAGCATGTCTGGGGTAGAATGAAAGAGGAAGCATGGAAGGCAAAACCAAAGAATCTTGATGAACTCTGGGAGGCATGTAAGACTGCTTTCTTTGCTATTCCTGATGACTTCATCAACAAATTGTATGAATCATTGTCGAACGGCATGGATGCAGTCCTTCAAGCTCATGGAAGTCATACAAGATATTAAATATGGATCTCACAGCACCACTACTTAATTCACTGACGTTATGCAACATATTTTTGTATTTGAAGTAAATTATTTGTTCAATTTTCTGTAAGCGACAAGACTTTTGTCTTGCCAAAATCTGACCTTTCTGTGTTCATTAAATGATCAATCTTTCTTCAGTGAAGCAAATTTATTTTAGTATATTGAGCATAATTTGGGAGGGTTTTAGCTTTCATATGAGACATTTCTAAAACCAATCGATTAATTTAAAGTCAGGTTATAAGCTTTTGTTTCTACAAAATGGATAAGCGACAAGACTTTTGTCAGGGACTGTATTTAGAATTTATTATTACTATTTATATTTCTTCTCTTCGTTATTACAGTATATTGTGCTGTGTGAGCTACTGTGTCCAAATCATTTCCCTTGTGGATCAGTAAAGTTTGTCTAAGTCTAAGTAAGCACCCAGAGGGAACCTACACAGACACAGGAGAACATGCAAACTCCACACAAAAAAAGACCTGCGCTGCCCAGGAATCAAACCCAGGACCTTCTTGCTGTCAGGCAATAGCGCTAACGGCTACACCACTTGCTTTACAGTGAAGGCAGTCAAATGAACAGAACAGGTCCAGTGGAGGTGTTCTTTATAACAACAGTTAGCGCATTGCTGGTTAGCCTCCATCATGGAGCTGCAAGATTAGTCTCAATCAAAAGGAAATGGCAATATCAATACGTAATTAGCAAATCACGAGGGCTGTAATGTTTGGAATATTACTAGTATAATTTCTTGCACAAACAACCAAATTTCCTGACTTATTTTGCATAAAAACCGTTAACCCTGTATTTTCTATTACACAAAACTGACTGAAGATTTAAGCCTTGTCAGTATCTTGTTACTTCCTCAAAAACAGACCTAGAGCTGTGTTTTGTTTCATTCACACATGTTTGAGTAACCCTTTATTAGTAGTCTGTCTACATCTCCAAAATGCCTTGTGATGTCATGAACTGGTTTTCAAGTTAACAGCTACCTTTTGACTTTTATTTAGTAGATTGGCAATTCCAGGTCTGAATTAATCCAGGGTATTCTAGTAAAGGTGTATGAAGTTTAAAACATGGTAGAGCAATTCCTGTGTTACCACGTGACATCACAAGGTTGAACGGTGTTTTCTGTTTGAGAGAAGAACTCTGCCTAAATATGTAGGGTTTGTGTGTTAAACATGTGTGAAGGAAACAAAACACAATTCCAGGTCTGTTTGTGTTGAGGAAGCAATATTATAACACAGATCAGAAAATAGCCTAATATTTATTAATCAATCAATCAATCAATCAAGATATGTTATAGTCACATTTACCATCCTGCTATCCTCCCCACAACAGAACAGAACAGATTTGGTTCAATTAATGTTCCCTTCATACAGTGTGTTTATATATTACATAAGTGATGAAGCAGCGTATGGATGATGTAAGCCTCAGAAATCTTTTTATAAACACGAGCAACATGATCTGACTCTGCCTTCTCTCAACAATTCTGTTTAATTTCAGCTGAAACCTGCTTCACAATAGAAAGCTTTTAAACAGCTAAACAATGCATTACAAAAAATATATATAGTTACATTAGAAAGTCCATATCACTAAAACTTAAAGGGGACATATTACGCTATTGATCTCTGTTCTAATGTAGTTTCCTCATCACAAACAGACCTGGAGTTGTGTTTTGTTTTATTCACACATTCCACTGGTAATACAGGAAGTGTTCCACTGTGTTTTTAAACCGCATACATCTTCACTAGAATCATTTGGATGATTTCAGCCCTAGAATTGCCAGTCTCCACAGAACTAAAGGTTCTGTGGAGACCTTTAGTTCTGTTAACTTGAAAACTACCACTTGATGACATCACAAGGTGGAACAGAGCATTTTGAGCTTTGGAGATGTAGACAGACAAATAATAAATGATTACTCAAACATGTGCGAATAAAACAAAACTGCAGGTCTGTCTTTCAGGAGGTAACAACATTATAACATGGCTTAAAACTCACAAGAGTCAATTTTGTGTAATATTGGACTTTTACTATACAGTGGGTACAGAAAGTATTCAGACCCCTTAATTTTCTTCACTCTTTGTGATACTGCGCCCATTTGCTAAAATCACAAAAACTGAAATATCACATGGTCATAAGTATTCAGACCCTTTGCTGTGACACTCATATATTTAACTCAGGTGCTGTCCATTTCTTCTGCTCATCCTTGAGATGTTCTACACCTTCATTGGAGTCCAGTTGTGTTTGATTAAACTGATTGGACTTGATTAGGAAAGCCACACACGTGTCTATATAAGAGCTTACAGCTCACAGTGCAGGTCAGAGCAAATGAGAATCATGAGGTCAAAGGAACTGCCTGAAGAGCTCAGAGACAAAATTGTGGCAAGGCACAGATCTGGCCAAGGTTACAAAAACATTTTTGCTGCACTTAAGGTTCCTAAGAGCCCAGTGGCCTCCATAATCCTTAAATGGAAGACGTTTGGGACAACCAGAACCCTTCCTAGAGCTGGCCGTCCAGCCAAACTGAGCAATCGGGGGAGAAGAGCCTTGGTGAGAGAGGTAAAGCAGAACCTAAAGATCACTGTGGCTGAGCTCCAGAGATACGGTCGGGAGATGGGAGAAAGTTGTAGAAAGTCAACCATCACGGCAGCTCTCCACCAGTCGGGGCTTTACGGCAGAGTGGCCCAACGGAAGCCTCTCCTCAGTGCAAGACACATGAAAGCCCGCATGGAGTTTGCTAAAAAAAACACCTGAAGGACTCCAAGATGGTGAGAAATAAGATTTTGTGGTCTGATTAGACGAAGATAGAACTTTTTGGCCTTAATTGTAAGCGGTATTTGTGGAGAAAACCAGGCACTGCTCATCACCTGTCCAATACAGTCCCAACAGTGAAGCATGGTGGTGGCAGCATCATGCTGTGGGGGTGTTTTTCAGCTGCAGGGACAGGACGACTGGTTGCAATCGAAGGAAAGATGAACACGGCCAAGTACAGGGATTTCCTGGACGAAAACCTTCTCCAGAGTGCTCAGGACCTCAGACTGGGCCGAAGGTTCACCTTCCAACAAGACAATGACCCTAAGCACACGGCTAAAATAACGAAGGAGTGGCTTCACAAGAACTCTGTGACTGTTCTTGAATGGCCCAGCCAGAGCCCTGACTTAAACCCAAATGAGCATCTCTGGAGAGACCTGAAAATGGCTGTCCACCAGCGTTCACCATCCAACCTGACAGAACTGGAGAGAATCTGCAAGGAGGAACGGCAGAGGATCCCCCAAATCCAGGTGTGAAAAACTTGTTGCATCATTCCCAAAAAGACTCATGGCTGTATTAGCTCAAAAGGTGCTTCTACTAAATACTGAGCAAAGGGTCTGAATATGACCATGTGATATTTCAGTTTTTCTTTTTTAATAAATCTGCAAAAAATGTCAACAATTCTGTGTTTTTCTGTCAATATGGGGTGCTGTGTGTACATTAATGAGAAAAAAAAATGAACTTAAATGATTTTAGCAAATGACTGCAATATCACAAACGGTGAAAAAATGTAAGGGGTCTGAATACTTTCCATACCCACTGTATGTCTGAGTGACTGCATACGTCATATATTCTTATTTTAAATGTCACTATCTTAAAGTGCATATGACTGTTTTTGTTCCAATTCCGACATGGTTTGGTGGGATAGTACCTGTGGTAAATATTTATCATAGTTTTACATAAGCTAAGTGGCAGCTTGTGGAAAAAAGTAAAAAAAAAAGTACAAAAATACGGAAAGTAGCTCTAAAATAGAATCCCTCTACCTATGTTAATTATTACATCCAAAATGCAGAGACAATTTAGGCTCCAGAAAGACATTTTTCTGACAGTATAAAGCCTCATATAACATAAGTAATGTATTGTAATTTATTTTTAAATAAATTAATAGCTGTCATTTAGACAGCTTTTAAGATTCGGTAGCATGGTGGCTGAGTAGCTAGCACTCATGCTTCACAGCAAGAAAGTTCCGGGTTCGATTCCCTGATCTCTAGGGTCTTTCTGTGTGGAGTTTGCATCTCACCATGTCTGGGTGGGTTTCCTCCGGGCACTCCGGTTTTCCCCATCAAACCTAAAAAACATACACCAGGGACTACAGGTGGAAATTAGCTCTACTGCTACAACCTGCACAATGCATCTGTCCTGTTAAAGTTAATGTAGACTGTGCACTGTCCCTGTCTCATAAATAAACTAAATTAATAATAATAATTCAATAATTTTTAAAGGGGCTCCACCTGCTTATCTCCATGGAAATGTGACTTGGCCAGGAATGTTTCAGAATATGGCTTCAAACTTGTATTTCTCCATGGATACGCAGCTGACACCACCAGGCCACTTACAGGTCAGATCTGCGTAGAGGCGTTCCCGCTCACAATAAGAACGCATGTTTTTCACAGTATTTGTGAGCAATATAAACACTTGTAACTGAAAATATTCAAGACAGATTAGTTCAATGGCATGCTGTGGAACATTCCAGGGAAGGCAAAAACATCTCTAACCTGTCTTCACTTGTGTTGAGTGTCAATATAATTCAACTTAACAATAATTTGGTTACACTGTAGAGAGGAGACAGGAAGCAGAAAAGGTCCATAGTGCATCTTAAAACTCTATTCAAGATTGATTGCTATGGAGACAGGAGCACTCAGAGCAGGTGTGTCTTTCAGAGCATTCTTTGAAACAAAAGTCCTTTATTCTTCCTTAGGTTTGTTTGTACAACAGCAATAAGGAAGTGAGCACTTAAACAAACACCAGATAAAACACAAATGTCCAACAACAGAGCTGTGCAAAGTCATGAAACTACTGCAGTTTACAACAAGGAGACATACACATGACAAGTCACTAAACGTATTTGTAATTAGTGTTGTCAAAATACCGTATTTTCCGGACTATAAGCGGCTACTTTTTTCTCACACTTTGAACCCTGCGGCTTATACAACAATGCGGCTAATATATGGACGGATTATTCGTCTATGAACACAGCGGATGCGCGCGCAGCTTGAGTGCAGAAAGCGCCGCGGCCTGTGCGGTTAACATGGGTTATGGTTAGTTAGAACACTCGCTAGCGCTGTTGTCAGCACTAAAACAGTTTATCGCTGCGTGATAAAATAAGTTCTGCTGCTAAATGAACATTAGTGAGTGAGATACGTCTTAATGACCCGTATGTGTTAAATGCAGGTGAGGCGTAAATGACGAGACGAAACGTCTCAAACTTCAGTAGCTGGACATCCACTCATACATGATCGGTACAACTAATCCCGACCCCCGGGAGAGCCTGAAATCCTGTTGAAATCCTACAAGACACTGACATGATACAAGACAGGACAGCGGCTCTTTCTGCTCGAGACTTGCGCTGTAGAGCATCAAGTGACGGGGCGCAAGAGCGAGACAGACAGGTGAAGAGATGATGTGATGAGGAAGATGCTCGTTTGATTTTGTTTTGAACAGTTATTTTGTGCTTCATGCACACACCCTCCTCATGGAAAACATACGAAGAAATGCATATGATGCAGCTTTGAAGTTAAAAGACAATTGATCTGACTGTCAAAGAAGGAAACAAAGCTGCTGCCCGTGAACGCGGCATCGATGAGTCGATGGTGAGACGCTGGCGACGGCAGCGTGACGAACTGACTCAATGCAAAAAGACGACAAAAGCTTTCAGAGGCAATACAAGCAGATGCTTGGAACTTGAAAACTTCTTGAAGACGTGGACACCTGCGGCTTATAGACAGGTGCGGCCTATATATGTACAAAAATAAAATTCTTTGAAAATTTAGTTGATGCGGCTTATATTCAGGTGCGCTCAATAGTCCGGAAATTACGGTACTAACATTTCAAACTCAATGTCAGTATGAAACAATAGACTCGATACAGATTTTGATACCCAAATGATCATTTTAAAAGCTAAATATTTTTATTTGTTTATTACCATGTGGTCTTACACTAGTTCTGTTAAACCTCAAGATGAAATCAATTTTATCAAGGGATGTCATGTATTTCAGTATCGCTATCTGCTCAAAATAGTTTAAATACTAGTTTTAGTATTGCTCAGTATCTGATTTTTAATACCTAATTGTTGTAATATCGCTAAGGTATTGTGCTTGCTTTTTCTTACAGTGCCTCAAATGAAATGTCTTAAGACTTAAAAGGATCACTGTGTAACTGGTGGGGATTTGTTACCTACTTACTTGCCTTTATGGAGATGTTTTTGCTTTGGGATGTTCCACAGTATAGCCTTCAGCGTATCCATCTTTAATTTATTCAGTAATGGTTGAAAAAAAAATGCATTTATACAGTCAGCTGAGTGTCCTCTCCACAGATTTGAAACTTTGTAAACAGCTAAGTTATTAATATACTGAGCAGAATTTATGATATAAATGTGTTTTTGGACTGAAAACCACTGTGTTATGGACATTAGTTCTCCATCATGTTTTAATCTGTTAATATTTGACTTTATCTTTGGTTTATTTTACTAGTAAGTAATAGGAAAACTAGGGCTGGGCGATATGGGGAAAAAAGAATCACCACATTGATTGATGTAAATTTTTGGCACAGCCCTAAAGAAAACAATACAGAATTTTTAAACTTAATGTTTTTAATGGTCGCAAAGGATGCTGTTAAGAGCATGTCCTCTGCAAACTAAAAAGTATCTCATTATTCTGTGTAAATAAGATATGTTATTTGAGCGGGACTTGTTTAAAAGCACAAATCATCCCTCCTGTTGTAGTTCCAACTAAGTCAGTTTTTTAAGGTCAGACTGCGGTAAAACAAAGCTCAGATTAAAGTCCGCTTGAGTAACACAGCTTCAGACAGAGCAGTGCCTCTAGTTAGCTTCACACCCTCAGGGAATGTTTATGACATCTGCTGAGAGGTATCAATAGCAAACACATTTATCATAACTAGTGCCCGACCAATATATATTGGCTATCGGCCCAAATCTTTCTGATATGGGCAGATAGTCCTTGTGGGCATGTTATACCTCTTATAAAGCTTAGACTCTCTATATTACGTCAGTTTAATCCTATTTACAGACAGATAAATGTCCTAATATGTGGCGCCGCATTAGTATTTATCAGATGAGTAATTTGTCTGTATATAACGCCGTACTGAATGCGCCCCCAGAGTCACGTCACATGACACGTGCTTGTTTACATCAGTGCGCAACACTGAGGCGCTGGCTTCAAATGCTCTTGTGTCTGATCTAAGATATTAACTTGCTGGCCTAACTTCAGCGCAGTTTAAGCCAGCAACAAAACTACTGCATGTCTTTAAGTGCGAGTGCAGAGAAGAGAGGACTGTCCCATCGATAGAGGACACACACAGCTGCTGTCAGGATGCTGGATTACATTATTTTTACGGACAATCGTTTTGAGTCAGGAATTAAAGGACACTTGTTAGTGACTTGTGATCTGAGAGGTGCCTGTGTGAGCCGTGAGTGTTGCAAATGTGTTGGTACTGAAGCTACTTTTCGTTCTTTCTCACTGGTTAGCACGCAGCTGCTGTAAGATACCACACATAAACAGACAGGTTTCTTACATTGGCCTACTGTAAGGTGCTGCTATAGTCTCTGTATACATGTTACTGGACCTGCATTGATATGTAGATGAGCTGTGAATAGAGGTGTGAATGGTCCACATTTACGCATATATATTATCGCGGTGCGCACACATTTACAATAACCACTTAGAGGTAATAGCGGTAGTTTACTTACTTTGTTTACAGGCTAGAATGTCATACAAATATCCCATAAACCTAACTACTCTCTTTAAATATGACTGTAAAGAGGTTAAATAACCGTAATTGTAGCCTAAACAAACGTAACTTAAAATATAATAGACTCAAACCTAAGTTTTATAATCAGGTGAAAATTCACAGTGAATCTTGATCGGTTAATGTCAGTAAATATATCATCTTATATATCAGCTATCGGCAGCTCCAAAGCCTGTTATATCGGTATCATATCGGATAAAAAAAAAAATCCATATCGGTGGGGCCCTAATCATAACACAGATCTATTGATGGTTACCTTGACGATGTTGCCATTGTCATGCGGCTCTTGCAGTAGCGGCTGTAGTGAAGGGGGAGGAGGAAGGGGCGTGGCTTTGGGCCCATCCTGAGCGCGCAGGCAGCAGAACAGCGCCCTCCACAGGTTACAGCTGCGCGGCTCCTTCAAACTGGTCCTGCTCACCCGCCCTGGGGCTGCCAGAGAGAGAGGCACCACATATTTCAGCATGTTTACGACAGCAGGCACCAGCTCATAAAGACTACAATACAAGTATGAGGAAGTGTAGAGAGTAGTTTATTTTGGATTTAAAAAGGTGGATTTCTAAGGTGGATTTTAGTCATGTTTTAATGTTATTTCATCATTAAAGAAGACAGATTGAGCTTTTGTCTGCTGTATATTGATAATTGCCCATGTATCGTTGTGTTATAATTTGCACATTTTAAATTGCAATATTCATCTAAAACAGCTTCATAAAAGAAACAAGTGCGCTGAGTTCTGCCTGCCCCTTTAAACGTTAAATTTCATCACAACAAAGTGTCACTCTGTTGGGCCATCCTGACAGTGCTATCTTTTTTCTCATTTGTTCCAAAATGGCTAAGCAATTCTACATGCATCACTGTATCACACATTAAGAAAATAATCAGAGAATGAAGTACAGAGTTGCAGGGATGTCTGGGGGCAAGGCCAAAGAATAAAGATTAGTCATGCATGAATCACTCTAAATATAACTTTGAGAGGGCAAATAAGAAGGGAAACAATTATAACATGACATAACATAATATGTCTCATTTAAAAACACAACTGGCATTTAATTCACACATGTTTGAGTAATCCTTCATATTTATCTACTGTACATGCATAAACTATGGCTTTCTGCATAATCTGAATGGCTACTTTCCTTAATGGTCTAGCAGCTGGAGTCCTTGCATCCTCTGTTAATAACTGTACAGATAATTTACAAGTTAAGCCACATCAACTACAAATGTGTGTATGTCTAAAAAACGTGTCAAAAACATCAAGGCTCAGATAGATACAAATTAAGGACAAGATCTCGTGCCACAAGATCTCATGAGACAAAATTGCCACAAGATTGTGCACACATGCTGAAAACGATCTCGTGAGATTTTTCCCCATGTTTTTATGTTTGGATTGAATAAAAAGTACTGGTGAGAAGCTATAGTCACAAAAAGCAGCGCTACAGGAAAGAAATATGAAATAAAGTGAAATAAAATGGTGAGAAAATTACAATTTATTTATAGTAAATAATGTCAAAATCTTGTGTTGTCGAGTTTCTACAAGACGAGACGAGACACATCTACGAGACTGGATCTACGAGAACGAGACAACATGAGATTTTGACATTATTTGCTATAAATAAATTCTACAATCCAGTTCACAATTTTATTCTCACCGTTTTTTATTTTATTTTATTTCATATTTTTATCCTGTAGCGCTGCTTTTTCTGACAAAAAAATGCATCTCAGCCATACTTTTTATCCAATCCAAACATAAAAACATGGGGGAAAATCTCACGAGGTCGTTTTCAGCAAGTGTGTGCATAATTTTGTGGCAATTTTGTCTCACGAGATCTTGTGGCACAAGATCTTGTCCCATCCCTAATGAGTATCAATAATGAAAACATAAATAAGACCAACTAGAACCTTTCCTGGGTAGTTTTACAATTATCTAAATCTATATCAGAACTAGCATAAGACCACATCGTAATATTAAAGAAACTAGTATTATTTTGTGTTGAAAAATTACATTCTATTGTCTAAAAAATGGTACTGAGTATAAAGCCATTTCCTCAGTACAGAAACAGTTTAAGGCTGCGTCTCAATTCTCCCCCTTAGCCCTCTGTCTTAGCCCTACCCCTCTGTTGTGCGCGTTCACGAGAGACAGAGGGGTGTCCCAATACTCTTTTCTGTAAGTGCGAGGGCTAAGGGGAAGGGCTATGATACCCCTCTACGCAAAGCGTTTTCAGATGCACACTTTGCGCAAAGGGGATAGGCGTGGCTTAACACAAGTCGGAGCAAAAACCAACACGGAAATCGGGAAGTGTCGAGCAATCGGGAAGAAATTGGACAAATGTGAGTATTTGCACTCAAGAACCTCATAAAAAGTTGTATAAAACTGTAGTAACTTTTGAAAAGTTGTAGGTATACTCATGGCGCCTGCATTTACGCTTTCTGACATATACGGCTTATCGTAACATGCCCGGTTAGAACTATACGCTTGTTACGGTACAATGTGTAAAGTATTACGAACATGCATGGCCTAAAAGAACTATATACGCATATATGTCAGACTAGAATGTGTTAAATATATCGCTGTATCTGTATATGTTTTCATTTCGCCTATGTTACGGTAGAATGTGTAAAGTATTACGAACATGCATGGCCTAAAAGAACTATGTACGCATATATGTTAGACTAGAATGTGTCAAATATATCGCTGTATTTCGCCTCGTAACTCGTCTCATGCGCTTTTAGAACTATACACACGTTACGGTAGAATGTGTAAAGTATTACGAACATGCATGGCCTAAAATATTATTGTTTCGTTTCGCCTTGTAAATTATCCTCTATTTATATTAAAAATGACATGTTATTAATCACATTTGTATTTTGTTTAGAAATTTCTTGTAGGAGGCTGGACTTGTTGGAGTTGTGTCAGCCCAACAAGCTTCAAAAAAGTGGAAGAATTTGAAAATAAAATATAAGGTGTATGTAAAATCCCTCAGTCGTCCAGGTAGAATCCATGGCAAAAAAAGGAGAAAATTTAATTTGTCAACTGGACATAGTTTATTTGGTTGAATACGTTTCGCAGCTCATCCAAGCTGCTTCCTCAGTTCTGGTCAGATGCTGGCGGACACTGCTTTATATCTGCCTGAAGGGAGGAGCTTAATTACAATGAAAATTACTCTGAGACAACACATATTTAAATACAGTTTCAGTTGGTCAGGTGATACAATATGGAGTTGTTAACAGTTTCTGTTAGTCATGTGAGTCTATTCAATATGGAGTGGGAGTGGGGGAGTAGTTAGCATATCCATTCAGGGCCATGATGGGTGTTTTCACACCTCTGGACCTGACCTGGCTAGTCCCATTGTTTTCCCAGTTTGTTTTGATTTAGGTTTGAGGATAGAGTTATAGATGGGAGACAAATGATGTCTGAGACCCCCATTTCTGTTCAAGGAAGGATTCTCTTTCTTGACAAAAATAGCTTCTTTAACTCCCCTCTCAAACCAGTTCTTAAGAACTGGTTTGTCTCTTTCTTGACAAAAATAGCTTCTTTAACTCCCCTCTCAAACCAGTTCTTAAGAACTGGTTTGAGAGGGGAGTTCTTTAACTCCCCTCTCAAACCCCCAGAACCCCCAGAACTCCCCAGTTTTGAGAGGGGAGTTCTTTAACTCCCCTCTCAAACCAGTTCTTAAGAACTGGTTTGAGAGGGGAGTTAACTCTCTTTAACTCCCCTCTCAAACCAGTTCTTAAGAACTGTTCTTAAGTTCAAACCAGTTCTTAAGAACTGGTTTGAGAGGGGAGTTAACTCTCAAACCAGTTCTTAAGAACTGGTTTGAGAGGGGAGTTAAAGAAGCTATTTTTGTCAAGAGAATCCTTCCTTGAACAGAAATGGGGGTCTCAGACATCATTTGTCTCCCATCTATAACTCTATCCTCAAACCTAAATCAAAACAAACTGGGAAAACAATGGGACTAGCCAGGTCAGGTCCAGAGGTGTGAAAACACCCATCATGGCCCTGAATGGATATGCTAACTACTCCCCCACTCCCACTCCATATTGAATAGACTCACATGACTAACAGAAACTGTTAACAACTCCATATTGTATCACCTGACCAACTGAAACTGTATTTAAATATGTGTTGTCTCAGAGTAATTTTCATTGTAATTAAGCTCCTCCCTTCAGGCAGATATAAAGCAGTGTCCGCCAGCATCTGACCAGAACTGAGGAAGCAGCTTGGATGAGCTGCGAAACGTATTCAACCAAATAAACTATGTCCAGTTGACAAATTAAATTTTCTCCTTTTTTTGCCAAAATATAAGGTATATTACATTCTATAATATTTGTAGGTACCAGAACAACTATATATGTTTATGACTATGTATTAATTTTTTTTTTTTTTGTGTGTGTACCAGGCATCCTCTACAACTCCATCCACCTCTGCAGCATTTTAATTTTGTGTTACAGTTGATTAAAATTTGATTTACATATGTTGTACAGAGTATAGTAATTTAAAAAAAATAAAAAATTAAAAAAACATTTGACTTTTTGCAAAGTTCATTTAAAACAAACTCAAAAGGAACTCGAAAGGAAAACTTTAAAAATAATGTCATATTGTTGCGACTGCAAAGGGGTGTCCCATTTCTAAGGGTTTAAAACACACCCCTTTGCCTTACCCCTCTGTTTAAAGACAGAGGGGTAGGGCTAAGGGGTAGGGCTAAGACAAAGACAGAGGGCTAAGGGGGAGAATTGGGATTGGGCCTAAATTTTACTATGGTGATGAGATTAGTCTGAAGTAACATCATATATATGGTGGTGGAAGAAGCAGCTTGGATGAACTGCAAAACGTATTCAACCAAAATAAACTTGTCCAGTTGACAAACTGAATTTCTCCTTTGCCATCATATATATGGGTTTATTGTAATCCTTTTATATTTGAAGAATGTGAACTATGTAAAAGAACAAGTTTAAGGCATCAACAAGAGCCAAGAGCTGTCAAACAAAAACAAACATGCATTCTTTTGTGTCAGATGCCCTCCCATCCTCCCACATCCCTGTGTGTCAGATGCCCTCTCATCCTCTTATATCCCCGTGTGTCAGATACCCTCCTGTATCCTTGGTTGTCAGATCAGATGCCCTCTCATCTCTAGTTAATCTGCAAATGTTGTAATGCGGTTGGATAAATATAGCGAGAAAATGCACCTTGGTAATTAGCTAATAACATGTAAATTATAATTGTGTTTTGTTATGGTTTTGTTTAAATAGTGTGAGTTTAAATGTGTGAGCTGTTTTTGTGTCAGCTGTAGTTGTTTCTTATGAGGCGTCTCTGAGGTTATATAACATGTAACAGCCATTTCAACAGCAGCAGGGACAAAGCTCATATACACACACGTATTTGAGACTAGGATGCAAGAGTAATTGCTATTTGTTTTTTGAATTAGCAAAAAACAAAGACTGCAATTTTTGAAGCACCATCATTTCCTCCACAAACAAAAAGGGGGTCTATGCTGTCTTATTCTACATAAAAACTGCTAACTCTGTAGATCTACACTAACATGTTCTGAAATGTGGTTCATTTTATTGCTTGATTGTATTGATTAAAGAAATAAGATAAGATAAGATAAGATAATCCTTTATTTGTCCCACAATGGGGAAATTGCAGTGTCACAACGCAAGTTACAGAAACAGTAGGAAATAAGAGCATCAAAATCAAGATAAATAATAATAAGTATTTACAATCAACTAAAAAACACAACACTGTAAGCTAAGCTAAAAGGCACAGGAACATTGCACAATAAGTGTTTTTGATTCTGAGATGATTGTGTACAGTGCAGCGATGGACAGTGGTGGGTAAATAAATAATAGCAGGTACAGTGACTTAAAATAATATTGCACATTGTTATTATTACTATGGAGATGACACATGGTTGCTATGGGAATGACACATGACTAGCATTGTTCATTATACAGTCTGACAGCAGCAGGAAGAAAAGACCTGCGAAATCTCTCCTTAACACAGCGAGGGTGAATCAGTCTGTCACTGATGCTGCTCTCCAGAGCAGACAGGGCGTCCTGCAGGGGGTGACCCTCATGGTCCAGCATAGACATGAGTTTAGCCAGGACCCTCTTGTCCCCCACCTGCTGCACCAAGTCCAGAGGACAGCCCAGGACTGAACTGGACTTCTTGATGATCTTGTCCAGTTTCTTCTTCTCCCTCTCTGTGACGCTGCTGCTCCAGCAGACCACACCGTACAGGATGGCTGATGCCACCACAGAGTCATAGAAGGTCCTCAGGAGTGGCCCTCTCACTCCAAAGGACCGCAGTCTCCTCAGGAGATAGAGCCGACTCTGGCCCTTCCTGTACAGTGCATCTGTATTATGAGTCCAGTCCAGTTTATTGTTCAGATGCACACCCAGGTACTTGTAAGAGTCCACTCTCTCAATGTCTCTTCCCTGGATGTTCACTGGTGAGGGGGCAGTAGAGTGGCGTCTGCGGAAGTCCACCACCATCTCCTTGGTCTTCCCCGCGTTGATGAGAAGGTGGTTCCGGTGACACCAGTCCACAAAGTCCTGCGTTAGTCCTCTGTACTCTGCGTCGTCATCGTCCGTGATGAGACCGATGATGGCGGAGTCATCGGAGAACTTCTGCAGGACGCAGCTGTCCGTGTTGTGTCTGAAGTCTGCAGTATAGAGGGTGAAGAGGAAGGGCGCGAGGACAGTGCCCTGGGGCGCCCCCACACTGCAGGTCAGTAGGTCAGACACGCAGTCCTGGGCTCTCACAAACTGGGGCCGGTTTGTGAGGTAGTCCAGGATCCACTCAGCCAGGTCACAGTCCACTCCTGCCCACTCCAGCTTGTCCCTCAGGAGCAGCGGCTGGATGGTGTTGAAAGCACTGGAGAAGTCAAAGAACAAGATTCTCACAGTGCTGCCGGGCCTCTCCAGGTGGGACAGTGAGCGGTGCATCAGAGAGATGATGGCGTCCTCCACTCCGATGCCGGGCCGATACGCGAACTGCAGCGGGTCCATCGCTGAGCTCACCGTAGAGCGGAGGTGACCCAGGACAAGCCTCTCCAGAGTCTTCATCAGATGAGACGTGAGAGCCACTGGCCTGAAGCTGTTGAGGTCTTTGGCGTGCGGTGTCTTGGGCACAGGTACCACACAGGAGGTCTTCCAGAGCTGTGGCACCACCTTCAGCTTCAGGCTCAGGTTGAAGACATGCTCCATAACTCCACACAGCTCATCTGCACAGGACTTAAGGAGCCTGGGGCTGATCCCGTCTGGTCCAGCAGCCTTCCTACTCCTTCTCCGGCTCAGTTCTCTCCTAACCTGAGCTGTTGTGACAGACAAAGAGCAGGGGTGTGTGCTGGAGGTCTGGCTGAGTTCTTGATGTGGATTCGGGGGCTGGGGGGCTGAGGCTGAGGCAGAGGTGTGAAGTGGTGGCAGTCTGGGCCTTTGTGCAGGAGACAAGGTGAGCCCAAATTGTTGTTGGACTAAAGACGTGCTGCTGATCGACTATAGGGGCATGGCAAAAGCTCTCAAAGGCATTCGGCATCTCTATGTATGTGACTCAAAATACGAATTTTCTGTGGGAAACACTGCAGCCCTAATTAATTTCAGTGTTTTCATTTCCTGTGGGCATGTTTAAAATGTGAACTTTGAACTGAATCATATTATTAAAACAAAAATCATAAATGCAATGCTTGTCAAAAATCACAATTGGATATTTTTTACAAACCGTTCAGCTCTATAGTAAGTAACCTAGGGATAGAATGGAACAGATATTTCCACAGTATGACACAAGTGACCGAAAAAAAACAGGATATGACATTCAACCATGAAGTTGTGCTTTTTTAGGATTGCTCTGATACTAGTATCGGCAAAAGCTCAGATGCCACACATTTTTCAGGTATTGGTTTCAGCGAGTACTCGGACCAAATCACCAATCTGATACCACTCTGCATTTTCCAGAATAGATGCAAGCACTGTTGATGTGGACATCTGCGGCTAATGCTAGCACTAATGCTCAGAGCATAAATGCAGACTGTGGACGTTCTGCAGACACTTAAACATGCTGATAATGTGGTATAGGAGGCGGTATCAGATGCAAGTACATCAAAGGCTAAGTATCGTTTTGGATAACTTAAAAAGTCCTTTTATGTGATATATTGTCCCATGGTTATGGCCTACTTTGCTTTGCGGAGATATGGAAACAAACATCTGTCAGGGCAAAACAAGTGATTACAGCTATACCATGACAGCAGGGCTGGGCGATATGGTGACAAGAATCAGTACTGAAGACCTTTAGTCGTTTAGCCGATCAATTAGGTCAATTAGTCTTAGGCGACCAAAATTTTTATTAATCAACTAATCATTTTATTTAGATGACAAGGATTTCTATGGGACAACAGCAGAAAGGAGAGGCTAGGTGAGTTAGCTTTTTTTTTTTTGGTATTTATCTGCAAAATCATAGATCAGACTCATAATTCACAAGTTTAATCTGTTTTTATATTGTATTTTTTATTGTAAATGTAGTATTTTTTTCTTCAGAAATAGTAGATTTTGCATGAACTCCCCCTGCAGGTGTAGTCTTGTGATGGGTAACAAACACAGAGCCACGCCCCCTTTTTAGTTGACCAATCGATCGGCAGCACATGTCTTTAGTCCACCGGGAATTTCTTCAGTCGAACACAGCTCTAGTGAGAGACAGCCCTGCTCACTGTAAGGATGCATATTTTACAAGGTATTTCTTTGCAGTAACAACCATGCCATACTGTGGAACATTCCAGACCAAGCAACAATATCTCCATGGAGATAAGCAAGTGACACACCAGACTGTCTATTAGAAAAGTTACATAGTGCATCTTTAAATAATTGGGATTCTCTGCAAACTGTTGTGGTAACCTCTTAAATGTGCAATCGTTATTTTCAGACTGTAGATGCAATGCTCAATCCAAAACAACAATTACATTGAAATCACAATTAGAATGGAGCAATTAGCAAATCATAGAAGCTGTAATTATTTCATTTAAAGCCCGCTGCAGTAAACCAAATGTCCCTCTGTCTGCATGGGGTCTTATTCTGTGTAAAAGCTGCTAACCCTGTAGTTTAGATCTCTAAAAACTTGTTCTGAAATGTCCCTGTGTGTCAGATGCCCTCCCTTGTCTACATGGGGTCTTATTCTAAAAGCTGCTACCCCTGTAGTTTATCAACAAACATGTTTTAAATGCATGGGATTTTTGGATTTGTTTAACAGTTCAGATTCCAATCTTGAAATGTCCATGAAATGGTATTCAAATTGAGCAAAGGATCAATATAAACTTTTAAAGTATCTATACGGGTCAAAAAGGACAGTTTAAAGCCACAATAACTTTTAGCCTTTTTCATTTTGGTTGTTTTTATTGCACTGAAAAACACAGAAAAACATACTGATCAAACGTTATGGAAGGCAGGTGATGTGCTGCCTCCAGAGAATTACATGATGTACCTTTAAAGCTGTAAAAGGTACTATATTAGGTGACATTTACTTTTGTGAATTTTAAGCCATGTTATAATGCTGTTACTTCATCAAAAACATACCTGGAGTTTTGTGTTGTCTGCCTACATCTCCAAAGCTCAAAATGCTCTGTTCCACCTTGTGATGTCATGACGCAGTAGTTTTCAAGTTAACAGCTATATTTTACCTTTATTTTAGTAGAGACTGGCAAGGTGGAGTGTTTCCGTTTGCAAGAAGAACTCAATCTAAATATGCAGGGTTGTGTTTTGAATAAAAAAACAAAAAACAACTTCAGGTCTTGTGATGAGAAAACAACATTATAACATAGATTGGGAAATGCATTTTGTTTTGTTTAGTTTTTTTCAGACTGACTTTTTACATGGAAAACATTCATAGCTTTGGCCCTTGGTACACCAATGTGTACACATTTTGGCTCGCCGGGGAAGACAGCTTGGTTTCAGATAATAAGCAACAGTTAAACTTAGAGCTGGGCGATATGGCCTAAAAATAAAATCTCCGATTTTTTTTACAAAAAATCCGATTTCCGATTTTAATCGATTTTTCTCTGCCCTACTCAAAAACAAATAACAGATGACAAATAAATGGCTCAAAACAAGTTTTAACTTTATTCTTTTTTTTAAATTTAGGATTAAAGTGCAATCTGACAAGCAAAAAACATACTTGTAAGTGAAATGGCAGACCAGGCCATTGTAAACACTTTTAGAAAGGACACTTTTAGAAAGGACATGTCCAGGACATGTCCAGAGGTGTGAAAACACCCATCATGGCCCTGAATGGATATGCTAACTACTCCCCCACTCCCACTCCATAATGAATAGACTCACCTGACTAACAGAAACTGTAAATAAATATGTGTTGTCTCAGAGTAATTTTCATTGTAATTAAGCTCCTCCCTTCAAGCAGATATAAAGCAGTGTCCACCAGCATCTGACCAGAACTGAAGAAGCAGCTCGGATGAGCTGCGAAACGTATTCGACCAAATAAACTCTGTCCAGTTGACAAATCAATTTCTCCTTTTGCTACTTTTAGAAAGTTTTGATCATATTGCTGCCGCTGGCTGTTGTCATGCAGATGAGTCGGTCTTCTGCAAGTTTCAACGAAGTGAAAGCATCTTTCAATCCTTGCGCGATTAATCCCCCCTTGTGATCCTCGGGAAAATACACTGTTTGCAGACAAACGCTTCGCATCGCCCAGCTACTATTAACAAAATGTACCGTTAAACTCAAGTAGGGCTGCATCGTTCGGGTGGACCACAGGTCAGTCGTAGCAGAAAAATACAACACCTCCTCCGCTCTGCGCCCCGCTAACTTACCCGTGTAGAGCGCTGCAGCACATTAGTTCCGCTTTCGACGCTCGCGTGTAAAAAATAATACTAATAATAAAAAAAATCGATTTTCATAAAAACACATCGTTCTGAACTGTAAATTCGAATTAATCGATTTAATCGATATATCGCGCACCTCTAGTTAAACTCCACAAATAGTATGAAATTTTATTATTCAGATTAAAGGAACCTATTTGAGGTACGTAAGTCTCTCCAAGACCAATGGGAAGCACCGGTTCTGCATTGCTGTGTTACATGTGGAAACTTGTAGTAAGAAATATTTATAGATGTCAAAACAGAGGCTCTGTGCAGTAAATCACCCACCCAAACCAGGCCTACGAGAAAAAAGAACCGCTCAACCAGAACTCACTCTACATTTATGCTTTTTGGGGGATTTTTAACAACAGATGTTACTGTCGTCACGATACTAACATTTGAACATTAAATAATAGTACTTTCTTTTATATTCCCATATGGCCTTATATCTGTGTAATGCCTCACTCGTCCTGGTAGGTTCCATAGTGGTTCATGGGCGTACATTAGTCTATGTGCTCTTATACTTGTTCTGATAAAGCTCTAACTCTAGTTTCAATACTAGTTTTAGTTAATTATTATCTTTTAGTTACATTTCACAAGGGCTGCACAATATGGTGGCATTTTATATAACGCTTTTCCACCTTCAAGGCACTTTAGGAACCACTCACCCATTCATACACACTCAGACACTAGGGGCGAGGTGGGTTAAGTGTCTTGCCAACGACAGCATTCATCTGTGGGAGCTGGAATCACACTGCCAACCTGTGGGTCAGTGGATCTGACCGCTCAACCAATGTTGTTTATGTCGAGAGCGGGATTCGAACCGCCAACCTTTGGCCAGTGGACAAACTGAGCTACTGCCACATGTAACACAGTTGAAGCGAAATCGTAATTTAAATTGGCACAAATATCGAATCTCAAACGCTGTAATTAGGTAAATGGTCACATTTTTGCATAGTGCTTTTCCACCTTCAAGGCACTCAAAGCGTTTTTCAACAAGAAACCACTCACATTCACATACACATTCATACACCAGTGTACACAGACACTAGGGGTGAGGTGGGTTAAGTGTCTTGCCCAAGGACACAACAACAGCATTCATCTGTGGGAGCTAAAATCTCACACCACACAACTGAGCAGTCGGGAAAGCATAGACTGTAATGACTGTAAGCCGCGCTCGCAACATGTGCCTCCAGGCCTCCCTAGAAGGGCAAAACAATATGGGACATTCAGAACCGCGGTTGTTGCAGTTTGCTCAGTGACCAGAAGAGTGTAGTAAAGGACACCGCCACTACAACCATCCTTTACTTTTTAGATTTTATTGGGCAACCACTGCTTGCCTTGATTCCCCTGACCACACTCCTCTGGTTATATATATACCGTATTTTCCGGACTATAAGCCGCTACTTTTTTCTCACACTTTGAACCCTGCGGCTTATACACCGATGCGGCTAATATATGGACGGATTATTCGTCTATGAACACAGCGGATGTGCGCGCAGCTTGAGTGCAGAAAGCGCCGCTGTCTGTGCGCTTAACATGGGTTAGGGTTAGTTAGAACACTCGCTAGCGCTGTTGTCAGCACTAAAACAGTTTATCGCTGCGTGATAAAATAAGTTCTGCTGCTAAATGAACATTAGTGAGTGGGATACGTCTTAATGACCCGTATGTGTTAAATGCAGGTGAGGCGTAAATGACGAGACGAAACGTCTCAAACTTCAGTAGCTGGACATCCGCTCATACATGATCGATACAACTAACCCCGACCCCCGGGAGAGCCTGAAATCCTGTTGAAATCCTACAAGACACTGACATGATCCCAGACAGGACAGCGGCTCTTTCTGCTCGAGACATGCGCAGTAGAGCGCCAGAGCGACTCTCGCGCGTGACGAACTGACTCAATGCAAAAAGACGACAAAAGCTTTCAGAGGCAATACAAGCAGATGCTCGGAACTTGAAAACTTCTTGAAGACGTGGACACCTGCGGCTTATAGACAGGTGCGGCCTATATATGTACAAAAATAAAATTCTTTGAAAATTTAGTTGATGCGGCTTATATTCAGGTGCGCTCAATAGTCCGGAAAATACGGTATATATATATATATATATATATATATATATATATATATATATATATTTATTTTTTTTCCCGTCCAGACTAGCACTGATTAAAGTGCTTATTTTATCCCTTCCGGAGTGATGGTATCGTATATACAATACCTGGCAGTATGTTTTATATAACCACGCATAACTTTCCAACCATAAAAGATAGAAACTTACTTTTTTTCTTGAAAAAAGCATATTTCCAGCATTATCTTACGTCACACGCTGCGTGATGACGTAGGGAAAATGAGTGTCCAATAGGAACTTTGTTTTCCGCCAAACACATGCGCTCCATCCATTTTCATTGGCCCAAACTTTGCCAGAGTGTAGTGAGTCAAAATGATTGACTGCTCTGAACACCTATGTTTGTAACAATTAAAAAAGATGGTCTAAGTGCAGTTATTTCTCAAATAAATGGCAAATTACACATCTTAGTCTGCGTAACTGTGCATCCCTTACTACTTTTATTTGAAAGGTTTATTTCACTCAAAATGTACAAATACAAATGTAATATACACCATGGAAATGCGGCTCTATGGCCTGTACTTGTCAGGAGCTGTTTCCATGACTAGCACCAGTAAATAATGGGGCGATTGTACTTTTTTTTTGTTTTGAGGGCAATAAGGATATTTTTAGTCTACTTACAGACTTGATATTTTGCACTTTTGTAGTTGAGGCCCTAAATTAAGCATTTTCTGTTTTTTTTTTCATATGTATGTCTGGTCCTATAGCTTTTCTTCCAGCCATATGACTACTACAGCACTACAGAACTACAGCATGCAGATTGTGAAATAACAGGTTCTGGGAGGTACTGGAAAAAAAGGATGTATAACACTTCATTAGGGGGTAAAAGAGGGAGTTTTAATTGCAAAATTAAGAGGAAAAAAACAAAACAGGCGAGGACAAATGTACTAAAATTGTTCTTAGGTCTTGAAGGGTTAAACCACTAACATCTGAGCAAAGACTGAAATCTGAACTGCGAAACTAATACAAGAAATCAAGAATCCCATGTGTTTCAAAACATATTTGTAGAGGTCTGCCCGATCAACCAAAAGATTGTCGTAAAAATTTACTAAGAATTAAACCATTGCAATATATTTGGGCTGAAAGCTTAATCACAATCTAATCAGAAACACAATTTGAATGGATGCAATTAGCAAATCACAAAGACTGCAGTTATTCAAGTCCTTTGCAACAAAATCTCTTGTCTTATTCTCTAAAAAAACTTGATAACTTTGTACTTTAGATCTGTACAAACAGGTTCTGAAATGCATGGGGTTCAGCAGTTCAGATTTCAGTGTTATCTTTAACAATTCTTCTGGGCATGTTTAAAATGTGAACTTTGAACTGAATCCTATTATTAAAACATAAATCGCACATCTAACCGCAATCCCAACGCTTGTCAGAAAATTGCAATTGGATATTTTTGCTTAAATCGCTTAGCCCTACAATATATATGCCTGATTCTATAAAACAATACGCTTAAATTGTAAATAAAATAACAAAAATGCAGCTAGGAAAGCGTCCAAAACAAGGAAATTATTCAAAAACAGCAGTAGCAGCTCAGATGGGCGTGTGCGTAAAGGGGCGTGAGGCGCATTCCGCTGTCAATTCCACAGCACCTGGATTTCCTTGGAAGTATTTACCGAACCAAAAGCTATAGCAATTGTGTAATAACACAAAAAAACAACAGTATAATGCGTTATCAATATTATTTTATGTATTGCAAACCTAATTTCATCGTCAAAACGCGAAAAAAGGTGAAAATGTTGGCTGCCTTACTGTACATTCACGCTTATGGGGGATTTCTACGCTCTATTCATGATAATAGGAGGAATTGTGCAGTGCCAACGAACTATAAAACGCATCGGCTTGTTTTGAAAGCATTTAGTTGTAATAAACAGTTTAATATTAATCAATTGAACGTGCAAAAACAACATAAGGTTATGTCCGTGCGCGCGTTGTGTAATAACATTGCATTAGGTTAATTTACATTGGACAGATAGGGGGAGAGAAAGAATTACGCATAGAATTACAGAACAGAAACAAAAACAGGTTTCAATGCGAGACTGAAATGGCGGGAAAGATTTTTACAAGTTCAAGTCGTGTAATGTTTATTTTGGCAATGTTGTTCTATTATTTTTAGCTTAGTATTTCGCAACTTGGGGCCGTGTAATGGGGTACTGCAGCGGGTCAGTTTTTAAAATGCCAAAACAAGGCATTGCGCGCACAAGCAAACTGTCAAATGGAGATACTATGACTTTAATTACAAAAATTGATCAAATGCATGAGAAATTTGACAAAAACGTAGATTGGAGCTCACCTGTTTTGCTTGATACTTGCACGTCTTCTTTCTGCACTTGGGTGATGACACTTTCCATCTGAAAACCACGGAGCCCGCAATAAAATCCTCAAATCGTGACCTCGGGATCGGATGGGCATCCCTCATTGGCTTCTAGTGGTATGATTTAACTCAATATTCACCAACTTGTCATATGCACAGCAGCGGTAGCAGTAGCAGCCTCGCCTCCTCGGTCCTCTCCAATCCACGGCCAGAGAATTGTCGTGCGTCCCCGCTTCTTTTTCTGAACAAATCCGATGTTTGTGATCACGCAAGGCACTTTTGGGTGTGTGGAGGGCTTCGGCGGGCTCTGTCGGCTCCGTGTGGCCGGGTTTACCGCCTCTTTTGTGGGTTTTTTGGCCGTGGAGCCCTGTTTTTGCTGCGTCTTCGCTCCCAACCTCCCCACTTTCGCAGCACAACATGGAGTATCCAGGCGAGAACGAAAACAACCGACGAAATGGGGCAAGGGGGCGGCGGTTTCAAGCCCCCCTTTACTACACATAAACAACATCACCACCACGGTCAAAACGCACGGTAAAACTTTACGTTAATCGGCCGTAGAAACACGTACCGATGCCCACAGGCGTTTTACCGAAGCAGATACGGTTTACAATGTAGTTTTAGTTGGATTTGACGGGTTTGTTTTTCTACGGTTGGGACTCCGGGGGCGCCTTGAAACGGCCCGTGCTCGCTGATTGGCGGAGCGGTGGGCAGTGGGCGTAATCCAGGCATTCCTCCAGCGCTGCTCTTTACAATGATATGACAGCTTTACGGACGACAAAAACGGGAAAAAAGCAACAAATAATGACCAAAATTACGGGGAAATGCTTATAGAAAAGGGGAACGGGTCTTTTTAAGCGATAGATGTAAGATATGATTACATATAATGAGATATTAAAGGCTAAAATAAGCATAGAACAGAGGCCATAGCGTTTCGGATGATAATTACGGGATAAAACAGTATCGTAATGATTAAAACAACTAATTACAACTAGCATCCAATTATTGATAAGGGGCAAATGATTTCAGATTATAAATATAGGATAAACTTACAAATAATGATTAAAAATGCGTATTTTAAGAAATATATGACATTTAATTAACAAATAGCGCAGTTATTGTTCGTTAAAAAAAATATAATATTTCAGAATGAGCTTAGTCCTATATATTTTAATTAAACTAAATTACTAAAATAACATCAAGGATAGTAGCCTGCTGTTTGGTTTAATTATGCTATTATGAACTTTATATAGGCCCATTTTAGAATATATAGGGCTATAAATCTTAATACATGTAAAACAATAGGCCTAAGTTTTAATTTCGTCAAATCAATATAACATGAGGGTGCCATTAGACCTATAAGAGCATATCTGAGCAGGGTTCTGGTCAGAAGAAGCCTGCCTATAACTAAAGTTTATTGTGTATGTTTTAAATTGATGCAGGGAACCCACAGAGACACAGAGAGAACATGCAAATTCCACACAGACAGGTCGACAGACAGGACTACATTCTATATAAAGGAGCACATTCAAGTATACAGCCACTCACCCTTATGTAAGAGAGCCTTATGTCATGTCAAAGCTGCCACTTCCATCACTGTTTCTCCTGACCCAACCCTATTTACTTATTCACTTTTAAACAAATCTGTGCCTTAGAGCTTTTACTATCCTACTCATTATTTTATTACCAATTCTGTTTTGTAATTATACTTGTGTGAGCAACATTTCCCTGGATGTTGTAAAAAAAAAAAAACAAATCTTACCAAAACTGTTCTATTGTTAAATCTCTGTAGGCTAAATGATAAGTAGCTGATTTGAACATACTTTTCTATAAAAACTGTATGTTTCTCTGGTGGGAGGTAAGATAAGAGAACCTTCATTTGTCCCACATTGGGGAAATTCTAGTGTTGCACTGCAAAGTTCAAGAACAGCAAGAAAGAAGAAATAGGCACTCAAAAAAAATAATAATAATATTTGAAAATAGACTTAAATGCAATACAACACTATATGCAAATACAATAATAATACAATACTATACAGCATGTGGCTCTATGTTGTGTTCCCCAAATATTTTTTATTTGAATCATTGAATCTCCTTTGGTCACTTACTGCCTATATTTAATCTTTAATGGTCTTATATTGTACAAAATTGATTTTTGTGAGCTTTAAGCCATGTTATAATGTGGTTGCCTACTCAAAAATAGACCTGGAGTTGTGTTTTGTTTCATTCACACATGTTTGAGTAACTCTTAATAAGTAGTCTGTTTACATCTCCAAAGCTCAAAATGCTCTGTTCCACCCTGTGATGTCATGTAGTGCTAGTTTTCAAGTGAACAGCTCCTTTTACCTTTAGTTCAATAGGGTTCAGAAATTCCAGGTCTGGAATGATTCAAATGATTCTAGTGCAGGTGTGTGGAGTTTAAAAACGTGTCAGTGACACAAAACACAACTCCAGGTATGTTTGTGATAAGGAAATTGTCTTCTTGGATATGTTATTGCTATGCCTGCACTGTTAAAAGATAGATCTGTGGCGAAGCAAGCGCCCTATAAATGTATGTTATTTTTGAGCAATAAAAATACATACAAATAAATTGATATACATACTACCGTATGTATAAATTCCAGGCTAAGCAATAAGCACGTGCATGGACCCTGTCAGAAAAGTTACACAGTGCACCTTTAAAGAAAGCAATTTACTTCCAGGAAATATCACAGTGGAATTAATAAGGGAAAGGAAATGTCTTGCCTGTGGACACAATAATACGCACTGATGGGAAACAGGATTGAACTACCACCCTTCAATAATAAACCCTCTTGTGTCCATATATCATCAACATGAAGACATTTACGGTAAAAGTAAGTGGAGCGTGCTCTTCACCACAGTCACTGCCGCTCATGACATAAACTCGAGTGGAGCCCCATGTGCATTCCAGGGGCGGACATTTTGGGACGCACTGACAGAAGCCACTAAAAATAATGTCTAAAAATAAAACCGACCCCACCAAGTGACATGCACTTGTGGGATCAGGCGCTGAGAGAATTAAACCTGTCACAGGAATAGAGTTTGAAGTGCAAAATATTATTCCACACACTAATAAAACCAACTACGACGCTGGCTGTGTTTACATGGGTGCCAAACTGGATCATGATTGTTATCTGATTTCTGGAGTTATCAGATTATTGAAATGTCACGTTAACAGTTTAACCTGAATCGGATTGTTCACACCTGTTTTGATTGTTCACACCTGTGCTTGCGTCTGCTCTATAGTTCTAATCTCTGACACCTGTGGAACATTATGTTATAATTTGGACTTTTTAAATTGTAATATTCATCTAAAATGACTTCTTAAAAGAAACAAGTGCGCTGACTTCCACATTACTAAACTGCAGTGTCAAATGGGAGCTGATGTCACCGTAAACATCATCACAACATGCTGTGGGCCCCTCCTACGGATAGCTGCACATCACACAAGAGCATTTTATTTTAGTACATCACTGTGGACGTGTACTGATGGCGGTGAAAACAAGGGTAGATCGTCAAAATGGCGTCTTGAAAATAAGCGATTAAAGATTACTCAAACATGCACAAATCACTCCAAAAACAACTTTGAGAGAGTAAATGGTGAATGGAAATATCTTGTGCCACAAGATCTTGTGAGACAAAATTGAGACAAAATTGACACAAGATTGCCTTGGCAAAAGGAGAAATTTTATTTGTCAACTGGACAAAGTTTATATGGTCGAATACGTTTCTCAGCTCATCCAAGCTGCTTCTTCAGTTCTGGTCAGACGCTGGTGGACACTGCCTTATATCTGCCTGAAGGGAGGAGCTAATTACAATGAAATTACTCTGAGACAACACATATTTGTTTACAGTTTCTGTTAGTTAGGTGTGTCTATTCAATATGGAGTGGGAGTGGGGGTGTAGTTAGCATAACCATTCAGGGCCATGATGGTGTTTTCACACCTCTGGACATGTCCTGGCTAGTCCCATTGTTTTCTTTGTTTGTTTTGATTTAGGTTTGAGGATAGAGTTATAGATGGGAGACAAATCATGTCTGAGACTTCCATTTCTGTTCAAGGAAGGATTCTCTTTCTTGACAAAAACAGCCTCTTTAACTCCCCTCTCAAACCAGTTCTTTTCTCTGGCCAGGATCTGGACCTCACTGTCCTCAAAGGAGTGGCCCGTGGCCCGTGTACACAAGATTGTATACACATGACAAAAATGATCCTGTGAGATTTCTTACCCTTGAATTTACCTTTGGTTTGGACAAAAAAGAGTTAAGAGCTGGTGAGTTATACAATTTGAGAAGTTCCAAAAAGCAGTACTACAATGATCAATAAAGTATTTGTCATAGAATCGTAACAATATGTTATCAAAGTGTACTGAGCTACTGAGTTATATGTGCTTATGTGTGCAAAAGAAGTGCTTACGCGACTGAGACTTTGACCCAAGATTAACGTGTGTACAGGGAGTCTAAAGGTCGCAGCTTCCTGGTCACGTGTTATTGTCTGAAACTGAATAAAAGTTGCAGCAAGTGGATGTCCTTTGTGACTCTGGAGACAAGAACAGCGGCTGTTGCTTGTCTCAGGGCTCCCTTGCAGTAGCAAGTAAAACGTAACACGTGTCTGATTTCTGTGTTGCCATTTACGTCACCGTAAATCTATGGCAGTAGGTGATTGATTTCCTCAGGAGCGCGGCGCTCCACTTTGACATTTCTATTTGGTCCTTCGAGCCAGATTCCAATGCTGTGTTGAGAGGGTGACTGACGGGAAGCTGAAATCTGTGCACAGTCTGGAGGAAGAACGTCTCCAGAGATAAAGACCACTTTTCCACATGGCCAGCGGACCTTCACCCATCCTTTCGTCACATCAGACGGAATCTGAGTGAATCACATTTGGGGAAATCGGATGGCAACTGAAACAGGTCAGACAGACGGGGAAGTGGCTTCCCAAGATTGCTAGCACGTGTGAATGTTTGTATGATTGGAGGAAGACCTCTGAATTCTCTGAATCTCTGGGATTAAACCCCAAGACCAATACCGCAGGCAAACTAGGTTTCCTGTAGAAGCTTGTATTGGTGGAGATGTATTGAAGCCCGGAGGAGGCATTTTCATGTTGGTTTACCTCATAACCCCATAGTAGTAAAAAAAAAAAAAGACCAAAAAAAAAAAGGTCAATTGAATGTGAAAGATTGTAGTCTCTTAACTTAGAGAATTGTGGCTAAAGAGACTGAGGCAGTGGATAGAGAGAGAGAGTGAGGGAGAGAGAGAGAGAGAAAGGTAGTGAAAAGACAAGGAAGTAGAGAAAAAAGGAAACAGTATGTATAGTAACATTAAAGAAAGGAGGTAGGTTAGAAGTCGTTTTAAAAGAAAATAGTGGACTGTGCGATGATGGTGATGAAAATGCACCATACAGACAACAACTGAAAAATGTTATTCTTAATAACTGTTGTCCAGAAATTAGGGGGCATCTCCAAAAGTACTTAGTCAAGTTGTCTATGTCCACTCTTACCCAATTTATGACATATGCTAGGCATAACTGCTCTGGATGTAAATCAAGAGTATAAACAAAAATACTTCCACCAGCACCATGAACCATACGACCCTAACTCAGACAGTGAAACAATAACTGATTTATTTTTGACATCAGAAGATGGTGACCCGAGTAAAAGACCTGAAGTTACTTTGCTCGTAAATGGCCAACCAATGGTGTTTTTGTGTGACTCTGGTGCTGAGCGAACAGTAATCAAGGGTGTAAGCAGCCCCATGTATCATTAACAACATTTAAACAACAACTATAGTGACACATGGTCTTTGTTATGTGTCAACAGGAGGGATTGTAGGAAGGGTACAACAGGAATTCAGTGGGATTGGATTTAATGCTTATTTAAATTTTTTGTCCCCCATCTGTGTGGCCGAGTCCAGCGATGTCTACAACGCTGGCACGACCTGTGTGACCTCTGAGTGAGGCCTGACCTGCTACAACGCTCCTAGCACCCCAACAAGCTGCAGCAGGCTCTTCTGTCTAACGATCAGTACAAGAGACACCGGGGCAGCCAATTCAGTGATGTGATGATCTGTGCTGGAGCAGCTGGAGCTACGTCCTGCATGGGTGACTCTGGTAGTCCTCTGGTCTGTGAGAAGGACGACGCCTAGACCCTGGTGGGTATCGTGTCCTGGGGCAGCTGCAGATGCTCCATCTCCACCCCCGCTGTCTACGTCCGCGTCACCAAGCTCAACTAAACCTGGACCAGACCTGGAGCAGCAATGTTTTGTACAGACATTTGCCGACTATATGAGAAAAGCATTGACCACTCGAGAATGTTATGACGCAAATAAATTGCCAGAAATTTCTGTTTCTTCACAGGAACAACGACCAGTAAATGTGGGAGATCACGTGTTCATTAAAGTCATCAAACGAAAGTGTTGGTCCAGTCCACGGTGGGAGGGACCCTACTGCGTCTTACTTGCAACCCCAACTGCTGTGAAAATAGCGGCGAGGAGCAGCTGGATTCATCTCAGTCACTGCAAAGCCAGACATCTCGATGATTTGGCTCTGACCGCTGGTGTGGGGAAGTCTGACTACAAAGCGGGCGAGACAGGATAGGTCTCGCCGTCTCAAGGCAACGGCCGTGTCAGTGAAGAAATAAGATCCCACCAGCATTAGTGGTCGCACAGAGACTTTGGTGTTTGCAGAAAAGGTGACGTATCAGTGACTCCTCATCTCCAACATGTCTCAGTTGGGTTGTGTTTACTACTTTGGACCTAGAGTACGCATCACAGTTGTACTCTTGTTGATTCTGATGCTCCTCCCGTGGCTCTGGCTGGAGTGTCAAAGTTCTAAAGAAACTGAAATCCATGATAAGGTTCTCGAACTCCAGGACCACATCCAAAGCATGAAGACCCCTAGTGGAATGAATTTCGATGTAATGTCATGGTTTACCTCTGGTTCTTGATAGCAAATACTCCTGAAAGTTCTAACACCTGTATTTGTTATTCTTCTATTGTTCTGTATTTTTACTTCTTGTATTTTGCCATGTCTCCGATCTATGATGACGAAAATGGTTACTGGATCTGTACATGTTATGATGCAGGAAGAATATACTATGCTACTTGCAGCTGATGAGTGTCTCACTCCAGAAAACACCTCATTATTCTCTGACGATGTTGTGTAACAACCTCTGAGTGTAAGATGTCACCAGTTTGATGTCTCTTTTGAAAACCTCACCAAGGAGTAAAAGAAGACTGATGTTTCTTGTGTGACTTTGATAAACAGGAGGGAATTGTTATAGAATCGTAACAATATGTTATCAAAGTGTACTGAGCTACTGAGTTATATGTGCTTATGTGTGCAAAAGAAGTGCTTACGCGACTGAGACTTTGACCCAAGATTAACGTGTGTACAGGGAGTCTAAAGGTCGCAGCTTCCTGGCCACGTGTTATTGTCTGAAACTGAATAAAAGTTGCAGCAAGTGGATGTCCTTTGTGACTCTGGAGACAAGAACAGAGGCTGTTGCTTGTCTCAGGGCTCCCTTGCAGTAGCAAGTAAAACGTAACACTTGTCTGATTTCTGTGTTGCCATTTACGTCACCGTAAATCTGCGGCAGTAGGTGATTGATTTCCTCAGGAGCGCGGCGCTCCACTTTGACAGTATTGCATAAAATAAATGAAGCCAGCATTGTGAAATGGATCGCACCACTTACTTATTACAAATGATGTCAAACTCTCGTCTCCTTATTGTGGACCCAATCTCGTGCTGTGTCTCGTCTCGTGAAAAATAACTATAACATGGTTAGAAAGCTTTGAAAAGTCAATTCAGTGTGTGTATAATCAGTGTGTCAGCAGCAGTTTCAACATAAATATACTGCAGTTAGCACAGAAGCTACATTTGATCTGTTAGATCTGAAGGTGGAGGGGTCTGTTTCTACATCAACAACGCCTGGTGCTCAGATGTAACTGTGATCTCCCAACACTGCTCTCCCGCTCTGGAATATCTTTTTATTCACTGCAAACCTTTCTACTCGCCACGTGAGTTCGCTTCATTCATTCTGGCTGCTGTTTACATCCCGCCATGCGCGGACGTGCACGAGGCTCAACGCGTGCTAGCGGAGCAGATTTTGGATGTAGAACGAACCTTCCCGGACTCTCTACTTATTATCCTCGGCGACTTTAACAAGGGAAACCTGAGCCAGGAGTTACCAAAATACAAACAGTTTATTAAATGCCCAACGAGAGAGCAGAACACGCTGGATCATTGTTACACAACAGTCAGTGGGGCCTATAGGAGCGTGTCACGTGCTGCTTTAGGCTTTTCTGACCACGTCATGGTTCACCTCATCCCCACATACAAACAACAGCTGAAGCTCTCCAAACCAACAGTGAGGACTTCTAAAAGGTGGACCAGCGAGGCTGTGGAGGAGCTTCGCACATGCTTGGACACAATGGACTGGAGCATGTTCAAGACCTCCGCAGAGAATCTGGATGAGTACACGGACACAGTGACATCATACATCCAGTTCTGTGAGGACAGTATTATTCCATCTCGCACCAGGGTGTCATTTAACAATGACAAACCCTGGTTCACACCCAGACTGAGGCAGCTGAGGAAGGAGAAGGAGGAGGCGCACAGAAGTGGTGACCCTCACTCTTACAGACAGAGCAAGTACTCATTTAGCAAGGAAGTGGAGAAGGCTAAATCGAGATACAACACACATCTGAAGGAGAAGTTCTGGTCCAACGACTCCGTCTCTGTCTGGAAAGGTCTGAAGGAGATCACAAATTATAGACCCAAAGCCCCCCCTGCTGTGGATGACCGACAACTAGCGGAAAGGCTTAACACCTACTACGCTAGATTTGAAGTCTCACACCCCTCCCCCACCCCACTGACTACAATGGACATTGCGGCCAAGCCCACCTCAGACCCCTCCTCCTCCCCCACTGCCCTCACACTCTCCAAGCAGGATGTGACTAAGACATTTAAAAGGCAAAACCCACGGAAAGCCCCAGGTCCGGACGGTGTCTCTCCTTCCACCCTGAGACACTGCGCTGAAGAACTGGCTCCTGTCTTCACGGACATCTTTAACATCTCCCTGGAGTTATGCCATGTCCCAGCCTGCTTCAAGCTGTCCACCATTGTTCCCGTCCCCAAGAAGCCCAGGATCACCGGACTTAACGACTACAGGCCTGTGGCGCTGACGTCTGTAGTCATGAAGTCATTTGAGCGCCTGGTTCTGCCTCACCTCAAGTCCTTCACCTCCCCCCTCCTGGACCCTCTGCAGTTTGCCTACAGAGCCAATCGGTCTGTAGACGACGCCATCAACCTGGCCCTCCACTTCATCCTTCAGCATCTGGACTCCCCGGGAACCTACGCCAGGATCCTGTTTGTGGACTTCAGCTCTGCATTCAACACCATCCTCCCTGCTCTGCTCCAGGACAAGCTCGCCCAGCTCAACGTGCCTGACTCCACCTGCAGGTGGATCACTGACTTCCTGACGGACCGGAGGCAGTGCGTGCGGCTGGGGAAGAATGTCTCGGACACTCGGACTATAAGCACAGGATCTCCACAGGGCTGTGTACTTTCTCCCCTGCTCTTCTCCCTGTGCACCAACTGCTGCACCTCCAGCCACGACTCCGTGAAACTGGTTAAGTTTGCGGATGACACCACCCTCATCGGGCTCATCTCGGACGGCGATGAGTCTGCCTACAGGAGGGAGGTGGACCGGCTGGTGTCCTGGTGCAGCAGCAACAACCTGGAGCTCAACGCCCAGAAGACAGTGGAGATGATCGTGGACTTCAGGAAAGTCACAGCCCCCCTGCCTCTCCTCACCCTGACAGACTCTTCCATCACCACTGTGGACTCCTTCCGCTTCCTGGGCACCTGCATCACCCACAACCTCAAGTGGGAGCCGACCATCAGCTCCCTCATCAAGAAAGCCCAGCAGAGGATGTACTTCCTGCGGCAGCTGAGGAAAGCCAAGCTGCCTGCCCAGATGATGGTGCAGTTTTACACGGCCATCATTGAGTCCATCCTCACCTCCTCCATCACTGTGTGGTACGCTGGGGCCACTGCCAGGGACAGACAGAGACTGCAGCGCATTGTGCGCTCTGCTGAGAAGGTGATCGGCTGTAGCCTTCCATCTCTTCAGGACCTGTACGTCTCCAGGACTCGGGGGCGTGCAGGCCGGATAGCAGCTGACCCCTCTCACCCTGGACATGGACTATTCCAGCCACTTCCCTCTGGCAGAAGGCTACGGTCCATACGGACCAGAACCTCTCGCCATAAGAACAGTTTCTTCCCCTCTGCCGTTGGACTCATAAACACTTCATGAACACTTATAACACCTGTACTAAGGACACTTTATAATACCAGTCACTTTAAATAAGTCATGTCACGTCACTTGCTCTTTTGCACTGTCGATTTGCACTGTTGTTCTGATGCTCTGTATATACTTGACTATTTTTATTTTTATTATATATCTTAATCTTTTTGCATGCTCTTACTTTATTCAAATAGTGATACTTTATTATTATTATTATCCTTTCTAACTGTGATATCTCTACTTGTATTATTATTATTATTATTATTATTATTATTATTATTATTATTATTATTATTCAGTGTTCTATGTTGCACCTTATCACCAAAGCAAGTTCCTAGTCTGTGAATTGTGTTCACTGACAATGGCAATAAAAGCTTTTCTGATTCTGATTCTGATTATCCAAAGGCAGGTCAGAACATTACACATTCTATTGGACCACAACACACATACTGACATCACACACTACACAACACCTGACACACCTGAGACATGAGTATAAAAAATACAATGTTCTTTTATTTAGTTAACAGTTAAAGACCAGATGACGCCATGTGGAGGCTTAGCTGCCACAGGTCAAACCTTTATTTAGTGATATTAACAGTAAGTGGCACAACATGATACAAATGTAGAAAGTTTCAGATCAAATCACAAAGATAAAGTAATAAACATGTATAAATACCTTTATCAGTCGTTTCTCTGGAGCAGAGGGGCTGGATAATGGCTTCTCTGCACAGTTGAAGAGTCTATATTTGACCCAGTTGAGTGGGTTGTTTGAGACCACTGGGTACCAGGCGAAGGCAGGAAAATGTCTATCATTATATTACATTTGAAATAACCCAACTATGACCCAACTGATCCGCTGACCCACTGATGCTGAGTTCTCTTGTGCTGTAAACACACACATCAGCTCTGATTATGGGATTATCTGATTAACTGATTTTTTTTTCCTGCCGTGTAAAATGTACAATCAATCTAACGTCAAAGCAGGATCTTCAACAAACCGTTTTCTGAACACAGCTGGAATTTCCCCATCACATCTTATCTCCACATATCTGAGCGGTAACACACCCTGATGGCATCACCACAGCTGCTTAAAGATCTCCATGAACATAGAGAAGTTTAAGGCCACACCAGGCAAAGCTACAACATCAACAAGGAGACAAGCAGGTGGTGGACCCTCCAACAGATCTGTTCTAATATAGTGCACCTTTAAAATAAAGAAGGAGAAAAACAGTCATCCATCCGTTTTCTTTTGCTTTATCCGGGGCTGGGTCACAGGGCAGCAGTCTGAACAGGGACTCCCTCACTCCACACCTCCTCCTCTCCTCTTTTCCTCCTCCACTCCTCTTCCTTCCTCCCCTCCTCCTCATCCTTCTCTCCACCCTCCTCTCCTCCACTATAGAGCTGCATCATTTGGGAAACAATACTTAATTGCAATTCTTCTGACAAGCTTTGCAACTTGCGATTCGATTTGTGATGTTTGAATCGCCTCCACTACTCCTTCTTTACTCCTTCTCTCCTCCTCCCTTCCATCCTTCCTTCTCCCCTTCACCCACCTCCTCCTTTCTATTCTCCTCCATCCTCCTCTCTTCCTCTCATCCTCTCTTCTTGTTCTCATCTCCTCTCATCCACCCCTAGTCTCTTCTCCCTCTCTCCTCTGCCCTTCCACCCCTCCTCTTCTCCCATTTTAGCCTGTCCTGAGTGGCCCTGGCTGGGGTATGTTTCCAGGAAAGGGGCCTATGATCGGGCTGTGAGCTGGAGGCCTGCGCAGGGAGGCACTGCTCATTGAGAAAAGCAAAAACACAGAGGGGAGGAAGAGAGATCGGGGAAGGAGGGAGAGAGAGACAGAGGAAGGAAAGAGAGAGAAAGGGAGGGAAAGAAAAAGGTGAGAAGGACAGGGAGGAAGAGGGAGAGAGAGAGTGGGTGAAGGGAGGGAGAGAGAAAGACAGCGAGAAGGAGGGAAGGGAAGAGGGAGAGAGGGTGGAAGAAGGGATGTGAGAGAAGAGGAGAGAGAAGGGAGAGAGTAAGGAAGGAGAGGGGGCAGGAGGGAGAGAAAAGGGTGGGAAGGAGAGAGACACAGGAGAGAGAGAAAGAGGGAAAAGGGAGGGAGGGGTTGTTACATAACTCTCCTCCATGACAGAAAGTCCCTGCTCCCGCTACAATGCAAAGAAACCAGTTAGTCCAGAGCTGTGCAGAGAACACACAGACTACAGCCCTGTTTAAAGGGCCCGTATTATGTATTTTCTGATCTATGTTCTAATGTTTCCTCATCACAAACAGACCTGGAGTAGTGTTTTGTTTCATTCACACGTTTAACACACAAACCCTGTATATGTTCTTCTCTCACTCTGTTTCTCCTTGTGACATCGTGTGGTAATACAGGAAGTGCTCGACTGTATTTTTAAACTCCACACACCTTCACTAGAATCATTTGGATGATTTGAGCACTGGGATTGCCAGTCTCTACTGAACTAAAGGTAAAAGGAGCTGTTAACTTGAAAAACTACCTCTTGATGACATCACAAGGTGGAACAGTGCATTTGAGCTTTGGAGATGTACTAGACAGACAAATAACAAATTGTTACTCAAACATGTGAATGAAACAAAACACAACTCCAGGTGTGTTTTTGAGGAGGTAATTTTATAACATGGCTTAATGCTCAGAAGAATCAATTTTTATAATATGGGACCTTTAACCTTATCAGATTTTAAATTATGCATATTCGGATCCCTTTAATTAATAGGGCTGCAATGATTAAAGGCCCTGTACCTGATTCTTTCTCATGTATTTGAGCAAGTTTTGTCTTGCCCCAGTATAGATATATTGTATAAGCAGCTCTTGAGGTCAAAATAAGTCTGCTGTGTATTGTCTGCATCTAATTAGAAAGTGTTTTATCATCAAAGAGTCAGGAAGTGTGTTGTTAGGTTTATATCACTTCTAAACTCCGGTCTGGTCTGTAAAAGTTGTGAAATGTGCTTATAAACTCATGGTGAATAATGAGGATGTTCAGAATGCAGAGGGTAAGTGAGGAAGAACTCGGAACCACTGCAAACAGTTTCAGATGAACCCGGTAAAGTTCCTTTAATCAGAATACTTAGATTTTTAAATTGTGTAATAAATAGCGTAATATGGGCCCTTTAAATTAAAATATCAAAGAAACAACAACTTCTTATTTTCAACAATTACACTTTATTTGTTAATTTGCTCCCCAAAATCCTTCAGTCTCTATATTTCAGCCTTTATTTGGTTAAAATGTGTTGACGGTAATAAACACTGAGTTCATTAATCAAAAGAAAATCAGTGACTTGTCATTTCCTACAATAATTGTTAGTTGCAGCCTAATTAACTGTCTGCTTAATCAAACTGTTCTACCAACTTGACACTAAATGAAATAAAATCTTCACCCTCATTTCAGAATCAAAGATATTTTCCAGCAACGTTCCACGGTATGGCATTACTATTTTTTGCAATAAAAACAAATGAATAAATGAAGGATAGAGAAATGTAAATCCATACTGTGGAACATTCCTGGCAAAGCATTAACATCTCCATGGAGACAAGCAGGTGGCCAAATTTACATAGTGCACCATATATGCATTTTCACCTAAGAAAATTCAGTTCATATGCAATGTTTACAAAAAGTATTCAAAAGTTAGTGCCAAAGGGCTGTTACAGACTTCTTCACATTACACATTGAGACAACTGATATAATCAACATCCCCTGGGGATGTGATGCTAACTGGAGGCACCGCTCTGTCTGACTTACTTAAATTAGACTTTAATCTAGGGATGTAACAATATCCAAATCTCATGGCAATATATTATCATGATATGCATCTCACGGTACGATATTTATTGCAGTATTTTAGAGAAGCTAACAGAATTGTAGAAAAGTTACTTATTGCTTTTAAAATACCTAAACAAGACTTTGGTGCGAATCAATTCTGTCATAATGCCAAGAATTCAAGTAAAAAACATATTTCTTCATGTTGTCTGCACTGAAATGAATAATGGGACATGTAGTTCCCTATGTTTATTAGCTGTTACTACTATAAAACAATGCATTTAATCGAAGGAACTTGTGATTGGATATATTGTGACGGCCCACGATATTATTGAAAGATCTTTGACGATGTGATATCACGGTATTTCGTTACATCCCTACTTTAATCTGAGCTTTATTTTAACATAATGTGACCAGAAAGAACGAAATACTAGAAGTACAGGTGAGCTGATTTGTGCTGTTAAACAAGTCCCTCTCAAATACTGTCACACGCTGGCTAGCATTCATTTTTTCAGTTAGTCACTCTGACCTTTTTTGTTCAATATCAAACCCCTAAACAGAAACATGAAAGCTCATATTGATCACAGGCTCCTGAAAATGTGCTGTTTAAATCCTTTTTGTATTTTTTCTTAAGTTTTCAGACAATCTTAAAACTTATACATCTATCTATCTGTCTGTCTGTCTGTCTGTCTGTAAACAAATACAGACAGACAGGTTAGTTTCATGATTTTGATCCAGTCTGATATGAGTTTGTGTAAAAACAGCACGAGCTCCTCACGTGGGTTAAACATGTCACAGTGAAGTGTAATATGAGCCTGATGAAGCCTGCACTGCCTCCCTGTGGTAACAAGACATATTGCAACCTAAATACAGATGTGAAAGCGCTTTCATTTAGATTAGAATAGATTATGAAATGAAATAACTAGGAATGTAGGGAGCTTCTAACACAAGACTGAACCAGGTCTAAACCAGGACTGAACCAGGAGAACTAAACCTGACCTTTTATTGAAGTACACCAGGTCTAAACCAGGACTGATGCAGGTAAATGTGAACCAAAAATGGAACAAACCAGATTTAAGGGGGGCTATACTAAGTGTAAAGCAGGACTAAAACAGGACTAAACCAGGACTAGACCTGGACTAAACCAAGACTAAACCAGGACTAAACCAAGAGTAAACCAGGACTAAACTAGGACTAAAGTAGGACTAAACGAAGACTAAACCAGGACTAAACCAGATCTTTAATTCTAAACCTAAAATCTAAACTAAATCCAATCTTTATTAGTACTAAATCATTATTTGGTCCTAGATTCTAGTTCTAGATTTTTAGTCCTGATGTGTACTTGGGTTGGTCCTGTTTTTGTCCTTGTTTAGTCCTGGTCTGGTCCAGGTTTAGTCCCAATTGTCATGTGCTCAATCATGTGCAAGTGTGAATGAAGACTACACTAGATCTGAACCAGAACTAAACCAGGTCTATCACAGGTCTGAGAATTGGCTTCAGCATTTCAGACATTCAGTGCAAAGGCGTGTATGTACACAGGTCCACTCTCCTCCTCCAGGCGCAGTGTCAGGTCTCAGACTCCAGGTGGCGCTCCATCAGAATAGTGGTGCTCACTGTTGCGTTTCTTGCTGGATCCAAGAAGGACAGTCCCAGAGCGATCAGACACAACCATGTCTACGAAAGAGCGAAAACTATTAAAGGTGCATTATGTAACTTTTCTGATAGAGGGTCATCTGCTTGTCTCTATGTTAATGCTATCACCTTGTCTGGAATGAATGAACACTGTATGGCATTAAACTTATCAAGCTTCATTCAGACAAGCAGAAGTAGGTGATGCCATTAGGCCAAGTTACAGGTAAAATCTATGACAACCCCACTCACAGTAACAATGCATGTTTTTCAAAGTATTTTGTATGCCATACTGTGGAACATTCCAGGCAAAGTAATAATTTCTCCATGGAGACAAGCAGGACCAGAAAAGTTACATAGTGCAATATAACACAAGGTAGGTGCTCTTTGCTTTTTAAAAATATTACGCAACATTGACTCCTTTAAGCCATGTCATAATGTTGTTCCCTCCTCAAAAACAGACCTGGAGTTGTGTTTGTTTCATTCACACGTTTAAGTAATCCTGCATTATTAGTCTGTCTACATCTCCAAAGCTCAAAATGCTCTGTTCCACCCTGTGATGTCATGAAGTGGTAGTTTCAAGTTAGCATCTACCTTTTACCTTTAGTTCAGTATAGATTGGCAAGGTGTATGGAGTTTAAAACAGTGGAGCACATGATAGAACAGAGTATTTTCAGTTTGAGTAAAGAACTCAGTCTAAATATTCAGGGTTTGTGTGTTAAACATGTGTGAATAAAACAAAACACAACTCCAGGTCTGTTTGTGATGAGGGAACTACATTATTATTACAACTCATATCAGAAAATAACATAACACAGGCCCCTTAATTTCACATTTTATAATACAATTTTATTTTTATTTCTTTGCACAATTTTAAAAGGTTAGGAGACCCAGTACTGTTTTCCACTTTGTGTTTTTAGTTGAAGATGAACTCAAACTCTGGTTAACTTTACTTGTTTTTCCACATTACTGTTTAAAAAATGTTCACAGGTTTTCAGACCAAAAACTGTTCTAATGTCCCTTCAATCCAGACACTCAGCAGTGATGAGATATACTAAGGCAAGGTAAAGGCAGCTAAAATTGATATGGTGATACAGATTTTAGTTGTAATTGATGCTTTGCTCAACATTCCCTGAGATGTGATGCTAACTGTAGGCTCTACTCTGCCTGAGGCTCTGTTACTCAAGTTAGAACCCTAAAAAAACATGCACCAGGGACTACAGGTGGAAATGAGCTCTAGTGCTACAACCTGCACAATCCATCTCTCCTGTTAAGGTTAATGTAGATTGTGCACTGTCCCTGTCTCATAAATAAACTAAACTAAATAAATAAAAATAAATAAGATCTTAATTGGAGCTTTGTTTTAATGCAATCTGACTTGATAGAGCTGACTTTTTACTGATTTTGTACTGTTAAACAAGTCCCATTTCAAATAACATTACAATCACAAGCATTAGCCAACAGTTTTACAATGAGTCACTCTCACTTTTTTGCTGAACATCAAACTCCTAAACAGGACCATGAACGCTCGGACTGATCACAGGCTCCTGAAAATGTGCTGTTTAAATCCACTTTGTATTCTTTCTTGAGTTTTAAGACTTTTTTGGTAGTGTTTGCTAATATGTGCATTGTGTGACCATGGCAACTGCTGAACATTCTGCTATACGCATACATGCAGAGCACCCCCACTGTGATGTCACTGCAAAGTATCAATATAGTCAAAATAATTCAGGTTTCAAGTGAATTTACGTTTTGGATATTAGCCTACTTACACTTATGATGTTACTGATCAGTGTCACAAAAAACTGGAAGCAGGACATCATCACATTCTAGAATCAGATCCACCAATCCATGGGGTTTCAAAATGTAGAAAAATTACAACCGTTGCCATAGCGCTTAACCATTTTAGACATTATATCTTTTGAATGGGAAAGTCCTCAAAATGTTGCATAGTACAAGAAGTTGAAACCCATGAGTAGGTTTTACAATATGAGGTATATATATTTTTCCCATATTGCCTTACTCTGCTGTCTTCAGAGCTACTATTTCTATATTATATTCTATATTATTATGTATATAAGTGTGATACATTGCGCACACACTCACCAGGTATCCCACGAAGGCAAGGTAAACGAGGGAGAGGAAGGCTGCCAGCACGTAGAGCCACACACTGCCCAGCTGAGTCACATACACCACCACAAAGTACATGTTTATACAGCAGACCCCCAGGACCGCCACACCCCCGCCCACCTTAAAGAACCTGCACAGGAGAGGTGAAAAAAGGAGAGGGAGTGTTCTGTGGATGGGGTCACATGGCATCACAACAAAAGGAGTTTACGATTAAGAGTAATCACAGAGCCACAATGTGTATATTTTCAAGAAGACAGAGTGCTTGTGTTTGCTATATAGTTATAATCTAAATTGCAATATTCAACTAAAATGACTTAATAAAAGAAACCAGTGCGCTGACTTCTGCATTAGAAAACTGCAGTGCCCAACAGGAGCTGATGCTGCCATAAACATCATTGCAACAAAGCGCCGCATGCTGTCAGTACCTCTTATTTACAACAGGTGCACATCACACTAAGGGTAGCAGACTTTTCTACATTTGTGCAAAAATTACTAAGTGATACTCCAAAATCCTCCATGTATCACTGATTAAGAAAATCAAACTGTAGAACAAAGCGTGTATGTTACAGTGAGCGTGTACCGGTGGTGGTGAGAATGGGGGTTGAAGCAATGACGTCTTGAATACAGGAGAATAAAGATTACTCAAACATGCACGAATCACTCTACAACTTCGAGAAGGTAAATGAGAAAGGGAGACAATTATAACATTGTTAAAAGCTGTAAAAAGTCAATTTTTCACAGTAGGTTCGCTTTAACATTTTAAAGGTGCAATATATAATTTTTCTTTAAAACTGCCCTGTCAGCTGCTTGACTCCGTCGACATGTTATTGCTTAGCCTGAAGCTTTCCACAGTATCCTTATCTAAACTGCATTATAGTGTAATGTGTAAACAAAACAGAAACAGGAAGAAAAAAAAGCAATGTTATCGGCATGCTAATGTCAGTACACAGTTGTGTTGAACGCAGTTTGACAACAGAAATATTCAGAATGAGTTTAACAATTTTTTTAAAATTACTTGCAACCAAGATTTCTACATATTAAGTAACAATCCAGGGAAAAATGAAAGACAACCATGGAGCCAGAAAAGTTTAATGCCATACTGTAGAACATTTCAGGCAAAGCAATAACATCTCCATGGAGATAAACAGATGGCGCACCCTCCACTAGAAAGGTTACACAGGGCTGCTTTAACTTACAGTCCGTTGGCGAAGTCGTTCATGAGCGAGGGTAAACTGGTGAAGGTGAGGATGGGGATCAGAGCAAACGGCAGCTGTGGACAGAGAGCAGAGTTGTGTGATTACATTTGTTTTTTAAACCTGTCCAGGAGCATCAGAGAGAAAACTGAAATCTGAACTATTAAACTAATAAACGAATCCTATTTCAGAATGTTTGTAGAGGTCTGAACTACAGGGCAGTTAGGTAGTATTTAGTTAGTAGTAGTAGTAGTTATTTTGTGTATACATGCTGTAAACCTTGCTGTTTGTGACTACCGCAAAGTCCCCTCTAGAGTTCTATGTGCTCTCCCTTTCACACTTCTGTACTTGTTACAGTCCCTCCCTGGATATTGTTACGTACCATGCTGTGTACTGGGGGGGACCGTAGTGTGTGCTCCGTACCTGTTACAGTCCCTCTTCAGTTCAGTTCAGTGTGTGCTCTGTACCTGTTACAGTCCCTCTTCAGTTCAGTTCAGTGTGTGCTCTGTACCTGTTACAGTCCCTCTTCAGTTCAGTTCAGTGTGTGCTCTGTACCTGTTACAGTCCCTCTTCAGTTCAGTTCAGTGTGTGCTCTGTACCTGTTACAGTCCCTCTTCGGCTCAGTTCAATCTGTGCTCCGTACCTGTTGTAGTCCCTCTTCAGTTCCCCTCAGTACCATACACAGTCTGTGCTCCGTACCTGTTACAGTCCCTGTTCTCCCTCAGTACCATGCACACTCTCTGCTCCGTACCTGCAGACTCATAAGCACGTTGAGGAAGTCGTTCATTCCGGTAAGTCTCTGGACGTCCTGGAAAATGGCAACGAGCAGTGTGGGCGTGATGGCGAGAGAGCGAGTGAGTAAGACCCGCGCGAAACGAGACCAGCGAAGGTTCAAGAAGCCCTGAGCAGAAAGAAAAGGGGGTATTACAGGGTTAATACTACAGTAATGCTAAAAGAGTTGTGAATTTACTTGAGTCCTGGTTCAGTGCTAGTTGAGTCCTGATTTAGATATGATTTAGTTCTGGTTGAGTACTGGTTTTATCCTGGTCCTGGTTTAGACTTGGTTTAACTAAGTATAATAATCCATGCATCTGCCCAGAGTTAAATATTTAAACTTCTTTTAAAAGTGGAAGAGATTAGGCCCACATTCAGAGATAAACTAGGTCTAAACCAGGACTAAACCATGACTTAATTAGCACTGTCTTTAGTCTTTTTCTAAGTTCTTGGTGGTTTAGTCCTGGTATAGCCCTCTTATAGACATGGTTTAGATCTGGTGATACACTGAAAACCACACATATTCTTCAGTTAAACTTGGTGTAAAATAGTGTTAAATGAAAGTCTCTTGACTGACCTCCATCACAAACTGTCCGGAGTAGGTTCCTGTCATGGTGGAGCTCTGGCCTGCAGCCAGGATCCCCACAGCCCAGATGTAGAGAGCCGCAGGGCCAAAGAAACAGCCAAGGACCACCCCCTGAAATCAACCACGAACAACATACAGAGAATATACTCAAATACTACAAGAATCCCATGCATTACCACTATATATGCTAAAACACATGTTGCTCTGCCTGGAATGTTCCATAGAATGGAATTAAATATATTAATCTCCATGGAGACAACCACCAGGTCAAGTTATAGGTCAGAACTGTGGAGAGGCTAGCCCACTCACATGAATGCATATTCTTCAAGGTATTTTTGAGCAATAAAAATACCTGTAAATGAATAAATGCAAGACAGATACTTGAATGTCATACTTTGGAGCATTCCAGGCAAAGCAATAACATCTCAAAAGAGACAAGGTGGCAGACCCTACCAGCATAAAAGTTACATAGTACCCCTTTAATAAATGTGTGGGTAGTGGTGTGGGTAGTGGGTAAGGTAAAGTGAACATTACCCCCTTGTAGATGTCCACCTCTAAAGTGTCATTGTTCAGAGGAAACAGGTCCAGATGAGGACTGCCTGAGCTGTTACAGATGCTATACTGAAAATGAAAAGACACACATTTGTTTTTTAGAAAAGATTTATATAAAAGTAATTAAATACAGGCTAATCAGACTGACACTTACCACCTGCAGGTTGGTCTGTCCATAGAAGGCTTCAGCGAACACAGAGACCACAAACACATTTATGATGAAGGACATGAACAGAGCCAAGCACGACTCAATAAAGAAGTATTTATTCGCCTCTTTCACCTTCTCTTTGTTTGAACGGTCCACTTCTCTGGACTAAAACACACACAACAAACAATGGGTTTAGACCTGGTTTAATCCTGATTCGGTCTTGGTTCAGTCATGGTTCAGTCGTGGTTCAGTCATGGTTCAGTCCTGGTCTGGTCCTGACCTTGACCAGGGCTGAGTGGAGGTAGATGTTGTGGGGCATGATGACAGCTCCGACAATGCCCACGGCCTGGAGAAGCTGAGCAGACCCACAGCCATCACAGGAGGGGACGAACATGCCACGCAGCACAGAGGCTTGGTCTGGAGCTACAGTCACATACTGAAGACAAGCAGGGGAAATATATATGATAATATTGAGGAGAGTATCCATGTACTCCAGTAATTGAAACTTTCCTTCAAAATAATATTACTCAAGTAGAGGTACAAAGTAGTGGTCCAAGAAGTTACTCAAGTGAGTAAAAAAGTATTTGAGGGAACTACTACTCAACAAAGAGCAACTGTTGGACATAACCTCTGATTTATAATTTAAAGAAACTGTATATAAGATTTAGATTTTAAAATCCATAAATATGTGTCAGATACATGGTAAACATATTCAAATCGAATATAACGTTTATTGAACAGTTGTAATACTGATTTATTCTTAATTACAAAAAGATTGGACATGATGACCAGGTTGTTTATGCTATAATTTGTTTTGTTTGTGGTTTTGGTTCAAGACGATTATCCAATCAGAAAGCAGAATGAGCCTCACATGTGTCTCTCATTTGGGCTGCCAGTTTCAATGCTGAAATCCAGTTGGTTTAAACATAAAATAACTCTCTCTACTCCTCATTACCTAAACCCCGGCACCTGCAGCCAATCATTACAGGGCCCATATTATGCTAGTTTGTGATCTATGTTGTTTTCGCATCATAAATTGTTCCATCTAGTAATATCATGTGGTAATACAGGAAGTGTTCCAATGTGTTTTAAATTCCTTACACACACGTCACTAGAATCAGCTGGATAATTTCAGCTGGATAAATGTAACTGAGTACTACCTATGGATGTCACAAATTCTAAACTGAGCTGGAGGACAGTCAGAATTCTCAGGTGGAGTTTCCTGTGTAACTGTCAGATTGCAGATTTGTTGACCTGGTTTATGGTTCATATAATTCCTGAGCCTATCCACATGAAACATAAGAGGACACCACAATATTAATTTGTGAGGACAATCTGTGAATGTGATCGATTAAACATTTGTAACCTAGTTGGTGTAAAAAGAAAATATAGTTAAAATGAACAGACCAAGTTATACAATCAACTGTAAACTGTACTGTATTATTTTCACCAGGTCAGCACACTAACTTTATGACTTATTCTTATAGTCTTCTTCTTACCTCGTATCCAAAGGTAAATGCCATCACAGAAATGAGGAGCCCAAAGAAAGCCTCAAGTTTCCTCAGACCTGGACAAAGCACAAATGTACTACATAATGTCTAACATGTGCTTATGAGGCTTTGAGGTAAAATTTGAACCCACCGTATTTGTCTAAAAAGAGGAAGAAAAACGTGTCTACAATAGTGATGAGGACTCCACCCCACAGAGGAATTCTATGGGGAAAAAAGTAAATAAATAAACAACATGATAAGTAGCTGTCAACATTAGAACTTAAAGGGCCCATACTAATCTATTTTCTGATCTATGTTATAATGTTGTTTCCTCATCAAAAACATGCCAACAGTTGTGTTTTGTTTCATTCACACGTTTTACACACAAACCCTGCAACTAGTGCTTCATGACATCACACGGTAGAACAGAGCATTCTGAGCTTTGAAGATGCAGACAAACTAATAATAAAGGGTTACTGTGACTGACACAAAACACAACTCCAGGTATGTTTTTGAAAAGGTAACAACATTATAATGTGGGTTAAAACCAAGGACCTTTAAATCAAATATTGACTTATTATTTATTGACTGTTAGTAAATGAAATGTTGTTTTATTTGTGATTGCTAAAATATCCTACATGATGTTAACGTACATGTTTACATTTTATGTTTCGGTTCTTAAGCTGAATATCTGAGTGGCTAGCACTCATGCTTCACAGCAAGAAGGTTCCGGGTTTGATCCCCGGGTCGCCCGGGCCTTTCTGTGTGGAGTTTGCATGTTCTTCCCGTGTCTGTGTGGGTTTCCTCCGGGCACTCCGGTTTTCCCCATCAAACCTAAAAAACATACACCAGGGACTACAGGTGGAAATTAGCTCTACTGCTACAACCTGCACAATGCATCTGTCCTGTCCCTGTCTCATAAATAAACTAAATTAATAAAAATAAAAATAAATCCAAACTTGGTCAGGATCTTAGCTGGAAGATTTGACCTGTTGTGCATGTTTTGGGTTGATGGAGGAAATCCCACCCAGACACAGAGAGAACATGCACACAGAAGGCATGGGCTGTTGATATTATCTTAACTAAACTAACAAATAAAAACACTGAAGCAGACTCCTCCTTATGTTTTACCTGCCAGAGGAGAGCAGGTTGAAAGCAATGGCACAGCCGATGACCTCCTGCATGTCTGAGCCGATGATGGCCAATTCCACCATCAGCCACAGGGCCACACGAGGAATCTGCATCAGAAAAGACATAACAGAGATGAACACTACAGAAACCTGTGGGAGAAAACAGGGATTTAGATGAATACTAGAGCTGTATTCGACTGAAGACGTGCTGCCAACCAATTAGTCGACTAAAAAGGGGCATGGCAAAAGCTCGCAAAACTATTCCATAGGCTCCTGGTCATTCCCAAAGTCAGGACACACACTCACAGAGAGGCCTCTTTCCAATACTACAGTCCTCGTCTATGGAACAGCCTGCTGGAGGACCTCAGGGCTGCAGAGAACGTTCATGTTTTTAAGAGTAGGCTCAAGACCCACCTGTTTAGCTTGGCCTTTGATTGAAATTTTATACTTTTACTTGTTTTTATTATTCATATTTTATTATATTTGTTTATTTTAGGTGTATTATTTGCTTGAACTCTTGAATATTTCTTTATCATTTTTAGGATTTCCAGTGTTTCCTCTGTGGGAGCCCTCTGCACGAGCAGTGGCTGGTTGTGGCTGTCGGAGTCTGTCCTGTGAGCTCCTGGTGGAGGGATGGTGCTTGGGCCTCTTCTCTCCCCTGGGCCCTGTGGCGGTTCCTTAGACGGCTTCTCTGATGGTGCTTTCTCAACTGGTTCGCATGTATTCAGCCTCACATTTTACTATGTGTAGTCAGGCAGCTGTGGGGGGCTGGTTGGGTGGGTGGAAGCATTTTGTGTTACATTTTTTGTATGAAAATTGCTTTATAAATAAAGTTTGACTGATTGATTGATTGATCTCTCTGTATTTGACCCAAACTGCACTCACAAGACTACACCTGGGGGGAGCTCAAGCAAAAACTACTACTGATGCAGAAAAAAGTACTAGGAAACAATGTATTTATATAAAGACAGATTCAGCTTGTCTTTTTTGCAAAGAAATACCAAAAAATACCAAATCTCACCAATTAGTCAACTAACACAAATTTTGGTTGACTAAGACTCCATTGACTAATAAAGACAGATTTTAGCACAAACAGGAGAGTGGCATAAGCTCAAAGAAAGATATCATGTAATAAAATGACTAAGAAGCAGTGTCCTTGGTGTTTTGCCACAGTAGAGCAGACACAAAATAATGCAATTTCAGGCGATGAACAGAAGTTTAAAAGTGTATTATGAGCCTTTTCTGCCTGTTCCCATGGAATTGATATTGCCATGCCTGGAATGGTCCACAGTATGGCATTAAATCTGTTTATCATTTATTCATTTAGAGGTGTTTTACTGCTGTACTTTTGCTGTGAGTGGACTCACCTCTCCACAGATGTGACTAGTAATTTGGCCTGCTGTCTCCATGAAGATGGATAATGCTATAGAATAATGCTACACCGTGGAACATTTCAGGCAATGCAAATCTCCGTAGGGACAAGCAGGTTGCCACCTGATTCTTCATCACACACGTTACACAGTGCACCTTTAATCATTTTGATCCTCATGAAATACTTAGTTGGACAGTATAATAAAAAAGGATGTGATAATATAGTTTTAGTTGTAATTTTAAAATTGTTAAGTAATAAAAACATAAAACGTAAAACCTTTCCACCTCAGGTGACCCCTGGATGAATGAGTGATCACACGTCAAGTAACATTATGAAACAGTTACAGCATCTTATAGCTCTATGTTTACAGGGTCCAGGTGACTCACGGTGTGGTACTGCCGGTGGCACACTTCTGCCAGGTGCATGCTCGTGACCACGCCCAGGCGAGCTGCCAGCCTCTGCAGCAGGAGTCCAATGATGGTGGCTCCCAGCAGCACCCACAGGAGCTGAGAAAACACAAGGATAGGCTGCTTTAAGGAGACATATTTTACATTTATAGGGACGTAAACAGCAAATGTTAACCTCACAGTAACAAGAAGAAGGTTGAGTGCTTTTAAATGGCATCTATGATTAGGTTACCAGCCCAGCCAGTGATAGGCATCTGATGCCACTTGCAAGTTTACACATTGTGCATATTTTTTTATTAATGGAAGAAACTGGAGGATATACAGTGGCTGGGAGTGGCACTTGTTGCTGTGAGGTATGCCACCATCATTTAGCAAATGTTTAGTAATAGTAGGTTAAGAAGTTTCCTCCATTTTACACCTTTCAGTGTGGTGTATTTTTGTTGTTTAGTTTAAAATTAAGGTTTAAAGGACTCAAACTTGAATGAATAGTTTTGTGAGACTGCCCCTTAACAATGCACACGTTTCTTAATTTCCAGGGTAAAGTTCAGAGTAAGTTGAACTTTGACCCCAGGACTCTCCCACCGGATGTCTGTAAAAAACACAACACACTGAATAATGTGTCCTCTAAATCCTCAACTTGTATGTTAGACCCAATCCCAAGTAGACTTTTCAAAGAAATTCTCCCTCTAATTATTGATCCTATTCTTAATATAATAAATACTTCACTGGAAAGTGGTTACGTGCCTCAGTCTTTTAAATATGCGGTAATTAAGCCGCTCCTAAAAAAGCCTAATCTTGATCCTGACCTCTTAGCCAATTACAGACCTATTTCAAATCTTCCGTTTATTTCTAAAATTCTGGAAACAGCTTTGTCGTCATCTGCAGGAAAATAATTTATTTGAAAAATTTCAATCTGGATTCAGAACTCATCATAGCACTGAAACAGCCCTGGTTAAAGTAACAAATGATTTGTTATTAGCTGCTGACAATGGTCAGGTCTCAATACTGGTTCTGTTGGACCTCAGCGCAGCTTTTGACACAATCGACCACAACATTTTACTGCAGAGGTTGGAATGTGATGTGGGCATTAGAGGAACTGCCCTCAGCTGGTTTAAATCCTATTTATCCGATAGGTACCAGTTTGTAAATGTAAACCAGAGCTCCTCACAGTGCTCTAAAGTAGCCTACGGTGTGCCACAGGGTTCAGTTCTGGGTCCAGTTCTGTTTACCCTTTATATGCTACCGTTAGGTAATATCATCCGAAAGCACGGTATCGATTTCCACTGTTATGCAGATGACACCCAGCTGTACCTATCAATGAAACCTGATCAGACTAATCAAATAGAAAGGCTTAGTGACTGTGTGAGGGACATAAAAACATGGATGACCTTTAATTATTTACTTCTTAACCCTGAAAAAACTGAAGTCATTCTATTAGGCCCTAAACACCTAACGAGACTCTATTGTGGTTTTGTCCCGGCCTGCAGCTGGGCTCGATGTAAAGTTTGACTCTCTAACTGAGCAAATAATCACATTGGACAATGTCAGTGTAGCCTCCAGCTCCACTGTAAGAAACCTTGGAGTCCTATTTGATCAAGAGCTCTCATTTAAAGCACACATAAGCCATGTCTGTAAAACGGCTTATTTTCATTTACGCAATATAGCCAAAATTAGAAATGTACTGCCAAAAAATGATGCTGAAAAACTTGTCCATGCTTTTGTCACTTCGAGGTTAGACTACTGTAACTCCCTGCTTGCAGCTTGCCCTAAAAGCTCTATAAAAAGCCTTCAATTGGTTCAAAATGCAGCAGCAAGAGTACTAACAGGTACTAAAAAACGAGAGCACATTACTCCAGTATTAAAAAATCTTCATTGGCTTCCGGTTGAGTTTAGAGTAAAATTTAAAATTCTTCTTCTAACCTATAAAGCTGTAAATGACATGGCCCCTTCCTACATTAAAGATGAAATTGTACCTTATCATCCTAACTGTTCACTCCGCTCTCAAAATGCTGCACTATTGGTGGTTCCTAGAGTCGCTAAAAGTACTTTAGGAGGTAGAGCTTTTAGGTACCAAGCACCCTTGTTGTGGAATCAGCTCCCTGCTCATGTCAAAGAAGCTGACACAGTCTCTACATTTAAGATTAGGCTCAAAACGTTCCTCTTTGAATTAGCTTATGGTCAGGTCAGTTAGGAACAGAAACTAAACCCATAGGCCTAGTTAAGCTGCTCTAGGAGATATATTACTGGGGAAAGTATGGCATCTTGAGCACTGTCCTCTGGTTTCTCCTACTTTTTCTCCTCCTACTGTTAAGAATATTCAATTACTAGTTCATTCGTAGTCTGTTCTTTGCTATTCACATGTTGTCCCTGTCCCACTCCCCTTTTGGGGAGTGTAACTGTTTCAGATGCTGCTGTTCCAGTTTGGACCGCTGCTGTCCCCTAGTGTCGAGGACCTGGACCCCTCCTCTCCTTCCCTATCCTGGATTAACTGTCCTTGTCCTGCTAGATTAGTAGTTTCATCTGCCTGTCCGTCCTTAGGAGTGGATCTCTCCTTCACTGTGGTTCTCCTCGAGGTTTCTCCGTTTTCCCATTGGGTTTTTTGGAGTTTTTCCTTGCCGAGAAGGAGGGTCTAAGGACAGGAGATGCTGGGACAGTCATCCATTTGCCTGCTTGTTGTTGGACATTCTGTATTTTTGTTTTATGAATGTTTCTTCTGCTTTATTAATCAACAATTTTGTGAAGCCCGCCGAGATAACTCTTGTTGTGATTTTGGGCTATACAAAAATAAATTGAATTGAATTGAATTGAATTAATGTGTGCATGTTTTGAGAGTGTACAAGACCGTGAGTGCACGAGGGGCAGGGGTAAACTGAGAACTGGGACTGTCCACACTTCAGATAACTTGTGTTATGACTGTGATAAGAAAAATCATCAAGTGTGAAACAGCTGTCAGTGCTGCTGATTAACTGCAGTTCATTTCATCAGAAAAAACACAGCCGAGCCCCCACCACAAAAATAGGTTTTACAACAGGTTTCAGGGGTAAGGATTCTTTCCTGGTTGAAGAATTTGGCATGGCAATGGTCATTTGTTGTTAGCAATATGCAATTCAAATCAAAATATGATTTATTTTGTATGATTAAAGGTCCTCACAAAATCCTTCAAATTGGGAATTAATCGTTTACCTATGATTACAGTGTATTAAGCCATGAAATCTCCAAGTAAATTCACAATGTTGAATCTGATCTTTTCTATTGGTAATTCTAACCTGGCTCACACCAGATTCCAGACTGATCTGTGTATCACTCTGAAGTGAGTTCTACACATTATAAATCTGGAACGGCTTTCACTGAAAGAGATTGGAAAATGCAGAATGTCATGACGACTATTTCAATCTGATTGGTCAAAGCATCACAACAGCAGAAGCAGCTGAAAAATCTAACTTTTGTTAAATCCATTTCAGAGAAAAACATCTATGACTCTGTGGTGGCATCAGCCATCCTGTACGGTGTGGTCTGCTGGAGCAGCAGCATCACAGAGAGGGAGAGGAAGAAGCTGCTCCGTCCTGGGCTGTCCTCTGGACTCGGTGCAGCAGGTGGGGGACAAGAGGGTCCTGGCTAAGGTCATTTCTATGCTGGACCATGAGTGTCACCCCCTGCAGGACGCCCTGTCTGCTCTGGAGAGCAGCTTCAGTGACAGACTGATTCACCCTCGCTGTGTGAAGGAGAGATTTCGCAGGTCTTTCCTTCCTGCTGGTGTCAGACTGTACAATGAACACTGTTAACACTGAACATGTGTCATTCAACTCTATCTATGTGCAATACTGAAGACCTCTGGTACAATTCACTTATGTCATTTACTGATATTTATCCTGTCTGTACATAAACATAGTCATATTACTGTAAATAACATAATATACTGAAGTCACTTTACTGAGATTTACTCTGTTCATTTGCTGCACTGTTACTTTTATTGTACATAATAGTTTTTTTTTTGGTATTTTATATTTTGTATTTTATACTTTTGCTCCACTGGAACAAAATTAGAGTCTATCTTTAAGTCTATTTCTAAATTATTATTTTTTTTAGCCATTATCTATTATCTTGTTTTATTGCATGTTCCATTTTCCTGCTGTTCTTGAACTGTGCGTTGCAACACTGGAATTTCCCCACTGTGGGACTAATAAAGGCATATCTTATCTTATCTTATCTTATCTTAACATAGACATCTTCCCTGTCCATAAATGCACATTTACATTCTGCACGTTTTTCACAAACCAAATAGTCCGTACAAATGTTGCGTTCATGTGGTCTTCAGTAACACAGGAAAATGTTTTTCTGAGTTGAAAAATGTTTATAATTACTTTTATTCATTTTTTTCCCACCCTGAATCATACCTTGAAGCCAGCCTTAGCTCCAGACTGCAGGTCGGACTCGATGTTTCCAGGGTCCAGATACGCAATGCTCATGAGGAACCCAGGACCCGTGAAGGCCCAGAGCTTACGGAGACTAAACACACTCTGAAAAACACAAACATACATCTAACTATAAGGCTGATAAGGCAAAATATGTTAAAATATGTTTTTCAGTCCTGGTTTAGTACTGCTTCCAGTCCTGTTTTACTCTTGTTTCAGTCCTGGTTCCAGTTCTGGTTTAATCCTGTTTTAGTCCTGTTTTAGTCCTGGTTCAGTCATGGTTCAGTCCTGGTTAAATCCTGGTCCAGTCCTGCTTCAGTCCTGGTTCACTCGTGGTTCAGTCCTGGTTTAGTCCTGTACCGGGCTGCTCTCCTCTGGTACTGGTATCTTCTCATCAAAGTAAGTGCTGGGGATGGGTTCATTTTGATTCTGCAGAAACACAGAGGAGACTGGGGTCTGGATCACACCTTTGCCCTCCACCAAGTTTCCCCCTAAAACAAAAAAATTTAAATATATCAAGAAATCAGAAGCTGGTGTTTTACTGTTCTGTGTTTTGTATTGTTTTCTGTGTCACCTGCCTACAAGGACAGATGGAAATGAGCATTTTTGTTATAGTACGTCATATTAATAGTAATTACAGATGTTCATCAATATGCATTATGCCTATCAAAAATGTACTCACAGAATTTGAATTAAAAAAAGTTGAATTTTATTGTAATTTGAGTTAGAATGACTAGATTTGACTAAGTTTTAAACCTGTTTTTTTTTTTTTTTTTTTTTTAGTTTAGTTTAAATTTTTTTACCTAATAATTTATATTAGTGACATGATCCATTACCCCAGGACGGCATCTGACATACAGAGATATATGTGGACAAAAGGGCATCTAACACAAAGATATAGGAGAATCTGAGGGCATCTGCTATATAAGAAGACAGGAGGATGGAAGGGCATCTGACACACTGGGATACAGGAGGATGGTACTGTACCTTCTTCCTTGTTGGGTTCTGGCTCATGTGGGTGTGTTGGAGCAGAGGGGGGCAGAGGGACGATGTGGAGGTCCTCATGAGGAGGGGTCTTCACTGGAAACACTTCAAATAAAGAATAATTCTGATCTTTTAGACATTTAAGTCAAAACCCTGTAGTTAAAAATATACTCTGTAGCTTTTCAGCTTCTTAGTTCCAGAGAGATGTTATTGCTCTCTCTGTAATGTGTCACTGTAAGGAATTAAAGCAACAGTAAGATTTGAATGTTACATTTCATAATCCCTCAACAAATATGGCCTATCAAGAGGTATGTCCTCGGATAAGAGGTAACCATATTCAAATCAAATATAGCTTTTACTGATGATAGTTGTAATGCTTATTTATTCTTAATCACAAAACACTAGACATGATGCTCCATTTATGTTGTAATTTGATGTTTTGGTCAAAACAAATAGTCAGAAAGCAGAATGAGCCTTACATGACTTGAAACCATTTGAAATCCAGTGTGTTTAAACCTAAAATGCCTCTCTGATCTGAACGGTCACTACCTAAACCCCAGCACCTACAGCCATCATGAATCAGTGCTAGTGCAGCCTCTGCAGCTCAGGGAGGGAAATCTGGAGGTTCTGAGCTTCACATGAGGCATGGCCTGTCCATATACTGAGAGGGAGAAGAACTGTCACCTGCTTATCTCCATGGAGATAAATAACTTAAATGCCAGGAAAAGTTCAGGAAGGGCATAGGTAATAACATCTCTATAGATAGCAGGCATTTGCTTTACGATCATACTGTATTATAAAAATGTACCAGAAGTCAGTCCAGATTTCCTTTTTAGTCGAGCTTAAGCCTTGATTTAGAACTGGGTTCAGTCGATGTTTCACAGTATAGCATTAAACCTACATTCTTACAGTGAGCAGGGTCGCCTCTCCACAGATCTGACCTGCAACTTGGCCTGGCCTTGGCCCCCACTTTTCTCCACGAAGATAGACACGCTTATAACATGGAACATTCTAAGCAAAGCAATAACATCTCCATAGAGACAAGCAGGTGGTGGACTCTCCACCAGAAAAGTTACATACAGTTACATTAAGACCAGACGTGGTTTAGTCCTGGTTTAGAAGACAAACACCTGGCTTTTGTCCTGATCTAGTCTTGCAGTCTACAATTCTTGGTTCACAAATCAGACAAACTCATATATATATGTATATAGGGTTAGCAGTCTTTATATATATATATATATATATATATATATATATATATATATTCCTTTGTCTCTTCAGCTTCCAGTCTTTTTGTCGATTATTCTAGAAGTGTTTCAAATGTGAACTTTTTCCTAAATCGTGCAGCTAAAAACGTAAAACAAAGTAGCCTAACTTACCAGAGCGTAGAAAGGAAAACATTGCGACACGTTTGGAAGTTTGCGGTTTTCTATCCGTCTTTTGCGCGTTTTAATACGTTATAATCCATGTTTTTAAAGAGGTTCTAACACAGGAACTTTAAATCAAATATTCCTCCCACCACCACACGCACCGGACGGACAGGTACACCGAGCTCTCTCTCTCTCTCTTTCTCTCTCTGTCTCTCTGTCTCGCTCTTTCTCTCTCTGTCTCGCTCTTTCTCTCTCTGTCTCTCTCTCCCCTCTCTCTATCTTTTACGTGACCCAAATTCCAACAAAGCTTTCTTTCTTTTTTCCTGGGCAAAATCTCTCTCTCTTTCGCACCAAAATCCCTCAGTCTGAGGTTTGTTGAGCTATGACGTCATTTTCTGATCTGTGTTCTACTGTCGTTTCCTCATCACAAACAGACCTGGAGTTGTGTTTTGTTTCATTCACACATGTTTAACACACAAACCATATTTAGACTGAGTTCTTCTCTCAAGCAGAATCCACCTTGTGATGTCACGTGGTAAAACACACCTTCACTAGAATCATTTGGACAATTTCAGCATGGAATTCAAATATTTACTGAACTAAAGGTAAAAGGAGCTGTTTTGTTTTACTTTAATCATAGGTAAAATCAAAAATTCCTCTTCATGACATCACAAGGTGGAACAGAGCATGTGGAGCTTTGGAGATGTAGACAGACTAATAATAGGATTACTCAAACATGTGTGAATGAAACAAAACACAAGTCCAGCTCTGTTTTTGAGGAGGTAACAGCATTAGAACATGGCTTAAACTCACAAGAGTCCATTTAGCATAATATAGGACCTTTAAAGTCCATATCTCTGGTTAGTCCATTCATTTCTCTTCATAGCCACGGGACAGTTGAGACAACACAACAAAACCAAAGAACGGCACATAAAGAAGTTTACACAACTCCAAAATCACCATCAAACTAACCCCAAGGACCTGAGTAACAAAAGGAAGGAGGATAAACCTAGCCAAGCGTTTCACAAAGAACGCTGGGTGAAAAATCTTTCACCCAGCGTGCTCACTCAGGCAGAGAAAGAAATACTTTCCAAAGGACTGAATTTTTCTGTGACTCCTAACCGCATCCCCACGGTGGATTACATCACAGCAGCAGAAACCGCCATCAGGAACAACAAGCTCACGGAGACAGAAGCTGGAGACCTTAGACTGAAATTAACAGCTGCACTGAGCAATGCCAAACCTCCACCCTCCAATGTAACACCGGAGGAAAGGAAGGCCATCGCTGCTCTGGAGAAGGACCACAGCATCAACATCCTCCCAGCTGACAAAGGGAGATGCACTGTGATCCTGAACTCAGCTGATTATGAGGCTAAGGTTAACAGCCTACTCAGTGACACCACAACCTACGAATTACTAAAACGGGACCCCACCAATGTGTACAAAAAGAAGATCATTGATTGCTTGCAGAAGTTGCAGAAGGAAGAAGTCATTGATCGACAGCTATATTACAGACTGTACCCTGGTGACGCCATCCCTGGCATCTATGGCCTCCCAAAGATCCACAAACAAGGAGTACCACTCAGACCCATCGTATGCAGCACAGACTCCATCACATACAATGTGGCCAAACACCTAAAAACCATCTTGGCTCCGCTGGTGGGTAACACGGAGCACCACATTGAGAACACAGCCGAATTTGTGAACAAAATCAAGCATCTCCAGTTTGACCGGGATGAGACTATGGTTTCCTTTGATGTGACCTCTGTTTTCACTTGTATCCCTACATCGGTAGAGGTGGAGGCAGCAAGGAGGAGACTACTGGAGGATACTAAGCTAGAAGAGAGAACCAAACTTTCACCCGACCAAATCTGCCAACTGCTGGAAATTTGTTTAAGTACCACCTATTTCTAGTTCAGAGGAAACTTCTACAAGCAAATCCACGGCTGTGCAATGGGCTCACCGGTCTCCCCGATCATTGCAAACTTATGCATGGAACAATTTGAACAGAGTGCCCTGGCCTCATATCCAGGCACTCCACCCACGCACTGGTATCGCTTTGTTGATGATAATTTCTCAAAAATCAAAATTCAAGATTTGGAACCTTTTACTGCACATATCAATTCTGTAGATCCGAACATCAAATTCACACGTGAAGATGCCAAGGACAACACATTGGCCTTCTTAGATTGTGCAGTAACGATAAGAGAAGACCAGCGACTCCAGGTAGAGGTCTTCAGGAAGCCCACACACACCGACCAATATCTGCTTTTTGATTCACACCACCCACTTCAGCACAAACTGGGAGTCATTCGGACATTACAACACAGGGCCCAAGTGGTTCCTACAAGCGCAGAGGGAAAGGAGAAAGAAGAACAACACGTGGAGAAAGCCCTCTCCGTTTGTGGATATCCTAAATGGGCTTTCAGTAAAACGAAGAGAGCAAAGAAACAGGACAACAGAGAACCAGAGCCCAGGAGAAGGGGTGTAACTATCCCTTACCTGGCTGGCGTTTCCGAAAAACTACAGAGGATCTTCAGACAACATGAAATCCCAGTCTATTTCAAACCCACAAACACTTTAAGACAAAAACTGGTCCATCCTAAGGACAAAACACCGAGCCACAAACAAAGCAATGTGGTCTACTCCATTCAGTGTAGTGAAGACTGCAGTGAGCGCTACATTGGAGAAACAAAACAGCCACTTCACAAAAGGATGTATCAACACAGACGGGAAAACCAGGGTGGGCCGCAATCTGCCGTACATCTCCACCTAAAAGCCACAGGCCACTCCTTTGAGGACAGTGAGGTCCAGATCTTGGCCAGAGAAAAGAACTGGTTTGAGAGGGGAGTTAAAGAAGCTATTTTTGTCAAGAAAGAGAATCCTTCCTTGAACAGAAATGGAGGTCTCAGACATCATTTGTCTCCCATCTATAACTCTATCCTCAAACCTAAATCAAAACAAACTGGGAAAACAATGGGACTAGCCAGGACATGTCCAGAGGTGTGAAAACACCATCATGGCCCTGAATGGATATGCTAACTACTCCCCCACTCCCACTCCATATTGAACCACCTAACTAACAGAAACTGTAAATAAATATGTGTTGTCTCAGAGTAATTTTCATTGTAATTAAGCTCCTCCCTTCAAGCAGATATAAAGCAGTGTCCACCAGCATCTGACCAGAACTGAAGAAGCAGCTTGGAGCTGCGAAACGTATTCGACCAAATAAACTCTGTCCAGTTGACAAATTAAATTTCTCCTTTTGCTATTTCTCTAATACATAATTAACATGATTTAATTTAACATTTAAGATTGTTCTAAAAAATGCTTAGGCTTTTCTAGTTTTGTAATTTTTATGAAGTTTATCATTTCACTTCCTGGTTGGACACGGGCAGCAGATAATAACTGTTAGAATAATTGTGTATATATTTTATCCCATATTTGCTATAAGCATTTATATATTTTATCCTATATTTGCTATAATCATATGTTAGATATTTGTGTGTTTTGAATAACCTCTTTGTGCTTTATACTATGTGCAGTACTTTTACTTGTGGAAGCAGATGATGTGGCCTTCGAAACGAGAAAGGTTCCCAGGCCGCAGAATGCAGCTGCCTGATAACTGTGTCTAACATATTTGATAAAATGCATAATTGTGTCTATTCTTTTTATTGCTTAACCTTCCCCCTTAGAAACATTGTAACTAGGGACCATCCTAAATAAAATGGGGAGGACGGCTTTGAGTGCTTCAGAGCGTGTCGGAGATTGTAACTGTAAGACACTCTCTGTCCGTTCTCCTCGCGAGTAAAACTTATTAATCTCTTGTCTTTCTTCTTGTGATTACAATGTTTAGGTGGGTTTGAACCTGACATTAACTTGGTCCTTCGAGCCGGATTCCAAGACACCTGGAGACTCCATCGGACGTTAAGAATCCAGAAAGACCGTGGCCACGGCGGAATAATCCCTTTCTCGGGCTGGTTGTCTTCTCGTCGGTTGGAGTCCGACGGTTGACGGAATACCGAGGGAGAAAGACAACAGAGGGTGAGTAAGTCTTGACTTAAAAAGAAGCGAATGACTGAGGGTCGTTGCGCGTAGACAAACCCTATAAATCCTAGGCACTGATAGGTAAGATAAAGGACGGCGGAGTCCAACTACTAGATACAAGGAAGTATGCTAGGGAGTAAAATTCCGTAAACCAAAGGACGGCGGAGTCCTCTTCGTGTTAAATTCCGTAAAACAAAGGGCGGCGGAGTCCTCTTCGTGTTAAATTCCGTGAGTAAAAGTAAAATAGGAGTGTGAATGAGTGTGTGAGTGGAAGTTAATAACCACTAGGTTATTAATTTCATACCAAAAGATTGGGGCTGGAAATAGTGAGTTTTGTGGATGTAAAGACAAGATTTCTCCACCTTAACGGGTAGAAGTGAGAAATACCACAAAATAAATTAATCACTATCCCAATCGGATCTTGAAATCAGTCTTAGAGACTCCCTATGAGTGACAGACTGATCCAAATTGTGACAAAATGGGAAACTTATTGCCTGGAAAAATCCAGACTCATCGCTGTACCAGCGGCTGAGTCTGGTCACTGGTGGTCCAGCAAATTTTCCTGGGTGGGCAACAATGAGCAAACAGACAGCAAAATAAACCAATCAGAGAAGAACTAACGGGCAGCGAAGTGAACCAATCAGAGAAGGGCGGACGTGACGTCGGCAACGCGACACGAAAATCTACAGGGGGAAAGTAAATAAACAGTAGCAAAGAACGGAGAGCTAATTCAACATGGCTAGCGCTACAGAGATCGTTGTAAATGACGTGTGTCGCTGTTGCGGTAAAAACATGAGACGTGGTGTAACTGGAAACTTTTATAAGTCACGAAGCTCACCGTTGTTGCAACGACTTGTGAACTTGGGTCTTGCATTAAGACTTGAGTTAAATAGATCGATTAGAGTGTGCAAGCCTTGTGTAAGCCTTGTCGGGCGCTTGGAATGGGACCTAACCATTTTTCGCAAATGGCAACAAGACGTGGAAACTCTCACTACTGAAACAATAACAGAGGATTCATCTGGACCTGGTGACAAACGAAAACGCTCAACTCCTTCTAAAACTCCAAGAGCACTGAAGAAGATCCGGCGTAGTCCTCCCCCCACTCAGTCCGCAACAAGGCGAAGCATCACACAGGTAAGCGTGCTATTGCTAAACACTTTACTGAGTGCTAAGTCTGTAGGCTGTATCTAAGTAAACATTAGAGACATGGAAGAACCCAATTCACTAATGTGTTACTTCTTACGGATCAAGGCATTTGTCACTCTGTAGAATTAAAGTAATTAACCTATAAAACGACGTTGTGCTTTTTTAAATGCCCGCTCGTTTACAAGTTGACACATACATTGCTGTTAATCGATGTGTTATAACACATTCCCGATCTATTTGCACAGTAATAAAGAGAAAATTAGGATGATACGGGTATTGACTGAGTTGAAAGATGTATCTTCTCCCCCACCCCCCACAGCCTTGATGCATCAGTAGATGGTCTTTTTAACAAATGGTTATTAATTGTCACATCCTGTATTCTTTAACATTTATGAACATTGTGTCTTCTATTTCACAGGTCATTACTGAGAACACAAGCAAAACTGTTGTCAAGGTTTCTTCTCCGTCTGAAGCTGGGATCATTCAGAACATAACTAATAAAAAGTTGAAAACTGCATCCAACTTGATTTCAGCTCATAAAGAACTTTAAATAAAATAAAAGATTCACCTTATCATTAGTGAAGAAAGTGAGTGCCTCTCAAACCCAAACAAAAAATTTATGCTGTGGAAAACTACACCAGAGAATCTCCTTGTGGACCTTGAAAACATGTCTCATTTTTTGCTGTCCATTTTCCAATCAGTCAACAGCAAAAGTCTACCAGCTGCTTGCACTGCACTTTGTATAGAACTACGAGGGAGAGAGCCTCGGATGTCAGCCTTTGCTTATTATCTAAATAGTATACTGCAGCATGGAGGCACTAAAAAGGCTGCCTTGAAGAGGTTAAGCAAAATGGCCATCAAAACATCATACCAGCATGCAATCGGCAAACAAAAGGAGTTAGTAGCCATGTGTGGAGAGAGACTACAGGAGCTCTAAGTCTCCACTGAACTTTACCTGACCTCTGGGGCAGGAGGGCTCTCTGAGGACATGCCCAGTGTGAATGAAGGTGAGATACTATTTCACTAAAATATGACAAAAAACTAAATAAACAAATACTACTTTATTGTTTGTATGTGAATGAATTTGTAATTTGCTTGATCATACTTTATTCTACAGATGACAATCCTCAAAGCAGACTCCTTCATCTTCAGCCCATTTGCTGTCTCGGAAGCTGCAGATGTGAATGTTCCACATGCTACCACACAGCTTCAGGCGCCATCCACATACTCCATGATATTTGATAATATGGACTTCTTCATGAAGGCACACCAGCAGTCCTCACTGATAAACAAGAAATCCCTTCACTGAATTCATATCGCCATAGAAGATCATATCCACCTCAGTAATGTAAGGCCACATGTGGACATTGGTATATATGATCTTGAGGTTTTCAAGCATCTTTCCAGGGTTGTGGTACATTACATTCCACATGAGTATTCTGAGTAAATGTTGCTACGCTCCACAGACATGTACACATTTACCACACTGTTTTACAGCAGCAACATGTAATTCATGCATTGAATGTGTTGCAGTGACAATAATTATTTACTTTGATTACAGTACCTCCTTGGTGTGCTATTTAATAAAAATCTGTAAAAGGCATTTCTCAAAACACTGTTTATTTTTAGTGTCATACAAACAAATACAATTAGTTCAAAGCCAATCCTAGTACAAGGTGTTTTGCTGGTGTACAATTGTTATGTGTCCAAAACTAATGTGTTTTGAAATTGCTCCAAGAGGTTCTGTAAGAGCAACTTGTCTTCATATGTCACCTCTCTTCTGACAAGATGCGCCGAAACACCACTTTGAGGCAGTTCATACACTGGGGTGGTCTCCTGACAACCTTCTGGGTGACATTGGCATACTGTGTGACAGTAGGTGCAACACAGATGACCTGGTATAATTGCTGTGGTATACTCAAGTCAAAATGACTGTACAAAGCCGTTTTGTATTTAGCAGCTCCTTGACTACCTGATCTGCCTTTGTGTGCTGTTTGATGCGATAAAAAACTGCATGTGTTTACCATCTCTGCCTGCCCTACCCATCTCCTGCACAATGGCTTGCACATCCTCTGGAACACCGTACATAACAACATGAGATATGTTTGGAGATATGTCTTTGACTTCCTGTACTATCCAGTCCATACAGTCCAGCTGAGGTCCTGATACAGGAATCTGTCCAAGTCTGATGTTGGTCCGGTTTGGGCTTTCAGTCACAGTGACCGCCTTTTCCAGATGAAGCTGCCTTATCACTCTGTCTCTTGACTGGACATCAGCAGAGGCAGTTAGGGCCATTATAGGGGTACCTGTGAAACAACACAAACAAAAATATCAAAACAAAACATTATAGGTTCTGAAAGAGTAAAAAATGAATTGAATACCAACCTGCTTTGCCTGGAATTTGCCTACTCTTGCAAAGCCCTCCCTGAAGGCACTTTTTCCTTTGTCAGCCAGTCCACTGGTAGGAAAAAAGTAAAAAAAAAACATGAGTACAACAGATCTGCATAGTAAATGAATTGTAGCCAAGCATCAATACACTCTGCATAACTTTATTACATTACATAACTCATCAACTTGTAGCTTCTGCGCTCATGTGGTCCACGGAAAATGTTTTTTTCCTGAGTTGACAGCAGTGTGTTTACGTCACACAGTATATGGAGAATCATTTGTTTTTTATCTTAATCACTTTGACTAAACGCTACTACATTTAGGGGTTTAATGACAGTTACCCAATGCCCATATAAGAGCAAAAGATCTGCGCAAGACCCACACTACTGTATAAACATAATGAAGCTAATTACCGATATAGCTCTTTATGTTAAGTAGCTCACGTTAAAATAAACAAATAACGTTTAGCTTTTGAAGAGGCTAACAACAATGCTGTATGCAGCTGTTAACGATATGTAGCTAATGTTTAAGTAAACAAATAAGGTTTAGCTTTTGAGGAGGCTAACAACAAAACATACTGCCACATCTGGGGTTATTGTTGTATGTTAAGCACTTTGGTCAACTGTGGGTGCTTTTAAATGTGCTACACAAATACATTAAGACACCCGGTGACGTCTAAATCCCGACTTTCTGAGATAAAAGCACGCGAATGCAAACGAGCCATAAGCTAACCCAAACTTCTCATCTCGGAAACGCGAGCACCACATGAACGCAGTTAGTTACGCTGTATAACAAAGTAATACCTTACCATTTGTATGTGAGATGAACCTCATCCACCACAATTCCAACAAGCTCCTTGATGTTACACAGCAAGCGCCTCCATTTGTCATTTAACAGCCCAACAGTAACTCCGCTTTTCCGCTGAAAATCTCCTCATCACTATTGACTCCAATCTGCATGGCGATAACTCCGAGCTTAGAGGACTCTGTTACCTGCTGCTCCATGAGTGCAGAGGAGACACGGCGACTACAACGGGATGTTCCAACAAATGGAGCCGTTTGACAGATTAAGCTTTTCCCAAAGCCGGTAGGAAGCAATGCGAAAACATCTTTAAAAAAAAAAAAAAGAAAGAAAGAAAGGCCTCTAGAGCTGTCAGCTGCTGTGGTTTTAATGACTCTATGTGTTTTTGGTCATTTAAGACCATTAAAGATTTGAAAGCTGAATGGAAGAAACTTTCAGCTCTCCAGTGCGCCATCTTGATTCAAAACTGAGGGGAACTTCCGCCGCCTAAGAGTGACGTTGCCGGCAAAGGATGCGTCACTTCAATGAACGAATCAGATTGCACGACCGTGTCGAACCGGGGATTTCAAGCAGGGCGGAGGACATGGGGACCAGACGGATATGGAGCTGTATTACAAATACAGAGAGGTATCCTTCTGGATTTCCAGGCAAGGAAACTTATTAACAACCAGTAAACCTAGAGACAGGTTACAATGTAAGGATTATAAAATAATGGAAGCAAAAAATGCAGGATACAATAAATACCTAGACTTATGGGTTAAAAAATATAATTTTAAAGGTAGACTGAGTGTAGTGACCTTAGAGACATTACGCAACCAGATAAAAGAAAAAACAAAAAATAATGAGAAGAAATTGCGCAAACATGGCATGAGAGAGTTAGACTGTTGGTTAGAAGTAGCGAGAGTGAGAGAGGGGCGACAAAAGAGAAAGCAGGAAAGTAGAGAGGACAGAAATAAATGAGAGGAAGTGTTTTTTCACAGAAAAGAGGATGAGACGACAGTGGTAGCAGCGGTGCAGTTAGTACAGGGAGCAGAAACAGGAGATAACCCACACCCTCCCCCGTACGCTGAAGAGACACAGGCACCCAAAACATATGCGGAAGCAGTGAAATCTCCAACATACTCCGACTTGACAGAACTTAAAGGCGCTGTAGGAGGACCAGTAACCCGTAGTAAGACAGATAAACACTGGGAGTGGTCCAAAGATATGGGTGGGGGTTTAAATGAAATGCCCACAGCTCCAGAATTAGAAACATCACCGCGCAACCCTTTTAAACATGATCCAGACCCAGACCCTTGCACACGACTATTTCCAATGATAGAAGTAGCAAACCCCAGAGCAGGACAGGACAATCAACCACCAACTATGATGGTTTATAGAACCTGGACAACAGCAGATGTAAAAAAAGCAGTAGAATAATAATAAAAAGGGGTGGGACGAGATACAATTTCCACGAGACGAGACACGAGACTGGATCTACAAGCATGAGACCTTTACTATAAATAAATTGTACAATCCAGTTCCCAATTTTATTCTCACCATTTTTTTATTTTACTTTATTTCATATTTTTCCTGTAGCTCTGCTTTTTGTGACTACAGCTTCTCAAAAAATGTAGCTCGCCAGTACTTTTTATCCAATCCAAACGTAAAAACACGAGGGAAAATTTCACGAGATCATTTTCAGCATGTGTGCACAATTTAGTGATCCCTAATAATATACATTTCGTTGAACTACTAAATTACGCAGTAATTATGATTTGTTATTTGTTTTGTTTAATCAGTGTTTATACTGTCAGAAAAATGCTCTGCATTTGGGTTGAGTTGATGACATAGACAAAGGGATTCTGTTTAAACCATAGAACTATAATAAAATCTTATTATTCTTATAGATCATTATTATTATAGATTCATGGTTTAAACTGGTCTTTAATGGTTTATAATAGTTTATAATGGTTTATAATGGTCTTATTATGGCTCCATGGTTTAAACTCACAGTTAACTTACTACCTGTAGACCTATTTCACATTTCGTTTTCTACTTTTCTTTCACACTTTTCTTCACTGATGAAAAACTATGCTGAGTATTTTCCACAGGTAATTTAACCAAACCAAGTAACAATTAGTCACATTTCGGAATCTGTCAAATGCACTTTAAGTTTAAGAAATAGTGTAGTCTAAAATGAAAAGTTAGGTTAGCTAGTTGTCTCAAAAATGAACGACCGGTTAACAACAACACACAGATAAACTGAGTTTTTACAGAAATCGGCTTGTACGGTCTCAGAAAAATAGTCTACATTTAAAGTTTAATGTTTCACCTCTTCTTCACTTGAATAATAAGCACATTGTGATGATGATGAAATGGCCTTGGCACTTTCTGTTTATTGTCCACTGACTTTATACTCTGTTATTTTATGTTTTTCTAACATCAGTCTTGGGACAGTCTGGTTGTGTGGAGTTTTCGTTTGAACCACGAGAGGGCGCCAGAAGCTGAGGCTCTGAGCATGAGGAGGAGGAGGACTCTGTGGATAATGAGTGTACTACAGGTTTGTAGACTGAAATAAAGACGGGGCTAGACTCTTCACAGACCTGACTTTTACATATTCTGGTGAAGGGGCTGAAACCTCTTTGGAGAATTTGAAGCAAGAATAAAAAAATTAAAAATTAACCAACCATTGGGCTTCTATAGCTTTACAGTGAGTGCAATATTAATTCAGTCCACACTCCAGACACGTGGTACGCTACTATTGTAGTAGGCTCTCCCACCACCAACACTCACATACCACACCCATAAGGCAATGTGGGTCAAGTATCTTGCCCAAGGACACACGGTGGCATCTGGTATTCCCAGTGGTTTCCCATCTTAGTATTAACCAGGCCCAGCCCTGCTTAGCAAAAGAGATCAGATGAGATTAGGCTTTGAACAAACTATTGGTGAATACACCTTTTGTGAGATACTAAAAATGTGGTACAAATTTTAACAATATACATGTATAAATAAAAATAATACGGACTGTATCAGCAGAGGTGCAAGAAACACCAAATCTTCTCGTCTTATCTGGTGGGGGGTTGGCCACATGTTTGTTTCTTGCTTTGCCTGGAATATTCCACTGCATGGCATTAAATTTATGTTGCATTTAGCCAAGGTGTTATTATTACTAAGTAAATACCATACCGTGAGCAGGGTTGCTCCCCTCCTTGAACCGCCACCTTAACGTGGTGGAGGGGTTTGAGTGCCCGAATGATCCCGGGAGCTATGTTGTCGGGGGCTTCATGCCCCTGGTAGGGTCACCCAAGGCAAACAGGTCCTGGGGGACGGGTCAGACTAAGAGCGGTTCAGAAGCCCCTTATGATGAGTATTAGAACAAGACCAGCTACGTCGCCCGGATTGGCGTTACCGGGGCCCCACCCTGGAGCCAGGCCTGGGGTGGGAGCTCGACGGCGAGCGTCTGGTGGCCGGGCCTTCCCCCACGGGGCCCGGCCGGGCACAGCCCAAAGGAGCGACATGGGGTCGTCCTCCCGTGGACCCACCACCCGCGGGAGGATCCATAGGGGGCCGGTGCAGAGTGATCTGGGCGGCAGTCGAAGGCGGGGGCCTCGGCGACCAGATCTCCGGACATGGAGACTAGCTCTGGGGACGTGGAATCCTGGACGCCTCCCTTGGGAGGTGTTTCAGGCATGTCCCACCGGGAGGAGGCCCCGGGGAAGACCCAGGACACGCTGAAGGGACTATGTCTCCCGGCTGGCCTGGGAACGCCTTGGGGTCCCCCCGGAGGAGTTGGAGGAAGTGTCCGGGGTGAAGGAAGTCTGGGAGTCCCTGCTTAGACTGTTGCCCCCGCGACCCGGCCCCGGATAAGCGGAAGAAAATGGATGGATGGATGGAGCAGGGTTGCCTCTCCACAGATCTGACCTGTACTTTGCCTGTCACGCTTCAGCCACCATGCCCCTCTGCAAACTGAACATTTTTATAATGTGTAAAAAAAAAAAAAAACTTCAATAAAAAGAGTGACACACTGAATGAAGAGATCAGAAAATCCCAGTTTTTAATCCAATACTTTTACTTATTATCAAATAGGCCTCCACAAGTATGTCTCTGAAAACGCCGTAACACGCCATCGTCCATGAAAAACCCTTAACACGTGTTCATTTGGCAAGCACCATTAGAATTCTGTCCTGTGCTTCATGTAGTGAAATGTGGAGGAAAATTATAGATACCCATGCAAAAGTCCCTGTGAAATGTACATAATTTATTGCAAAGTGTCATTGAAATTTTATAGAATTTTTAAATATATATTTTTTAAATTTTCAATGACTTATTATTTCGTTGTTACTTATATGATTCCCTCACATTTGTAACAGCGCTTTTGTCAGTTTTGCGGTCTTGTAACCAGCATTAGTTATTAAAGAGGGGGTATCTTACTTCAGTGGAGTATTAGCCGTAACACATAACATGTTTAGATCACCATGTTCCCTTTTATTGTTTTGAAAATGCTATATTCACTGAAAACAACGTATTAACATAAAAACTTTTGTTTTTGGGGCTCCCTTTGCTCCCTGTGTCACTCCCCCTTCAGAACACTATCACACTCAACATGAATCCCACTAATGAAACTGCTGCACATCACATCATGTTTGTCTGATGTTGTTGCTGTGTACAATTTTGTATCATGTTTGTGTATATTTATGGAGAATTGTTGAGTGGGAGCATGGGTGATGTAGGCATGTGGACAGAGCCTAGTAGCTCCTACAGCCAGCTGTAAGGAGGGTTTGAATAGAGCCTGGGAGAGATTGCTAGATGACTCAAACATGCATGGATGACATCTTAAAACCTCTTCAGCATTAAAACAGGGTAGAAGCTCCAAAATAATCGATTTTGCAGAATACCCCCTCTTTAAGTTTGTCAGATTTTTTACACATACTTGACTGGAAATGATCTTATGGCATTGAAACATTAATTATTTCCATCAAAATCCCAAAAAATCCATTCATACAAAATAAAAAATGTGAGTAGAAAACAAAACAAAAAATCAAAAATCATTTTTTAAATTAAAAATGTCTATGCATCCTGAAATTGATACTTTGAAAATTGTCTTAACAAGAGCAGGTATTAAAGTCCATTTTGTCAGTTTTTACTCAAAATCTTGTTGACTCTTTAGTTTTTCCACCAGGTTTGTTATGGAAAGGTTCCACCTGGTGTTTCTGTCGAGAAGTCCCAGTTTCTCCAGAATGGGCCCTTTAAGTCCAGAGTCCCATGTTTAAAGTAAGTCTTTCATTTTTACATTTTTGCTTTTACTTGAAAACGAATGTCCACACGAGGTAACATGACCTGAAGGAATCATGTGGAGTTTGAGTGGATTTGACATATTTTTAGTTAACTCGAGCAAAAATAATGAACACCTTTTAAATAATGAAATATATTTCATTGTGATATGCTGTCAGTAGATTCTTTGCTTTTGAAATAAACCAACTATTATTGTCTTGAAACTAGATTTTCTTTTTAAGATTGTAAATAATTGTAGATGCACACTGCAAAAAATATTATCAGTAAATCTGAAATGAATTGATTTAAGAATATCCAATCTTACTTTGAATCCTTTAGTAAACATTCTACCAAAGAAAAAGAATAAGAGAGAACAATGGCCAATTTCACTATTCAAGTAAAGATAAAATATGAATTCAAGTCATATTCTCACATTTTATAAATATGAATTCACTGTCCTGAGGGAGTCGGACTGCAGATGGCGCTGTCATCCTGCCTCCACAGGTAGGAAGACAGCGATAAAACCTGTATAAATCAGCTGACCGGACACGTCCCACAACGTCACGTGACCACCTTGAGGAAGCTCGCTAGTGAGCAGTCGAAACTGTCAGGTATGAAAACTAACTCTTGGTCTAAAAAAAGAACCTAATAATATCAAGTCAAGCCAATTTAATGTATCCATAGATAATACTTTTTAAAGTGTAATAACTAAATAAATGTAAAATGTTAAGCTTTTCTATCTGGTCTGTTTCCTAAGTTTTAAGGCAAAATAATCTGCCTGTAGAAAATGAGGTCATTGCTTATTTGAAGAACAACAAGTAAAGAACATCCATTGGTTGTTTTTCCATTGAAGCAATTAGACTGGCTCTCTTGTATTCTCACATATCACCACTAGATGCTGTCTACATCACTACAGTCTGATAGTGTGTCAGCTTTAGTCTGGCAGAAGAAGACCAGAGACATTGTCAGACTGCAGTAACGTAGACAGCATCTAGTGGTGAAGTGTGAGAATACAACAGGGGCGGGTCGGGCAGTCTAATTACAAACTGGGACATTAAAACCAGTCAGAAAAATATTTTTGTCAAATATTTCAGATCTCGTCAGTAAAAAGCAGCCAAACCATCTCAAACCCACACCCCTCTCTCCCCCGGTCACTCCCTTTGTGGACACTCGTTGGGCAGAGTTCATACGGTGGTCACCCTCATTACCACCTCTCGGTTGGCCCCCGCGCCGAGCCTGCGGTCCTGGGGTCGGAGCTGGCTCAGGATGTGGAGGATGGTGTAGCCGCAGTGCTGATCCAGGATAGTCCTTAGCCTCCTCCTCCTCCTCTGCCCCCCGCTGCTGCCCCCCAGGCCGGACCCTAGGGTGCCACTCCGCCCGCCCCTTGCCCCACCCTTCCCCCCCGAGCTCAGAGGGTCCCCCAGGTCCTTGGACTTCTCATAGTTCAGTACTTTCCACTGTTGGTTGACGGCCTGCCAGCGCTTAAAGATCCTGTACACAGAAGAGCCCTCGTGGATGATCAGGCCTGAGGAGAGGCAGAGAGAGAGGGAGTTTAGTTTGAACTGTTTTGTAGAGCAGGTTAAAGGTGTACCATGTTACTTTTCTGGTGGACTGGCTTCTAGCTGTTGGTCAGGAGGACTACCTTAGCTACCTACTATGCATGCTTTGGGTTAGTGTGAAAAACCACAATGCTTCACACCTAGAACATCTAACACATGTATCAGCTCTTTGCATTACATCTATTGTGTATTTGTATTTTTTAGTATAATAACACAGTAGCTGTACCTATGCAAACGATGTCCATGAAGCCATACATGCCGTAGCAGATCTGGAAGAGCAGGTCCTGTCTCTGCCATTTGGCTGAGGGGCTGAGGGATGACCAGATGAGCCACGAGATGCTGGCGATGAGGAAGAGAGAGCCCAGGATGATGGCTGCGATCTGCACCTTCTCAATTACCGTCAGGGAGATGGCCTGCCACTGGACAGCACAGGAAAAGGGGCATTTAAAGGTGGGCACAAGGTATACTGTATACAAAGAACACCATGATCTGAGGAAGATCTTCATTAAATGCAGTTTGGAGGTAAATGTGCAGGTTTTGTCTTGTTTTCTATGTTCACTGTAGTGGCCTGGCACCAGTGATACTACACCTCTTATGTGACCCTTGGAGCCTTGCATGTATAACCTGGAGTCTTGACTTTTACATTAATTGTAAGTAAGCAGTAAGTAAGAAGTGGGTGGAGATAGAGGGTAGGTGAAAACAATACAGAATTACTCAAGCATGCACGAATCACTCTAAATACAACTCTGAGTACGTTAATGGTGATGAATCTCTGTTAGTTCTTTATATAGTTATTTTTTTTTTTTAGCTTTTATCATTTATATACAGGGTGGTCAACAGTATCAACAGGAAATCAATACTAAAACTAGTATAGAAACTACTCATTTGAGCAGGCATCGATACTAAAAAAGTCCCATTGACAGGACAGAAATGAACCTTTCCTGAATAGCTTTAGAATGATCTATAAGATGAAGTATAAAAGGACTTACACAGTTATAAGGCCACATGGGAATAGAAAAGAAAGTACTATTATTTAATGTTGAAAATGACATTCTGTTGTTTAAATAAAGAGTGTTTTTATTATCATCGTGGTATCAGAATCAGGATCGAGACTATTCCTTAGTATCGAAATCGAGTTTAAATGTTTAGCATCGTGACAACATTACGACATATATTGTTTGTTTTAATTTCATGTGTGTGTTTGAGGCTCACGGATTCACATGTTGTGGTTTTTGTGTTTATTCAAATAAGACAGTGTGTGAGTCATTTGCACTGGGCTCTGGTACAGACTGAGCTGTGTCTGTGTCTGTGCTGGATCAGAGAATAACACTAGACTCTGCAGTAAGAGACATCACATGTAAATAAGTGTTCTGTAGACCAGTTTTTCTCAAACTGTGGTACATGAGCTCCTTCAAGTAGGACATGGAGCTCTTCAGTTTGTGGGTTTGTCTCATTTAGAGTCATTTGATCCACTTTTTGTCCTCCTTTGTATCATTTCTTGTTTAGAACTACAGTGAAAATGTAGTCCGCTTTTAGACTTAGTTTAGCCCTAGATTAGACCTGGAATAGTCCTGTTATAGACCTGGTTTAGCCCTAGATTGCCCTGGAATAGTCCTGTTATAGACCTGGTTTAGCCCTAGATTAGACCTGGAATAGTCCTGTTATAGACCTGGTTTAGATCTTAGTCTTTTCTTTGGTGGTACTTGGGGTGAAACGTTTGAGAGCCACTGCTGTAGACATTCAAATAGGGGTTAAAAGTGCACTGTGTAACTTTACAGGTGGAGGGTCTGAAACCTGCTTGTCTCATATATATATTATATTATTGTAATTCTCCATGGGAACAAGCAGGCGACAACACCGGCTATGGCTATTTAGCAATAGCATTCTCGCCTCACAGTAAGAAGGTTCCAGGTTTGCCTTTCAGGTCACTTGGGCCTTTCTGTGTGGAGTTTGCATGTTCCTCCTGTGTCTGCATGGAGTTTGCATGTTATTCCTGTGTCTGGGTTTCCTCCAGGCACTTTCTGACCTGCAGGGGTGTTGTGTTACAGGGACAGGTGGCAAGTGACAGGTGTAGTGCTTGGTCTCACCTGCAGGGGGTTCTTGGTGCTGATGGCCAGGACCTGGTATTTGAAGTAGCAGAGCTCACAGCTCCAGGAGCCTCTCTCACTGATCCACCTGATCAGACATGGCTGATGTGTGCAGCGAACAGAGCCGTCACAGCGGCACGGGCTCAGCAGCTCCCCCTACAGGAGAAAAAGAGACAACACGATAAGACTTCAGGGGGTAGTAACTAAGATAAGATAAGATAATTCTTTATTTGTCCCACAATGGGGAAATTGCAGTGTCACAACGCAAGTTTCAGAAACAGTAGGAAAATAAGAGCATGCATCAAAATCAAGATAAATAATAATAATAAGTATTTACAATCAACTAAAAAAACACAACACTGTAAAGCTAAAAAGGTACAGGAACATTGCACAATAAGTGTCTTTGATTCTGAACAGTGAACAAACAGCAGTTAAAGTGACTCCAGTATAGTAATAAATAATATTACTACAATAAAGTGACTCAGATGATTGTGTACAGTGCAGTGATGGACAGTGGTGGTTAAATAAATAAGTAGCAGGAAAAGTGACTTTAAATAATATTGCACATTGTTATTATTACTATGGAGATGACACATGGTTGCTATGGAGATGACACATGACTAGCATTGTTCATTATACAGTCTGACAGCAGCAGGAAGGAAAGACCTGCGAAATCTCTCCTTAACACAGCGAGGGTGAATCAGTCTGTCACTGATGCTGCTCTCCAGAGCAGACAGGGCGTCCTGCAGGGGGTGACACTCATGGTCCAGCATAGACATGAGTTTAGCCAGGACCCTCTTGTCCCCCACCTGCTGCACCAAGTCCAGAGGACAGCCCAGGACTGAGCTGGACTTCTTGATGATCTTGTCCAGTTTCTTCTTCTCCCTCTCTGTGACGCTGCTGCTCCAGCAGACCACACCGTACAGGATGGCTGATGCCACCACAGAGTCATAGAAGGTCCTCAGGAGTGGCCCTCTCACTCCAAAGGACCGCAGTCTCCTCAGGAGATAGAGCCGACTCTGGCCCTTCCTGTACAGTGCATCTGTGTTGAGTCCAGTCCAGTTTATTGTTCAGATGCACACCCAGGTACTTGTAAGAGTCCACTCTCTCAATGTCTCTTCCCTGGATGTTCACTGGTGGGGGGGGGGGGGGGGGGGGGACCATCTCCCTGGTCCTCCCCGCGTTGATGAGAAGGTGGTTCCGGTGACACCAGTCCACAAAGTCCTGCGTTAGTCCTCTGTACTCCGCGTCATCATCGTCCGTGATGAGACCGATGATGGCGGAGTCATCTGAGAACTTCTGCAGGACGCAGCTGTCCATGTCATGTCTGAAGTCTGCAGTGTAGAGTGTGAAGAGGAAGGGCGCGAGGACGGTGCCCTGGGGCGCCCCCACACTGCAGGTCATGAGGTCAGACACACAGTCCCGGGCTCTCACAAACTGGGGCCGGTTTGTGAGGTAGTACAGGATCCACTCAGCCAGGTCACAGTCCACTCCTGCCCACTCCAGCTTGTCCCTCAGGAGCAGCGGCTGGATGGTGTTGAAAGCACTGGAGAAGTTGAAGAACAAGATTCTCACAGTGCTGCCGGGCCTCTCCAGGTGGGACAGTGAGCGGTGCATCAGAGAGATTATATATATATTTTTTTTTCATTTTTTTATTTATTTGGTATGAGGGACAATGTACATTAATAAACATTACAACAAATGTAAATATACCCGAGTTAGCCGAAAAGGCTATTTTTCATCGGTAGTCCCCCTGCCAGATGTTAATAGGCATCCTAAAAATAACAGTCATAAAAATACACAATAATAATACTAATACAGTGGGAAAATTCATGGAAAACAGTACATTTTATAAAAGCAGTAACATTTAAATATACATACACACAGAGAACAATAAAATACAATAAATGAAATTTTTTAGTGTTGGCATGTTTGGGATTCACAGAGCCACTTGTAAACATTAGATTTAAATGACTGAAATGTGGGTAACTCTCTGATTTGTTGGGGAACTGTGTTCCAGTGGTGTGAGGCTGTGAATGAGAACACAGCCTGGCTGAATGCAGTTTTACGGAGAGGGATGATACAGTCCCCTCGAGGGGAACCTCTGGTGTGTCTGCTGGATGAAACAGTGATGAATGTAGATAAAGGAGGTGGAGCTAATCCATGCAGTATTTTATATACTAAACAGATGTGGTGAAGTTTAAGTAGGTTTTCCCAGTTTAGTAGTTTGTGTTTCCTGAGTATGTGACAGTGGTGGTATCTTAGTGACTTTTTATCTAAAACTTTTAATGCTTGTTTGTATAATGACTCAAGTGGTTTTATGGTTGATTGGTTTGTATTTGACCAACTTGTCAAACAATATGTGATGTGGGTGAGAATCATTGAGTGAAAGTTCATCTTTGCTGCATCAAATGACAAATTATTTCGAATAAATCTGAAATTTGATAGGTTAAACTGAACCCTGTTTCGAATTATTTTTACATGATTTTTAAAACTAAATTGAGAGTTGAGGTGTAATCCTAAATATTTGAATTTGTTAACTATTTCTAATTTCTGTCCTGAAATAAATATATCTGACTGTACATTGCGAGAGTTCTTAGTAAAAAACATAGAAACGGTTTTTGTGACGTTCAACTGCAGACAACAGCGATTCAGCCTGGATGTGACCTTTGACATAGCTCTTGTTAATTTGTCTGCAACATCCTCTGGACTCTTCCCATGAGTAAAAACAACAGTATCGTCAGCATACATTATGGTGTCACACTGATCACAGATGGAGGGCAGTTCATTAACATATAAACTGAACAAAACTGGCCCAAGTATGGATCCCTGCGGAAGGCCTGTATGTAGCTGTAAAAATGTTGATTTAGTATTATTAATCCTTACAAGATGTGAGCGACTGGACAGGTAGGACTTAATCAGTTGTATAAAATCATTGGAGAAGTTGAAATTAATTAACTTATTCAGTAGGACTGTGTGATTTACGGTGTCGAAAGCTTTCCGTAAATCAAGAAAGACAGCCCCTACCACCCTCCCCTTATCCAGCATTGCTTTTACTTTTTCAATGAATAGACATGTTGCAGTCTCAGTTGAATGGTTATTTCTAAATCCGAACTGCATTGGATGTAATGAAGCAGAATTATTGTTGAGGTGATCAATAATTTGCTGAGTAATTACCTTTTCGAAAACCTTGGATACACATGGTAAGATACTGATGGGTCTATAGTTGGAGGTAAGAAGATGGTCGCCACCTTTAAAAATTGGAGACACCACCGCAGGTTTCCATAAATCTGGGAATGTCCCCTGTCTCATTGAGATGTTAATAATGTGTGTTAATGGTGTGGCTATTGATACACTGATTGCCTTCAACATGAATGTATCCATGCCATAAATGTCCTTGGCTCTTGACAATCTGAGAGATGAAATTATTTTCATAACTTGATTTACAGACACTGCATTTAGCTTCAGTACAGGCTCAGTAATATTAACAGAATTGATAGTGTTCTCATTACTTTGTTCAACAGAGAAACTCTGAGCGATGGTGGCAACTGAATCAACAAAGTAATGGTTTAATGTTTGTGCTACTTCAGCTGGATCCTGTAACAATGTACCATTAATCTTTAACTCAATTGGCTTAGTAATCTTATTTTCTTGCATAGTCAGTTTCTTGATTTGAGTCCAAATTAGTTTTGAGTTACCTGAGGTGTTTTCCATAATAGTAATGAAATAATTTGCCTTTGCTTTTCTCAATGCATTGGTCACTCGATTTCTCAACATTGCAAATTTAAACCTGTCATGAGACAATTTTGATTTTGTGGCTATTTTTAAAGCTCTGTCTCGTGAGATTTTTTACCTCTTCATTCACCCATGGAAGGGTTTGTTTTTTGTTTTTATGTTTAACTGTAACTGAAAATTCGTTAATTGTGGAGCATAATTTTCCTATGAAATTTTGGTTTATTATTTCTACACTGTTATCAGATAGTAAGTCACTCCATTTTATGTCTCTCATTGCTGCTTTGAACTCCTCTTGCTTATTTTTAGGGATACCAAAATGTTCAGTTTTACCAGAATATGTAGTGAACCTTTTACCAATTAGTTTTCTTGAGATGAGCACCATGTTATGGTCTGACAGTCCAGTTATCATATTATATGATTTTGTGATTCTTTCGGGCCTGTTACTAAAAATCAGGTCGATTTGTGTACTGGAGGTATTTGTGATTCGAGTTGAGCCTTTAACAACTTGAACTAAATTGAAGCCATCAGTTACTTGCTTGAGTTTTTTCCTTGCAGTCTTTTGTTCCCAGTTTATGTTAAAGTCGCCCATTACAATTACCTCATTCTTGAAGTCACACTGGCTTAACACATTTTTTAATTTATCATAAAAGCTTGTATTTGATGATGGTGGCCGATAAATGACTAAGAGTGTAAAGGTCATCTGTGGTGCTAAGATAATTTTTAGTCCTATGCCTTCAAAATCACTTGATATGTCCCATTTAATTTCACTGCAACGAATTGTGTCTTTAAGATAGACAAGGACCCCGCCCCCTTTTGCGTCAGTACGGTCCTTTCTATGAATGACGTAACCCGGAACTAGTACAGCAGCAGGTGGTGAGTTTTTGTGGAGCCAAGATTCCGAAAGACAGAGAAAGTCTTGATTTGAGTCCACTAGTAAATGTTTAATCTGATCACTTTTTGGTGTCAGACTACGTATATTTAGGTGTCCACCTAATATACCCGGTGGCTTTGCTTTGCGGTCCCAAATTGTTCTCGAATTATTCACCGTTTGGAAGATCTTCAACTTCATGTGGATCGCTTTGTTTACAATTCGAGGTTTGTTGTTGCTGCACACGTGTTTGTTAGTAGTAGTGTTTAAAGACAGTTTTTTGCTCTGCTGAGGATTACTTTGACTCCGCGGCATGTTGGATGGAACCTTGGATATTATACTCACCATAGCTGGCCTGAGTGGCGAAGACACATTTGTTTTTGCTGCCGGCGCCGAGGCGCCGCTTCCCAGCTGGGGCAGGTGTTCCGGTGTTCCGGTTCTCCATGTGATCATGTCAAGATGTGATTTGTTTACGCTGATGTTTACATTTTTGCGCCACCCTCAGGCTGAATCAGGCATATGCACGCCAAAATGTTTTATCATTTGTATCTGACGTACTGTTTCATTTGCAGATTCGACAAGAACAATGCCGACTCCAATCAAACTTGTATCTGGTATGACTGCGATTAATACGTTGGCTTCAGAATAAAGTAAATTAAGGCTTACGATTGCACATACGCCTATAAGTTGTGTGGTGTCCTTTAATGACTACGATACACAGGTTATAAAAATATAAGTAAGAGGATGTGTGGGCTTCGAACTCACGTCACCCATGAAGAAAATTTATTTTTATTTTTATTTAACCTTTATTTAACCAGGAAAAGACTCATTGAGATTAAAAATCTCTTTTCCAAGAGCGTCCTGGCCAAGAGGCCACAGTTATAGTTACAAAAACATGAACATATACATACAATTTAAAAACACAGATCAGTCAAAAGCTTCAACAGGATTCAGTTAAAACAGTTACACACTAATGATTCAACATCCCTGTTATTTAAGATATGTTTAAAAGAGTCTAAGGAGACCAGCTCCTTTAATTTCAAGTCATTTTGTAACAGGTTCCAGGCCCAAGGAGCAGAAAACTGAAAAGCCTTTTTCCCAAACTCAGACCTAACCCTGGGAACAGACAATAAAAACAAATCCTGTGAGCGAAGGCTGTAGGCACCAGCATCTCTCTGAACTATGTGCCTTTGCAAGTACGATGGAAACTGACCACGAATACATTTATATATAAGTATGTACAAGTGTTTGAGTCTCCGAGTGGCCAGAGACGTCCAGCCCACACGAGTGTACAGCACACAATGGTGTGTGAGCGCTTTGAGGCCAGTGATGAACCTCAGAGCTCCGTGATAGGCTGTGTCCAGAGCTCGCAGGCTCTGAGCTGAAGCATTCATGTAGACCACATCACCATAGTCCAACACTGACATGAAAGTGGCAGCCACAAGCCTTTTTCTGGCCTCAAAAGAAAGACAAGCCCGAATTCGAAAGAAAAAGTAAAATAACACGTCCAGGGCTCTAACCACTAACCTACATTAATGTATCTAAAGTTTGTTCAGCACCTATATCTATCATGCGCGTTACAGGTACATTGGAGGCATGTTAACTTGTGAAAGTCAGTTTTAACATTGGACAAGTTAGCGCTGTTTTTAAAAGCGCAATTCTTTACCATGTGCCTCGTGCGCGCACTACGGCGCTGAACTCTAAAGTCTGCATAAGGTTGCATGATGGTGTTTTAAAAGGCTACAACGCAAACTTCGCTTCCATGTCTTGATGTGACACCTGGCAGGGCATGTTATCTTGTGACACCCACATTGGACAATTTACCACTGTTACTAAAAGTCTGATTGTGCTGTGTCCTTTTGAGGGCGTTGCGTGCCTGGCCAAAATTGCTGATGATCAATTAGAGGGGCTATAATGATCTGAGATCGTGTGTAATAATGTGAAACGAACGCAAAGTCATAAAAGTGTTAGACACAGCGACACGTCGTGGTCACGCAGTGTAGTAGATGGAGTGTAATACTACCAGTGACCTCTTGGGGGCATTATAGGCTGTTGTTATACGGTTATACCAGCGAGTGAGTAGCAGCACAAACATGTTTCGCTGTGCTATGTAACGTTATATAAAAAACAAGAAACTTTCCAATGATGTCCGTGAGTCCTTTCATAACCCAAGATATTACATTTGGCAACGAGGAAACTGGTGAGCTCGGAAGACGCTGTTAATGAACAAAAACAGCTTGAGAGTTCTACAACGCGGATTCTCGGCTAATGTCTGATAACGAGGAAGCTAGTGCTGACGGCGGGATGGCTGTTTCCATGATAGGGACGCTTACTGCATTTGACAGTCAGACGCAGACTTGGGAGGAATATTGCGAAGTTTTGGAGCACTTCTTTGAAGCAAATGGGATTACGGACGCAAGAAGAAAGAGGGCCATACTGTTGAGCTCTGTCGGCAGCAAGACCTACAGTTTGATGAGAAACTTACTAAGCCCTGACAAGCCAGGTGACAAGTCATTCACGGAGTTGACTAATCTTCTTCAGACACATTACAATCCAAAGCCCAGTGAAATAGTCCAAAGATTTAAATTTAATTCAAGGACTATAGCTACAAATGAGACTGTTACAGAGTATGTGGCAGTACTGCGGGAGCTGGCTCAACATTGTAACTACGGAGATAAACTGAAGGAGATGCTACGGGACAGGCTTGTGTGTGGTATTGCTGATGACCGCATACAGAGGAGACTGTTAGCAGAGCCAGAGCTAACATTTGAAAAAGCCTTGAAGCTGGCACAAGCAATTGAGAAGGCGAATAAAGACATACATGATTTACAACCAAAAACGCTGGAAGGTACTGTAAGCAAAAGTACATCACTGTCTGTGCATAAGGTAAAAATGGAATACAAACGGCAAGGCAAGGGTGGTCAGATAACCTGTTATAGGTGTGGAGCTGATCACTTGCCAAGGGACTGTCGATTTTTAAATGAGAAGTGTCACAGCTGTGGAAAGAAAGGACACGTGAGGAAGATGTGCAGGTCAGCGCCCCCTACTGACCACCAGAAAAAGGGGGGAGGAAAGACTGTGCTAAAGGACAGAAAGGAGAGTCACAAAGGAAAAAGGCAGTTCACACATCACGTGAGTGAGTCCCCAGATCCACAATCCAGTGATGAAGAAGTGTTTACACTGCACAACTTGAAAGATGTAAAAATGACAAAAGTTGACCCGATTACCACACAGTTAGACATCAACGGGAACATAGTCCAATTTGAAGTGGATACAGGCTGTAGTGTGACGATTTTGACAAAAACAGAATATGGCAAGTTATGGGAAACTGGACCAGCACAGGAGCTGCAAAATTGCTCAATGACTTTGAAAACATATACAGGTGAAAGAGTTCCCACACTAGGGATGGCAGCTGTAACTGTAAAATACAAAGACAAAGTCAAGCAGTTACCAGTAGTGGTGGTAGCAGGCAGTGGACCAAACCTGCTGGGCTGGGCTTGGCTGACAGAGTTGGAAATGAACTGTGTACATGTCCATAAGATGGAACAGCCTCAGCTGACCCTGAAAAATGTGCTTCAGCAAAATTAAGAGGTTTTCAAAGAGGAATTGGGGACCTGGAGAGGCCCGCCAGCAAAAATATACATAAAAGAAAATGTTATTCCAAAGTTCTACAAGCCAAGGCCAGTACCCTACGCCATGAGAAAGAAAGTTGAAACAGAGCTGGAGAGACTCACAAAGCAGGGCATAATTGAGCCAGTGAAATTTTCAGAGTGGGCTGCACCAATAGTGCCAGTATTAAAGCCTGACAGTTCAGCACGCATTTGTGGTGACTACAAGCTCACAGTGAATCAAGTCTCCAAGCTAGAGCAGTATCCAATACCTAAGTTGGAGGACTTATTTGAGAAGCTGACTGGGGGTGAGAAGTTCAGTAAACTGGACCTCAGTCATGCGTATCAGCAAGTCACGCTGGACGAGGCATCAAAACCATATGTCACCATTAACACACACAAAGGTCTTTTTCAGGTGAATCGTCTACCCTTTGGTGTGTCCTCCAGTCCAGCCATTTTTCAACGTATGATGGAAGGCCTGGTGGCAGGAGTCCCAAATGTGGCGGTGTACTTGGATGACATCCTGCTGACCGGCTGAAGTGACCACGAGCACTTGGAGACCCTAAACGAGGTTCTAAGTAGGTTACAAGAGGCAGGTCTACGGCTGAAGCGAAACAAGTGTACCTTCATGGAGCAAGAGGCGGAATTCCTGGGACACAAAGTGGATGCATCAGGGCTCCATCCTCTGCCAAATAAGGTAGCAGCTATAGAACAAGCACCAACACCCACCAATGTCACTGAACTGAGAGCTTACTTGGGGTTACTCAACTACTACAACAGATTTTTGCCAAACCTGTCAACATTGCTCGCTCCCTTACATAAATTGTTAAGGAAAGATACACAGTGGAGTTTGCAGGAAGAACAAGAGAGAGCTTTTGAAAAGTCCAAAAGACTCATGCAGTCATCGGAAGTGTTAGTGCATTATGACAGCCAAAAAGACTTAATACTGTCCTGTGATGCATCACCTTACGGGCTAGGGGCAGTGTTGTCACATCGCATGCCAGAGGGACAAGAGCGACCCATTGGTTTCATGTCACGGACACTTACACCAGCAGAATCAAACTACTCACAACTAGACAAGGAAGGTCTGGCCGTGATATTTGGTATCAAATGCTTCCATAAATACTTATATGGAAGGAGGTTTGTTATTTGTACAGACCACAAGCCATTACTGTCACTTTTCAATGAGATGAAAGCAGTACCTCAAATGGCTTCACCTCACATTCAACGTTGGGCTGTAACCTTGAGAGCTTATGAATATGAAATTGTTTATAAGCCTGGTAAACACCACAGTAATGCCGACGCTTTGAGCCGACTCCCTCTGCCTCAGCCGTCCACCGAGAAAGAGTCAGAGGACCGAGTACTGATGATGGAAATGATAACGCTCGTGACGGCAAGTGAACTGAGCCAGTGGACGCGCAACGACCCCGTGATGTCCCGAGTAAGGCAGTTTGTCCAACATGGCTGGCCACCACATCACTCAGGTCCAGCTTTCCAGCCGTACGAGGTGAGAAAAACAGAACTGAGTGTCCAAGATGATTGTATATTGTGGGGGTCACGTGTGGTGGTCCCTTCGCCAGGTCGTGTAGCATTACTACGTCAACTCTATCATGGTCACCCAGGTATCACCAGAATGAAAGCATTAGCACGAAGTTACTTCTGGTGGCCAAAGCTAGACACTGACATTGAAGCATTGGTGAAAGGATGCGAAAAAGCAATCAGGTATTACCAGAGACTATTGTTTCAGATAATGGGTCCTGTTTTGTGAGTGTGGAGTTCAAAGAATTCCTGAGGAAGAATGGCATTGAACACATCACCTCTGCTCCTTACCACGCTTCTTCAAACGGCTGCGCTGAGAGAGCAGTCCAGACATTTAAGTCCATGATGAAAAAGGCTGGTGAAGGGAGTATTACTACTAAAGTTTCAAGAGTACTGTTTAACTACCGCATTACCCCTCAGTCCACCACAGGGCTGACACCGGCAGAAATGTTACAAGGCCGAAGATTAAGATCTACACTGGATCTTGTGCATCCGGATCTCAGGACCAAAGTGGAGCGGAAACAGCGCATTCAAAAGAAACATCATGACAGGCAAGGACTCGAGAGAAGTTTCCAAGTGGGAGATGCAGTGAGCACACGAAACTTCAGTTATGGACCTAAATGGATCCCAGGGTTTATTGCCAAGGTCACAGGTCCATTGTCTTACAAGGTGATGTTGGGAGGAGGAACCATTGTGAGAAGGCATGTTGACCAGATCCTGGTAAGAACCGAAGACAAGGATTTGACAGAACTTAACATCACAGCGCTACCTCCAGTACTGATGTCACCACCTGAAGATGCGGCAGTGTCAGTGTCCCCGGTGTCAGTGAGAAATAGCAGTACCCCGGAAGGAAATGTTCAAAATAAAACACCACCTGTGGCAAACATACCTTCCCCAGAGACCGTGAAAGAAGCGCCATCACAACAAACAGTGACACCGGCACGACGTTCACAAAGGACTGTGTCTAAACCTAGTTACTTGAAAGATTATAAATGTTAAATGAAAAAAAAAAAAAAAAAAAAAAAAAAAAAAAAAAAAAAAAACAGTGATTGTAGTTGTTGTTAAATTACTGTTGTTATTACACTGTTAAGTGTTAAGATGGCTAGTTATAAAGATACAAAATGACTGGTTAGTTACTTATTTTTGTTAGTATGGAAGTAACAACTTAAGAGGGGAGGAATGTAGTAGATGGAGTGTAATACTACCAGTGACCTCTTGGGGGCATTATAGGCTGTTGTTAAGATAAGATAAGATAAGATATGCCTTTATTAGTCCCACAGTGGGGAAATTCCAGTGTTGCAACGCACAGTTCAAGAACAGCAGGAAAATGGAACATGCAATAAAACAAGATAATAGATAATGGCTAAAAAAAATAATAATTTAGAAATAGACTTAAAGATAGACTCTAATTTTGTTCCGGTGGAGCAAAAATATAAAATACAAAATATAAAATACCAAAAAATACTATTATGTACAATAAAAGTAACAGTGCAGCATATGAACAGAGTAAATCTCAGTAAAGTGACTTCAGTATATTATGTTATTTACAGTAATGACTATGTTTATGTACAGACAGGATAAATATCAGTAAAGTGACATGAGTGAATTGTACCAGAGGTCTTCAGTATTGCACATAGATAGAGTTGAATGACACATGTTCAGTGTTAACAGTGTTCACATGTTCAGTGTTAACAGTGCTCATTGTACAGTCTAACAGCAGCAGGAAGGAAAGACCTGCGAAATCTCTCCTTCCCACAGCGAGGGTGAATCAGTCTGTCACTGAAGCTGCTCTCCAGAGCAGACAGGGCGTCTTGCAGGGGGTGACACTCATGGTCCAGCATAGAGATGACCTTAGCCAGGACCCTCTTGTCCCCCACCTGCTGCACTGAGTCCAGAGGACAGCCCAGGACTGAGCTGGACTTCTTGATGACCTTGTCCAGCTTCTTCCTCTCCCTCTCTGTGATGCTGCTGCTCCAGCAGACCACACCGTACAGGATGGCTGATGCCACCACAGAGTCATAGAAGGTCCTCAGGAGTGGCCCCCTCACTCCAAAGGACCGCAGTCTCCTCAGGAGATAGAGCCGACTCTGGCCCTTCCTGTACAGTGCATCTGTGTTGTGAGTCCAGTCCAGTTTGTTGTTCAGATGAACACCCAGGTACTTGTAAGAGTCCACTCTCTCAATGTCTCTTCCCTGGATGTTCACTGAGGTGACAGTAGAGTGGCGTCTGCGGAAGTCCACCACCTCTCCTTGGTCTTCCCTGCATTGATGATGAGGTGGTTCTGCTGACACCAGTCCACAAAGTCCTGCGCTAGTCCTCTGTACTCCACATCGTCATCATCCTTAATGAAGCCAATGATGGCAGAGTCATCAGAGAACTTTTGCAGGACACAGCTGTCCGTGTTGTGTCTGAAGTCTGCAGTGTAAAGGGTGAAAAGAAAGGGCGCGAGGACCGTGCCCTGGGGCGCCCCCACACTGCAGGTCAGTAGGTCAGACACGCAGTTCTTGGCTCTCACAAACTGGGGCCGGTTTGTGAGGTAGTCCAGGATCCAGTCTGTCAGGTCACAGTCCACACCGGCGGTCTCCAGTTTGTCCCTCAGGAGCAGTGGCTGGATGGTGTTGAAAGCACTGGAGAAGTCAAAAAAGAGAATCCTCACAGTGCTGCCGGGGTTCTCCAGGTGAGACAGTGAGCGGTGCAGCAGGTAGATGACGGCGTCCTCCACTCCGATGCCAGGCCGGTATGCAAACTGCAGCGGGTCCATCGCTGAGCTCACGGTGGAGCAGAGGTGGCCAAGGACCAGTCTCTCCAGTGTCTTCATCAGGTGCGATGTTAGAGCCACCGGCCTGAAGGTGCTGGGGTCTTTAGCGTGCGGTGTCTTAGGCACTGGTACCACGCAGGAGGTCTTCCAGAGTTGTGGTACCACCCTCAGCTTAAGGCTCATGTTGAAGACATGCTCCATAACTCCACACAGCTCGTCTGCACAGGACTTAAGGAGCCTGGAGCTGATGCCGTCTGGTCCTGCTGCCTTCCTGGGTCTGATCTTCTTGAGCTCCAGTCTCACCTGGGCTGTAGAAAATGACAGTGGCAGGCTGGGGGGATGGGTGAGTCCATGTGTAGTGGTGGGCTGAAGAGCAGAGGCAGAGGTGTGAAGAGGTGCAGGAGTTCCCCATTGTCCAGCTGGGGAGGTGAGAGCTGGCAGCTGGGTGGGGGGAGTGGTGGGTGATTGATCAAATCTCAGGAAGTGAGAATTGAGCTCGTTCACCCACTGCCGGTCCCCCTCCGTCTGGGCAGGAGGCGCTTTGAAGCCTGAGATCGTCTTGAGGCTTCTCCACACCCCCTGGATGTTCTTCTGCTGCAGCTGTTGCTCCATCCTTCTCTTTTGGCTGGCTTGGCTCGTCCTGATTTTCCTCCTCAGCTCCTTCTGTGCAGCCTTCAGCTCCTCCTTGGTCCCTGACCTAAAAGCTCTCTTCTTCTCCTTCAGCAGAGCTTTTATGTCAGGGTTAATCCACGGCTTGTTGTTTGAAAAACACCGCACCGTCTGGGAGGGGACGATGTTTTCAAAACAAAAGTTGATGTAGTCCGTGATGCACTCTGTCACTGCATTGATGTCCTCCTGATGTGGGACACAGAGCTCTGTCCACACTGTGGTGTCAAAACAGTCTCTCAGAGCCTCCTCACTCTCAGCAGTCCACTTCTTCATCACACGGGGCACCACAGGCTGGGTGTGCACAATAGGCTGGTACACAGGCCGCAGATGGACAATGTTGTGGTCAGCTCTACCCAGGGGAGGCAGTGGGGATGAAGAATAAGCCTCCTTGGTGTTGGCAAAAAATAAATCCAGTGTTTTATTGTCTCTTGTGGGGCAGGTAACATACTGGGTGTATGTAGGCAGAACAGGTGCAGGAGATGCATGGTTGAAGTCTCCAGAAATCAGGAAGAGAGCCTGTGGATGCTTTGTTTGGAGTGTGCTCGTACAGGAGTGCAGTGTGTCACATGCTGTCTCAGCATTAGCAGAGGGAGGAACATAGACAGCGATCACTATCACATGTGAGAACTCCCGGGGCAGATAATATGGCCTCATGCTAACAGCCAGCAGCTCAATGTCTCTGTTACACAGCTGCTCCTTCACTGTACAGTGTCCAGGTTTGCACCACTTCTCATTCACAAACAGAGCCATACCTCCTCCTTTCTTCTTACCACTCTCTGCCGTCCTGTCTGCGCGCAGCAGGTGAAAGTTGTCCATAGCAACAGCTGAATCCGGGATTTGCGGGGTTAACCAGGACTCCGTGAAAAGCATGATGCTACTGTCTCTGTATTCCCGCTGATATCGCGTGAGCGCCGCTAATTCGTCCGTCTTGTTCGAAATAGACCGCACGTTTCCCGCGATGACAGAGGGGAGCACAGGTCTGAAGCGTCTCTTCTTTTCCCGGAGTTTGCGTCCAGCACGTCGGCCCCTGCGGCGGTCTCGGGGGAACACCACAGTGCAGCGCAGCGCTAACAGCTGATCCCTTGTGTATACAATGGGGGGTCGCGGGCCCACGCACATCGCACCGGTGAAAATTGGCGAAAATCCAACAAAAGAAAAGTTGAAGCAAAGCAGAACCAACGCGTTTCTGAAGTACTTAGCTTTATGCACAATATTTACAAAAAGTACAAACACACAAAGAAGGTAAAGGGCAAAAAAAGTTGGAAAATAGAGGAGCGCGATGCAACCAGCTGCGGCTCTCACCAGCGCCGGAGCTCATACGGTTATACCAGCGAGTGAGTGGCAGCACAAACATGTTTCGCTGTGCTATGTAACGTTATATAAAAAACAAGAAACTTTCCAATGATGTCCGTGAGTCCTTTCATAACCCAAGATATTACACGCAGTGCACTGCCACTTACGCTCAGACATCATTGCCATGTTATCTTGTGACATTACAATATAGTCACCCACTCGTGTGCAGTTACTCTGCACTTTTTCGAGTGCCACAGGCAGCGTAATGTGCGCGTGCATGACATCGTGGAAAGTCAACTATGAGGTGGCAATAAGTTCATATGGCAAAGTGAACATAAGAACACTTGGCTTCTAACGGTATTGTGTTGATGTGACGAGTAACTGCACACGAGTGGGTGACTATATTGTAATGTCACAAGATAACATGGCAATGATGTCTGAGCGTAAGTGGCAGTGCACTGCGTGACCACGACGTGTCGCTGTGTCTAACACTTTTATGACTTTGCGTTCGTTTCACATTATTACACACGATCTCAGATCATTATAGCCCCTCTAATTGATCATCAGCAATTTTGGCCAGGCACGCGACGCCCTCAAAAGGACACAGCACAATCAGACTTTTAGTAACAGTGGTAAATTGTCCAATGTGGGTGTCACAAGATAACATGCCCTGCCAGGTGTCACATCAAGACATGGAAGCAAAGTTTGCGTTGTAGCCTTTTAAAACACCATCATGCAACCTTCTGCAGACTTTAGAGTTCAGCGCCGTAGTGCGCGCGCGAGGCACATGGTAAAGGACGGAATCGCGCTTTTAAGAACAGCGCTAACTTGTCCAATGTTAAAACTGACTTTCACAAGTTAACATGCCTCCAATGTACCTGTAACGCGCATGATAGATATAGGTGCTGAACAAACTTTAGATACGTTGATGTAGGTTAGTGGTTAGAGCCCTGGACGTGTTATTTTCTTCATGGGTGACGTGAGTTCGAAGCCCACACATCCTCTTACTTATATTTTTATAACCTGTGTATCGTAGTCATTAAAGGACACCACACAACTTATAGGCGTATGTGCAATCGTAAGCCTTCATTTACTTTATTCTGAAGCCAACGTATTAATCGCAGTCATACCAGATACAAGTTTGATTGGAGTCGGCATTGTTCTTGTCGAATCTGCAAATGAAACAGTACGTCAGATACAAATGATAAAACATTTTGGCGTGCATATGCCTGATTCAGCCTGAGGGTGGCGCAAAAATGTAAACATCAGCGTAAACAAATCACATCTTGACGTGATCCCATGGAGAACCGGAACACCGGAACAGAGGCAGTGCTGTGCGGCTACGGGAATCTCCAGCGGGCTTTGTTCCAGTGTCGCTCGATCAAGATGAGTATGATGGTAAAATCTATTGTGATGTCCAGCGTTGAGATCTGCCGTGCTGAGTGACAGACCAGCAGAACAGGGCTGCAGCGATGATTCCCGCTGAGGATGGCTAAACGGACAACCCTCTCTGGACGTCTGGACAGCGATCGCACCCATCTGGACACCGGTAAATACATCCGTTGCACCCGGGAACATCTGGACGGGGTAAGTTTGTTGTGGAGATTTTGCTTGTAGGTAACTTTTGGGCAAATGGCGGGACTGAACAGAAGTAGTAGTAAAGCAGGAAATGTCACATTCTACAGTACGTGTTGATTCGGTTGGACCCGGGCATTGATGAATATCACCCGACAGGAGCAAACTGATGGATATTATTATAGCATTGCTGATTTGTTGTTTGCATGCTGTGACAGCTTGTTTCCCCTTTCGATTGTAGCGGCGTGGAAGTATGGTAGCAATAGCATACACGCCATATCCCAGGGGGCTGTAGATCTTGGTTGTTTGTGTAAACCAGTGGATGTGCGGATTTAACCCATCATTACACGCGATGTTGCCAATCAATCTTTTCGATGGGCAAATATCAGCAGGTGGTAAAAACTTAAGTGAGAGTGCATAAAGCAGTAAAGCGACTGCCACACCTGATACGCCTGGTCGGCCTGTTGCCATGGCCGAGAGCCTGGGGGCTGTCCTGGTAGAAAAAGTTTAGTTTTATAGGAGTAGCGTCCTCTACTCCGATGCCGGGCCGATACGTGAACTGCAGCGGGCCCATCGCTGCGCTCACCATGGAGCGGAGGTGACCCAGGACGAGCCTCTCCAGAGTCTTCATCAGATGAGACGTGAGAGCCACTGGCCTGAAGCTGTTGAGGTCTTTGGCGTGCGGTGTCTTGAGCACAGGTACCACACAGGTCTTCCAGAGCTGTGGCACCACCTTCAGCTTCAGGCTCAGGTTGAAGACATGCTCCATAACTCCACACAGCTCATCTGCACAGGACTTAAGGAGCCTGGAGCTGATGCCGTCTGGTCCAGCAGCTTTTCTACTCCTTATCCGGTTCACTTCTCTCCTAACCTGAGCTGTTGTGAGAGACAAAGAGCGGAGGCATGTGCTGGAGGTCTGGCTGAGTACTTGATGTGGATTCGGGGGCTGGGGTCTGAGGCAGAGGTGTGAAGAGGTGGCAGTCTGGGCCTTTGTGCAGGAGACAAAGTGAGCCCATGCAGCGGTGCGGGGGGAGGAGTGGGTGATTGATCAAACCTCAGGAAGTGTGAATAAGTGTGAAGTGAGTAACTGGAACACATCACATATTTAGATCACCATGTTACCTCGTATTGTGAAAATACTATAGTTGACAAAAACAAGGTATTGGAATGTTTAAGCAGTCTCAGTTTAGTTTTCGATGCTTTGAGTATGGGGTGCCGTTTGTAAAGTGGCTCGTGCTGAAAATTACAGCAACATTTTATCACAATTAGCCTTAAACAATGTTTTAAAAACGGGTGTAAATTTTTAAAACTCAATTTTTTGCACATTTATAACAATATTTGTCATCTTAGAGATATTTTAAATAGTTAAATGCAAATGTTAAATGTAACACCTAAATGTTAAATGTTAAACCTAAATGCTTGAATCTAAATGTTAAATTTAAATCTAAATGTTAAATCTAAATGTTAAATCTAAATGTTAAATATAAATCTAAATGTTAAATCTAAATGTTATATCTAAATATAAATCTAAATGTTAAATCTAAATGTTAAATATAAATCTAAATGTTAAATCTAAATGTTAAATATAAATCTAAATGTTAAATCTAAATCTATATCTAAATGTTAAATCTAAATGTTAAATCTAAATCTAAATGTTAAATCTAAATGTTAAATCTAAATGTTAAATCTAAATCTAAATGTTAAATCTAAATGTTAAATCTAAATCTAAATGTTAAATCTAAATCTAAATGTTAAATCTAAATCTAAATGTTAAATCGAAATCTTTCGGGTGAAACTAAATATTTAGCTAATATGCAAATTCCACTATGGCCACAACCACCAGCCACAAGGGGGCACACTTTGTCTGACTTTGACATCCTTCCTCAGCAAGAGCCTTCCCCCTCCTTCCTCCATCTGGTAGAATCTACAACTGTTCTTATGGTTGGTCTGCAAACATGTCTGAATCATCCTTAGCAGAAAATATCGGCAGAGCCGTTCTGGCGGCAATACAGAATTTCTCTACAGCGACCATGACAGCGACAGCAACCCCCACAGGGCTATCACCACAGGCCAGCTCGGTAGGTGTCTGTGTTCTCCAAATCACGTAGCATTGGATTCTTGTCAAGGCTAACTTAACTAAACTAGCTAACGGCAGCTGGTAGAGATTTGCGTTAGGGTTACAGCTAACGGAGGCTACTCATGGCTCAAAATGAACGGTGTAATAATTCTCTTATTGGAGACTAAAGTTCACAAGGATGTCGTTTAATCATAACGGTGTCATATTACCCACATAGCCTTCTCCTGTTAAATAAAACATTAGCGGCTAGCTAGCCTAAGTCTAAGTCCTTAAAACGGTCCATTTGCCCGGAAAACTTCTTGTGACATGGCAATATCATTCCATGTTTATATAGATATGGATGGTGGTTTGTACACGTTTTAATATTGCGTGCTGTGCATGTATTACGCATCTGTTAATTGCATATCTGGTGGTGCACTAAATTTGCATTTCTTTCCTTTTGTCACGCCCCTGGCTGAGTCTTCCAGGTGATGTGTGGACGGAGTCTGCTGGGAGCACCTGCACACCATCTGTAATCAACCCTACTACAAAAGGCCAGCTCTCCTGACAGACTCTGCCAGATTGTTGCCTCAACTTGACGGTGATTTTACTGTCAGTAGTACTTTTTGATTCCTGCCCTCGTTACCATTTTTTGCTCACCACGTTTTTTTGTTCCTAGCTCCTGTGTGGAAGACTCACCTGTTCTGGCTGCCGGCTCCTCACCTTCAAACCATCCATCCGGTCTGTTTAATAAATCCTGGTTAATTTTGCACTTAGGTTTCGAGTCTATTTTTTGGGTCCTCACCTGTGGCACCTAACAGAACAATCTGGCCAAGATGGACCCCGCAGACTCAAACCTTCTTTTTGAAACTGATCCAAGTCCTCTAGCTCAAGCTGAACCAGACCCTTTGTTTCAAGCTGTCTCCAATCAAGGCCAATTACTGGGAAGGCATGACAACCAACTTAAGGAAATTGCTGAAAATCAACAAGTTTTCGCCGCTCAGATGAACCAAATCGGGACCATGTTGGCTAATCTCACTACTGCTTTCTCCCAGTTCACTGCGGCTCCACCACCACCCAGTGACCTGCCTGGGGCCTCTCCACCTCCTCCAGCTCCACCAACTTCGGCTCAACGTGAACCTCATATTCCCACTCCTGAGCGATACGCTGGCGATCTTGGGTCCTGTGGTCGGTTTCTCCTCCAGTGTTCCCGGGTGTTCGATCAGCAGCCTCACACCTATGCTTCAGATAAGTCACGCATAGCCTTTATTAGTTTATTGTCTGGTAAAGCCTCTCTGTGGGCAACAGCAGCATGGGAGAGTAATTCAGACATTTTTCAATCCTATTTGGCTTTTTGTAATGAAATGAGAAAACTATTTGATAACCCATTAAAAGGTAAAGAAGCTGCTAAGAGATTGTTAGCACTTAACCAAGGATCCTCCTCAGTTGCTCAATATGCAATAGATTTTCGTATCCTTGCTCATGAGAGTGGTTAGGATGACACTGCCCTACAAAGCGTTTTTTTTAAGGGGACTCGCAGATAATGTGAAAGATGAGCTCGCTGCCCGAGATGAGACCAACAGCCTTGAGGAATTAGGCTGCGTCTCAATTCTTCCCCTTAGCCCTCTGTCTTAGCCCTACCCCTCTGTTGTGCGCGTTCACGAGAGACAGAGGGGTGTCCCAATACTCTTTTCTGTAAGTGCAAGGGCTAAGGGGAAGGGCTGTTCTACCCTTCTGAGCAGAGCTTTTGTAGATGCACCCTTTGCGCAAAGGGGATAGGCGTGGCTTAACGCAAGTCGGAGCAAAAAGCAACACGGAAATCAGGAAGTGTCGAGCAATCGGGAAGGAATCGGACAAATGTGAGTATTTGCACTCAAGAACCTCATAAAAAGTTGTATAAAACTGTAGTAACTTTTGAAAAGTTGTAGGTATACTCATGGCGCCAGCATTTACGCTTTCTGACATATACGGCTTATCGTAACATGCCCGGTTAGAACTATACGCTTGTTACGGTAGAATGTGTAAAGTATTACGAACATGCATGGCCTAAAAGAACTATATACGCATATATGTTAGACTAGAATGTGTCAAATATATCGCTGTATCTGTATATGTTTTCATTTCGCCTCGTAACTCGTCTCATGCGCTTTTAGAACTATACACATGTTACGTAGAATGTGTAAAGTATTACGAACATGCATGGCCTTAAAGAACTATATACGCATATATGTTAGACTAGAATGTGTCAAATATATCGCTGTATTTCGCCTCGTAACTCGTCTCATGCGCTTTTAGAACTATACACATGTTACAGTAGAATGTGTAAAGTATTACGAACATGCATGGCCTAAAATATTATTGTTTCGTTTCGCCTTGTAAATTATCCCCTATTTAATGACATGTTATTAATCACATTTGTATTTTGTTTAGAAATTTCTTGTAGGAGGCTGGACTTGTTGGAGTTGTGTCAGCCCAACAAGCTTCAAAAAAGTGGGAGAATTTGAAAATAAAATATAAGGTATATTACATTCTATAATATGTGTAGGTACCAGAACAACTATATATGTTTATGACTATGTTATAATTTTGTTTTCTTTTTTGTGTGTACCAGGCATCCTCTACAACTCCGTCCACCTCTGCAGCATTTTAATTTTGTGTTACAGTTGATTACAATTTGATTTACATATGTTGTACAGAGTATAGTAATTTTAACAAATTAAAAAATTAAAAAAACATTTGACTTTTTGCAAAGTTCATTTAAAACAAACTCAAAAGGAGCACAATACTTCAAAACTTTAAAAATAATGTCATATTGTTGCGACTGCAAAGGGGTGTCCCATTTCTAAGGGTTTAAAACACAACCCTTTGCCTTGCCCCTCTGTTTAAAGACAGAGGGCTAAGGGGGAGAATTGGGATTGGGCCTTAATCTCTTTGGCCATACGCCTTGATAATAGGCTCAGAGAAAGACGCAGAGAGAGAGTTTCACGTCAACCTGCATTTCGTGCCCACTATGCCTCATCTTCTGCTCATTCACCTGTACCTATAAATGTTCCTCCTATGCCTTCCAGCAACACCAAGCCTCCTGATACAGAGGAGCCCATGCAACTGGGGCGGACCCGACTTACTCCAGCCGAGCGCCAACGCCGACAGAGGTTTGGGCTTTGCATTTACTCTGGGCAGGAAGGACATTACATCAGTGCCTGCATGTTGCAGCCAAAAGACCAGGCTCACCTGTGAGTGGAGAGATCCTAGTGAGCCATGCTTCCTCTCCGCCGCCAATTTCTCCAGACCGGCTTCTTCTCCAGTCCTCCTTGCTGTGGTTACGTGAGTCCCTTTCACTCCATAGTTTTGTTGATTCTGGGGCTGACGACAACTTTATTGACTCTAACTTGGTACACCACCGCCACCTGTCCTGGATTAACTGTCCTCGTCCTGCTAGATTAGTAGTTTCCTTCTGCCAATAGCTTTGGCCTACAGACTTACAACTTTACTTGCAATGGATACGTCCTGGCCTCATCTGCCTGTCCGTCCATAGGAGTGGATCTCTCCTTCACTGTGGTTCTCCTCGAGGTTTCTCCGTTTTTTTTCCCACTGGGTTTTTCGGAGTTTTTCCTTGCTGAGAAGGAGGGTCTAAGGACAGGGGATGCTGGGACAATTATCCATTTGCCTGCTTGTTGTTGGACATTCTGTATTTTTGATTTATGACTGTTTATTCTGCTTCATTCTCTGACATCTCTGTCTGTCTGCTAAATCAACAATTTTGTGAAGTCCGCCGAGATAACTGTTGTTGTGATTTTGGGCTATACAAAAATAAATTGAATTGAACTGAATATTGCAGTGGACTTTGTAACTGGCCTCCCCACATCGGAAGGTAATACCACTATACTTACTATTGTGGATCATTTTTCTAAGGCTGTGCATTTTGTTCCTCTCCCCAAATTACCTTTGTCCTCTGAAATGGCTAAACTCTTGGTTCAGCACATGTTTTGTCTTCATGGTATACCTACAGATATTGTGTTGGACAGGGGTCCACAGTTTACCTCTCAGGTTTGGAAAGCCTTTTGTTCTTCTCTGGGGACTGCTGTCAGCCTATCATCCGGTTATCATCCACAATCTAATGGGCAAGCTGAGAGGGCTAACCAGGACCTGGAGTCTGCATTGCGTTGCGTCACGGCCCGTAACCCCACCACTTGGCCCTCATTTTTGCCTTGGGTCGAGTACGCCCATAACTCCTTAGTTTCTTCGGCTACAGGTATGTCTCCTTTTATGGTGTCACTGGGTTTTCAACCACCTTTATTCCCTGCTCAGGAGACAGAAGTCGCAGTTCCGTCCATCCAGGCCCATCTGCGACGCTGCCGTAACGTTTGGAAGGCAGCCAGAGCGGCGCTCAAGCGCACTAGTGTCCGCAATCAGAAGTGCCAATCGCCACCGTGTACCTTCCCTCACCTACCGCCCAGGGCAAAAGGTTTGGCTATCTTCTCGTGATCTGCCCCTTCAGGTTGAGTCTCGCAAATTGGCTCCCAAGTTTGTTGGTCCGTTCGCTATCGATAAGATAATCAGTCCTTCAGTTGTTCGTCTCAAATTGCCTCGATCTATGAACATTCACCCTTCGTTTCATGTGTTCCTATTAAAACCTGTGGTCTCTAGTCCTCTCTGCCCTCCAGCCGACCCCCCTCCTCCCACCCGGATCATTGGCAATCATCCTGCCTTCACTGTGCGCCGTATTCTGGATGTCCGGCGCCGCGGGAGGGGTCACCAGTATCTTGTAATCTTGTAGACTGGGAGGGGTATGGCCCAGAGGAGCGGTCTTGGGTCCCTCGGCATTACATCCTGGATGCCTCTCTGCTTCGGGATTTCTATAGGACCTTCCCTGACAAGCCTGGGAGGACGTCCGGTGACGTCTCCTAGGAGGGGGGGGTACTGTCACGCCCCTGGCTGAGTCTTCCAGGTGATGTGTGGGCGGAGTCTGCTGGGAGCACCTGCACACCATCTGCAATCAACCCTACTGCAAAGGGCCAGCTCTCCTGACAGACTCTGCCAGATTGTTCCCTCAACTTGACGGTGATTTTACTGTCAGTAGTACTTTTTGATTCCTGCCCTCGTTACCATTTTTTGCTCACCACGTTTTTTTGTTCCTAGCTCCTGTGTGGAAGACTCACCTGTTCTGGCTGCTGGCTCCTCACCTTCTAACCATCCATCCTGTCTGTTTAATAAATTCTGGTTAATTTTGCACTTAGGTTTCGAGTCTATTTTTTGGGTCCTCACCTGTGGCGCCTAACACCTTTGCCAAACACATCCCTGTTTTTTTCATTGCTATGTGTATAAACACATGAAAAATAATGTTTCTAATATGTTGTTAATGTCTCTTGAGGCTTCCACCAGCTACAGTAACACACCTGGGCCAGCCACACTCACCACCTCCACTGCAGCATCATACCACTCGGTATACTATACTTTAGCTAGCCGCTAATGTTTTATTTAACAGGAGAAGGCTATGTGGGTAATGTTACCATGACACCGTTATGATTAAACGACATCCTTGTGAACTTTAGTCTCCAATAAGAGAATTATTACACCGTTCATTTTGAGCCATGAGTAGCCTCCGTTAGCTGTAACCCTAACACAAATCTCTACCAGCTGCCGTTAGCTAGTTTAGTTAAGTTAGCCTTGACAAGAATCCAATGCTACGTGATTTGGAGAACACAGACACCTACCGAGCTGGCCTGTGGTGGTAGCCCTGTGGGGGTTGCTGTCGCTGTCATGGTCGCTGTAGAGAAATTCTGTATTGCCGCCAGAACGTTAAACTTCTTAGGTTCTTTTTTAAGACAATACGGTAACGTGTATTTACCTTGTTGACATGTTTCGGCTGCTAGCTGCGAGCCATCTTCAGAACTGTCACCGGTGTTGGTGGTGACGTGTCATATATCAGCTGTTGTTACTTCCTGTAGGCGTGGTCAGCCTGATGGACCTGGCAGGTCGCTCAGACTGACCACGCCTCCCGTCGCCTGGTGGTCTCTGGAGGAGGGTGTCCGAGGTGTGTGAAAGGAGGAACGCTCCGTCATCACGGTTAATGCTGTCTGTGCCTCGTTTCCTGATTTCAATGGCCTCCCTGATCCAGCGTTTGAACTTGTTGTTTTCCGATCCAATGACCCGTGCCCCGTCCCAATCCATAATGTGGTCATTTCTTTTACAGTGGTCTGATATGGCGGATTTTAGGTTTTCCTGCAATGCTTTGTCTTTGTCTTTGTGTTCTGGTGAGTCGCCCTGATGTTTCCTTTTCACATTCCTTTTGGTGTTCCTTTTTTCGGATGTGAAAAGCCCGGCCTGTTTCCCCTATGTATGATTTATTGCATGATTTGCATTGGATTTCGTAGATGGCGTGGTCAGTCTGAGCGACCTGCCAGGTCAATCAGGCTGACCACGCCTACAGGAAGTAACAACAGCTGATATACGACACGTCACCACCAACACCGGTGACAGTTCTGAAGATGGCTCGCAGCTAGCAGCCGAAACATGTCAACAAGGTAAATACACGTTACCGTATGGTCTTAAAAAAGAACCTAAGAAGTTTAAAGTACATAAGAAGACAAAATTAACATTTTCCGTTTAATAAAAAAGAAGATTTGGACAAAAAGGTGTCAAAGCACTTCGCCACTTGGAGAGGCTGGAAAAAGCGCACGCCCACTACAACAACCACCTACGTTTCAACCTCCGATGCAGAGACGAGAACATCACGCCAGCAAGCATTAACATCAAGACCCCGATCCCAACCCATAATGCAAAACAAATCATTAATAAGGCCAAGAAAGCACTACTAAAAGAAAGGATTTGCATCACCATCAATAAGCAAAGATTCATCGATCAAGAACTAAGCGACAAAAAGAAAGAATACGGACGGCTATTTCCCATGGAAGAAGAGGTACAGCAGCAGTTTAACAAACACTTACAACAAACATACGAACTGGAATTCGCAATAACCAAGGACCGCCACATTAATAAGTTAAACTCTCTCATAGATAAACAACATAAAATTGAAACCACACAGACAAATGCTAAAGATAAATGGGTATGCAATTTAACACAGTGAAAAATCACGGAAACAGAAACAAACGAGTTAGCATGTCAAAACATACCGAACCAGGGACAGAAAGCCGAGTTACATAACACCGTAACAGGGATACTAAAAACAGCTAGATTACCAAGGAGCAATATAACCAAGGAGGAGAGGAAAGCCATTAATCATATGAAAAAAGACAACACAATCACTATTTTACCCGCAGATAAAGGAAGGACAACAGTTATATTAGACACAAGAACATACGAACAGAAAATGGAAGCGCTACTAGCAGACACGGACACATACGAAAAAATCAGAAAGAATCCGACAGAAGAAAAGAAACAAGCCCTAAAAGCATTACTCAAACCCCTATTAGAACAAGAAAAAAATCACCCGAGAAGCATACAATAACCTGGTCCCAACAGCCAGCATCACCCCTCGCATTTACGGAACACCGAAAATTCACAAAAAAGACACACCACTCTGCCCGATAGTCGATAACATAGGTTCAGTCACATACAATCTGTCAAAAGCTCTGGTCGAAATAATAAAACCACTCATCGGTCAAACAAAATTCCACTGCAAAAACGCAAAACAACTGGCCCAGGATCTAAAAAACATCACAGTAGCTCCGGACGAAATATTCATATCACATGACGTCATCTCACTCTTTACTAAACCACCCGTGGATGTCACACTACAAATATATAGTACAGGATAAACTCAGAAAGGACAAAACACTCAAAAAACGCACAAATTTAACTGTTGAAGATATTACGCAACTATTACACTTCGTGGCCAAATCTACATATTTCCAACACCATAACATCATTTACAGACAGAAGGAGGGGTTCGCAATGGGAGATCCACTATCTGCAATAATGAGCAGTTTTTTCATGGAAGACTTGGAACAAAAAGCATTCAACACAGCACCCCCACAATGCCGTTTAACTTTCTGGAAACGCTATGTAGATGACATCCTGGAAAAAATACAGCAAGGACACACCCAAGAACTCAGGGACCATCTCAACACACAGGGCAGTACCGGTAACATTCAGTTCACACATGAGGAGGAGAAAGACGGAGCAATATCATTTTTGGACATTAAAATCCACCACATCGCAGACGGTAGCATCAAAATAACACTATACAGGAAACCTACGCACACCGACCAATATCTACTCTGGACATCCGAACATCCCACTGCACATAAACTTTCAGTAGTAAGAACACTATTGGAACGGGCCACACTCATCACAGACCAAACTGACAGGGAAGAGGAGGAGAGACACATTATACAAGCACTCAAACAATGTCAATATCCCAACTGGGCCATAAACAAAGGCAGACAACAAGTCAACAGTAAAACAACAAACCCCGGCAAAAACACAACAAACCAATAGAGGACAGCAGGATCACAAGAACACAGTCACACTACCATACATTAGAGGAATAACTAAACCCATCCAGAGAGCCATGAAAAAACACAACATAAGCACTGTAGTCAAACCACACACAAAACTCCACCAACAGCTGGTACACCCCAAAGATAAAATCCCACAAGAACAAAAATGCAACGCCATCTACGAAATCCAATGCAAATCATGCAATAAATCATACATAGGGAAAACAGGCCAGGCTTTTCACATCCGAAAAAAGGAACACCAAAAGGAATGTGAAAAGGAAACATCAGGGCGACTCACCAGAACACAAAAAGACAAAGCACTGCAGGAAAACCTAAAATCCGCCATATCAGACCAATGTAAAAGAAATAACCACATTATGGATTGGGACGGGGCACGGGTCATTGGATCGGAAAACAACAAGTTCAAACGCTGGATCAGGGAGGCCATTGAAATCAGGAAACGAGGCACGGACAGCATTAACCGTGATGACGGAGCGTTCCTCTTTTCACACACCTGGGACACCCTCCTCCAGAGACCACCAGGCGACGGGAGGCGTGGTCAGTCTGAGTGACCTGCCAGGTCAGTCAGGCTGACCACGCCTACAGGAAGTAACAACAGCTGATATACGACACGTCACCACCAACACCGGTGACAGTTCTGAAGATGGCTCGCAGCTAGCAGCTGAAACATGTCAACAAGGTAAATACACGTTACCGTATTGTCTTAAAAAAGAACCTAAGAAGTTTAAAGTACATTAGAAGACAAAATGAACATCTTCGGTGCCGCCAGAACAGCTATGCCGATGTTTTCTGCTAAGGATGATTCAGACATGTTTGCAGACCAACCATAAGAAAAGCTGTAGATTCTACCAGATGGAGGAAGGAGGGGGAAGGCTCTTGCTGAGGAAGGATGTCAAAGTCAGACAAAGTGTGCCCCCTTGTGGCTGGTGGTTGTGGCCATAGTGGAATTTGCATATTAGCTAAATATTTAGTTTCACCCGAAAGATTTCGATTTAACATTTAGATTTAGATTTAACATTTAGATTTAGATTGAACATTTAGATTGAACATTTAGATTTAGATTGAACATTTAGATTTAACATTTAGATTTAGATTTAACATTTAGATTTAACATTTAGATTTAACATTTAGATATAGATTTAGATTTAACATTTAGATTTATATTTAACATTTAGATTTAACATTTAGATTTATATTTAACATTTAGATTTAACATTTAGATTTTGATTTAAATTTAACATTTAGATTTAAATTTAACATTTAGATTCAAGCATTTAGGTTTAACATTTAACATTTAGGTGTTACATTTAACATTTGGATTTAACTATTTAAAATATCTCTAAGATGACAAATATTGTTATAAATATGCAAAAAATTTAGTTTTAAAAATTTACACCCGTTTTTTAAACGTTGTTTAAAGCTAAATGTGACAAAATGTTGCTGTAATTTTCAGCACGAGCCGCTTTACAAACGGCACCCCATATTTGAGTGCCTCTTCCCTTTGCTCTCCATGCTAAGTCTCAATCCATTTAGAGCACTATCACAACACAATCAGTGTGCATCCTGCTAACGAAGCTACTGCACATCACATAAGGTTTGTCAAGCTATTGTATACTGTTTTGTGTCATGCTTTTGTATATTTATGGAGAACTGTCGTGTGGGAGCATGGGTGATGTAGGCTTGTGGGCGGAGCACTGTAAGGAATAGGGCCCGGGAGAGATCGCTAAAATACTCAAACATACATGGATGACATCTAAAACCTCTTCAGGTATGTTTTTGATCAGGAAACAATGTTATAACATAGTAGAAAGTGCCCTCTCTTTTATTACAGCAGCACAGGCTCAGTGGGTCCTCCTACAGGACACAAGAGGGAACAATACTTTTACTGTACAGAGGCTCAAACCATTGAGCCACATGCTGCCTCCATGTCCAGTTAATAATCTGATTTCTCCAGAGAACCAATCGATCAGATGGTCCCACACGTCCAGCACTGGGAGCTGGGTCTGACAGCTGTTTGGATACATGAGCTCATTTACACAAAGCAGTCAACACTCGTACATTATAAGTGATAGAGTAAATCTAATGTGCAGTTACTGAAGCCTGACTGTCCCTGAGTGACACATGAGGTCTCATCTGTACAGCTGCAGTCACTCAGCCTTAGATAACATTACACCATCACAGTGTTAAACATATATGCAGATTATATGTTAGATGTTATAGAGAAAAGCCATGTGTGAACAGAGCTAGAGGCTTCAGACTTATCTGAAACTAAGATTATGTACAAGTCTGTCTATGAACCATACTCCTGGTTTAGTCCTGCTGTAGTTCTGGTTTAGTCCCTGCTTTAGGGATGCTTTAGATCTGCTAATTTGCTCCTGGTTTAGTCTCTGGCATTGTTCTGGTTTGGTCCTGCTTTAGTCCTGGTGTAGTCCCGGTTTAGTCTTGGTTCTGTCCTGGTTTAGTCCTGCTTTACTACTGGTTTAGTCTCTGGTCTTGTTTTGTTTAGTCCTACTTTAGTCCTGGTTTAGACATTGTTTTAGTCCTACTTTAGCCTTGGTTTCAGTCCTGGTTTTGCCCTGGTTTAGTCCTAGTTTAGGCACTGGTTTAGTCCTATTTTAGTCTTGGTTTAGACCTGGTTTAGTCCTACCTTAAGTCCCGGTCTAGCCCTGGTTCAGTCTATAGTTTAGTCCCCAATTAAGTCCTGGTTAAGTCCCTGGTTTAGCCCCTGATCTGATCGGTTTGGTTCATTAATCACTGTTGGAGAATTGGGTCTCACCAGTGGAATACGTCTTATTATACTTAAAGTAAGAAAACATATAGTTTGTTTTTAGCCAAGGCTGCCAAAAATATACTCCATTCAACACACTGTAATTTATTGCCTCTGTTCTCCTGTCCTCTGCTTCACTGGGGCTCAAGCTGTGTCGCTGTCCAGTGCTGAAATGACCCTTACAGGTAATATCTGTAACATGTGCTGCTAGTGGTGTAATTACAATCACACATGAACCTGGGAGTCCATTATCGATCATATACTGAACACACATCAAATTATATAACGCTTTTTTGGCTTTATTAATATCTGGATTTAGTTTGTAGTATCTGACAACCCATTTTGTTTTCTGATTGGATAATTGGCCTGAGAACCAAAACAATACTTCACACTTCAAACTGAAAAAACATGCACAAGGGACAACAGGTGGAAATTAGCTCTACTGCTACAACCTGGTACAATGCATCTCTCCTGTTAAGTTTAATGTATATTATGCACTGTCCCTGTCTCATAAATAAACTACATAAATAAATAAAATAAATGTAGCATATTTTGGTAAACATGGTATTATTAAAGATTCACTACGTAACTTTTCAGGTGGGGCTCCTCCACTTGCTTCCTACATATCCTACATATTCAAGGGTGATGAAAAATGTGGACCGTTGCCATTAGTGTTGTCACAATACTAAAAAACTTGATTTCGATACTAAAGAATCGACTCGATACTCAATATTTGATTCTGATACCACAATGATAATAAAAAACTTTATTTAGACAATAGAATGTGATTTTCAGCATTAAATGGTAGTACTTTCTTTTACATTCCCACGTGGTCTTATATCTGTGTAATTTACCAGTGGTCCAGTAGGTTCCATAGTGGTCCATGTGCTCTTATACTTGAATGGGACTTTTTTAGTATCGATATAATTTTAGTATTGATACCTGCTCAAGTGAATGTATCTAGTTTCGAAAATAGACTGATTTTAGCGCGTCACAGGCTAATCAGTTAATATGCAACGCTATGAGCTCTTTGTGCTGTGTTTGTCTGAAAGCTAAAGGAGCCGTGCAGCGATGAGTCATCAAAGCAACAGACCAAAACATTTATTAAACAACCAAAACAACAACGGCCGGAGATGATCCTGTCTAAAAATGAAATCTACAAGCACTCATTTAGGGAGGGCATAATTTCAGGTGGAGGGCTGTATAGAGTTATACAGACTCTATGGGTGATTCACTGTTTTTGAAAGAAATCGCCAAACATCTGATCCACAAATGGTGAACCTTCTCATTATTTGTTGAGGATTGGCTCCACAAACTTGTCATATGAATCTTATGCCTTCAAGGCCTATCAACTGACAACAATCACATCTTTGGAGTTGGATAATGGCACCACTTTCTGAAGATATTTTGAAAACATAATTGAACTTTTGTTGATTTATACTGACAGGGAAGAGGTTGAACTTGGTGCCCAGAAATTAGAGATATGAACCATAAACCAGGTCAACAAATCTGCAATCTGGCAGTTACACAGCAAACTCCATCTGAGAATTCTGACCTGTCTGAGCTCAGATTAAACTATAGAATGTTGGCATTCTCTGTCTTCTCCGTGACCACAAAGGAACTAATGGGAAGTAGGTGTGGCATTATCATTGAAAGGACTTCAAACCATAAGATTAATATGGCAGGTTTGTGGAGCCTGTCTATCTAGCTATGGGTATACTATTGATACTTTGAAGCTAATGTCATCATCATTCCCAGGGGGTGTGATTCTAACTGTAGGCACTGCTCTGTCTGAAGCTCTGTTACTCAGATTAGAAATGATTTTGAACTTTATTTTAACACAATCTGACCAGACAGAGCTGCCTTAGTTTGAATACAATAGATGAGCTGCTTTTAAACAAGTCTCATATAATATTACAGTCACAAGCCAGTGTGCATTAGCCAACAGTTTTTCAGTTAGTCACTCTCACATTTTAGTTGAAAATCAAGCTTGTAAACAAGACTTTGAACGCTTAGATTGATCAGAGGCTCCTGAAAATGTGCTTTTTAAATCCATTTTGACCCTATTCACGCTTTACAGAAGACTGTCTGGAAACGGAACACTGGGCAAGATGCTTAACCCACCTTGCCCCCAGTGTCTATGTACACTTAGTGTGTGTGTGAATGGGTGAGTTGTTCCTTGTTGTAAAGCGCTTTGAGTGCCTTGAAGGTGGAAAAGTGCTGTATAAAAATGTGACCATTTACCATATCTAGAGGAAGAAAACCGGGCCATTTTCCCAGGTTCTATCAGAGTTACTGTCGCCAAAAGAGCCCAAAGGAAGTTGTCATCTGCATGTTTCCAAATGTCTTCCGGTTTTGTGACGTAAGTATGAATAGAACCCATTTAACATTTTTGGTTGTGTCTGCTAATGTGTGCATTGTATCACCATGGTAACTGCTGAACATTCCACCATAGACTGCAAAGTATCAATTGTGATTTTTCTGACAATTTAGCACAATAGCTTTTATAGGAGTCTGTCCACTCTGTGCACATTTTAACCCGTGCACACCCAGGAGCATGGACATTTGAGAGAAGAGTCTTTAGTTTCTTACAGTTTCTTCAGTGCACTAAAGTCTGACCTGCAGACCTGGTGCCCTCCCTGTAGTCTCTGTCTGAGCGGGCACATGGCTGTATCACACTGCTTCTTTGAGTGTCTCATGCTAATCATGCTAATGCTAATGCTAATATCCATCTGGGCACTACAGGTTTACACTGTTTATCATTATCCACCTTCATCTGGACATGCTACACACTCACACACAGAACTTAACAACTGACCTGATTTACGTAGATGTTTTTGGACAGATAGAAGCTTACATTAGGTGCATGTAAGTTCCTTCTGTCGCGACAGCTGCCCTGGAACAGACTGACCAGAGGCTGCCAATCTACTCCATCAACCTCACAGGCACATGTAACTTTTCTCAAGACAGCATCCTGCTAATAAAACTACTGCACATCACATCAGGTTTGTTAAGTTGTTGTAGAGTTTTGTATCATGTTGTTGTATATTTATGGAGATTTGTCGTGTGGGTGCGTGGTGACAAAGGCTTGTGGGTGAGTGTTCGAATAGGGCCCGGGAGAGATCACTAAATTACTGAAACATCCATTGATGACATCTAAAACCTCTTCAGGCATGTTTTTGATGACAGAACAATGTTATAACATGGCAGAAAGCTCCAAATACCCTCTTTAAGGTAAGCAGGAATATGGTCATCGATATGTGTACAATAAGGAAAGAACTGTTGAATTCACTTGAATCACTTAATCAATGAATACACATACCACATTTTGATATATTTTTAGTGTAGGCCTACAGACAATAGTGGATTCTGTCCAAAATGTTGCTGCTTGTTTGTCTTCCATGGACATTTTTGGCGAACTCTCTTTGTTGCTAAGCTCGACGCTGGCCACGCTTCAGATGAGTGGGCTCTGCCACGATCTCATTAAAACAGCGTTATTTAGATCACTACCCCACGTCCACGGCTGCTCCCTCTCTCTCACTCTCTCACTCTTTCTCTCTCCCTCTCTCTCTCTCTCTCTCTCTCTCTCTCTCTCACACACACACACACACACACACACACAAACACACACACTCTCTCTCTCTCTCTCTCTCTCCTTCTTTCTCTCTCTTTCCCTTCCATCTCTCTCTCTCTCTCTCTCTCTCTCTCTCTCTCTCTCTCTCTCTCTCTCTCTCTCTCTCTCTCTTTAGCCTAGATACAAATACTATACCAGTTTTATGTCACACTAGTAGGTCTGAACCAGGACTAAACCACTAAAGCAAGATTAAACCAGGACTAAACCAGGACTAAACCAGGACTAAACCAGGACTAAACCAGAACTGAACCAGGACTCAACCAGAACTAAACCAGGACTGAACCAGGACTGAACCAGGACTCAACCAGAACTAAACCAGGACTGAACCAGGACTGAACCAGGATTGAACCAGGACTAAACTAGGACTGAACTAAGACTGAACCAGGATTGAACCAGGACTGAACCAGGACTGAACCAAGATTGAACCAGGACTAAACCAGGATTGAACCAGGACTGAACCAGGATTGAACCAGGACTAAACCAGGATTGAACCAGGACTGAACCAGGATTGACCCAGGACTAAACCAGGACTGAACTAAGACTGAACCAGGACTGAACCAGGACTGAACCAAGACTAAACCAGGACTAAACCAGCATTAAACCAGCATTAAACCAGCACTAAACCAGAACTGTACCAACATGTTCTGAAATGTGATTCTTGTATTAGTTTGTCAGTTCATATTTCAGTGTTTTTGTCAGTTCTTCTAGACATGTTTAAAATGTGAACTTTGAACAGAATCCTATTATTAAAACGTAAATTGAAAATCTCAGTTCGTTCCCACATCCATAAGATGGTACTCTGCTTGTGCAGAAGCCTGGGTTGTTTTCTGTAAAAAAGAAAGAGTGGGAGGGGGAAAGATGGTTGGAGTAGCTCAGGATGCTAAATCTTTGGCTACCTCGAGCTATAAATACCTTTACACAGCAGTAAACACCGTGTATTGTGAATATGTCTTATAATATGCAGGTACAAGTAGTGGTATAATGAAAGTATATAGATAAGCCATCCCATGTACTATAACATCAAAACTGTGTCTAAACTGGGACTTCACCCACAACTGAGCTAGGGCTAAACTGGGACTACCCTGGGATTAAACCAGAAGTGAACCAGGACTAAACCAGGAGTAAACCAGGACTAAACCAGAAGTAAACCAGGGCTAAACCAGTAGTAAACCAGGGCTAAACCAGGACTAAGCCAGGACTGAACCAGGACTACACCAGGACTAAATAAGGAGTACATCAGAACGTAAACTGGGACTAAATGAGGACATAAACAGGTGTAGGTTGTGACTAGAATAAGAGCCCTAACCTGGACCAAAGCAGGTATGGATGTAGCTACTTTGTGCGTAAAGGGATTAAATAGACCAAGATCATGAAGATTTTGTGTGATACTACGCTAACTCCTCTAACATTTCCAATCACACCACATCAAAACTAATTACGGAACCAGGACCAGATCAGGACCAAACCGGAATAGACCAGGACCAAACCAGGACTACACCAAGGGTAAAAGGTGGAAAACAGGTGTACATCGAGTACTCAAGAGCCCAAACCAGGACCAAGTCAACGCGAGTATGAGTGTAGACACTTTGTGCATAATAGACTTATTGGATAATAAACAATATGGAGAAAAAGACCGTGAGTGAATATTTGAAATCACACCACATCAAGACCAACTAACTTAACCAGGTCTAAACTAGGACTGGACCGAGACTAAACCAGGACTAAACTAGGACTGGACCAGGACTAAACCATGCAAGTATATTCTAGTAACAGGCCATAACTAAACCAGAACTATACCAGGACATATACAGATGTACATCGTGACTTCACTGAGCCAGAAAAACAGCGCCAAATTGTGCGTAAAAGTAGTGAATAATAAAGAAATTCAGAGAAAAGGAGCGTGTTCCGTACCTGCTCTGGGCCCTGGAAGCAGATTCTACACTGAGGAGTGCGCAGGCTGCTCGCGGTACTGGCTAGCGACACCGCATCCAGGCCGACCTGCAGTTTATTGGGCTCCTTATCCTCGAAGGCTAAGCTCCGGGGCCGTGGATCGCTACCGTAGTATTCCTCCTCGTCATCCCGGGAATGGCAGTCGACAAAGGGAGGCATGCAGCCACAGTCCCCCATCCCCAGCCCCAGATCTCGCATGGTGTTACCGTTGGATCGCCTCTCTGTGTCGGTCTGTCGTGTATCGGAGCGCATAAAAACCAGCACTTTAAGTTCATTGAAAAACATGCGGATCCGATACTTGAACATTTTTGGGTTTGCGAACACTATGACGCCTTCACTGCGATCTGTAAATGTTAAATACACGTACTTCCCTTTTCTTTGTGTGTTGGTTTATTTTAACTATCACAATCTATTTTTATTCATACAGTCTGTGTTGAAATGATGGGGAACAGGCCTCAGTGATGGCATGTGTGTCCAAACCAATGCGGATCAATTGTTTTTCATTTCATCTTGGACAGCGCGGTTTTAATCTCCATTACCCAAGCAATTCAAGAAATAGGCCAATATTTGACACGGCATCTTCAGCGCAGCTGCTACAATCGTGATTTCGCCTTCACCATTTGGCACAGCGCATTGTTTTTCTCGTCTCTCTCTCTTCTCCCTTCTTCTTCTAGCGCTGGGCTCCTTCTTCTTGCAGTAGAGACTAGCCTACATGGTTTTGCTACCCAAAGCAGAAGACGTGGATGAGACGAAAGCGGCGCGTAAAAAACAGTTTAAAATCCCAAAAACACACGCCATCCGAGCGATCGCACCTGCAGCTCATAATCCAGTTTGAAATTTGCGTAAGACTCAAATAAACAATGTCTTTTTATTGTCTCTTTAGCGCATAGCATTCCAGGTGTCAGACCATTTCTCAACGAAGACTCCACCACTTCACCGCATCCACGCGAAAAACAAAATCCATCGTTTTTGCATCTTGAGGTGGCTACTGTGGTACAAAAAGGCAACAGCACCACCGAACAGCGGCCGCGAGCAGCCCAGATCCGCGTCCCATCTTAGCGCGATATCCGAAAGCGATGCTCGGCAAAGCAAAACATCGTACCCCGAAAAAAAAAAACACCACGACGTCCACGGAGAGAGGTAGGTATAGAAGAAAGGCACCGTGCGCTTTTATCCCACTTAAAATAAACGGGAAAAAAACGAGTGGAGACGTGTCTTACGCACCAGAACTGTTGTATTGATTACTGGATTGGAGAGGAGATGGTTTGATTTCTCTAGCGCTGATTTCCCTCCCCGAAATGGTTGGCTTGAGCGCAGTAGCTACTTCCGGAATGGCTTGGAAGAGGGGGAAAAAAAAAAAAAAAGAGAAATAAATAAATATAAAATCGCACACATACACACTCGCTGTCATATCACACCGAGGGGCTGCCCAAACCCCGGCTATGCGCACGGCCAGGCGGAGGAAGGAGAGAGGGGAGAGGGGGTGGTGGACCGAGAGCTGTCCAAGGTGCTGAACAGACACATACTACAGACAAGGATCTGTGAATTACAAACGAGTACTGACACTGACAGTTTAAACTTATTGAGGTAATTGTAGTACTACACTTCTTGATTGGAAAAACAAACCATATGTGAGATGAGATGAAATTCAGACTCTTGCTTTGATTTAATTGTGTGGAATTAGGCTAAACTAGAAGTTGCAAGATATTTCTAAGGTCCTATATTACACAAAATGGACTCTTGTGAGCTTTAAGACATGTTACAGTATTGTTACTTCATCAAAAACAGACCTGGAGTTTTGTTTCATTTACACATGTTTGAGTAACCTTGTCTGTCTACATCTCAAGAATGCTCTGTTCCACCTTGTGATGTCATGAAGCGGTAGTTTTCAAGTAAGCAGATACCTTTTACCTTTAGTTCAGTAGAGACTGGCAATTCCAGGGGTGAAATTATTTAAATGATTCTAGTGAGAAAGTGTATGAGGTTAAAAATGCACTGGAGCACTTCCTGTATTACTACATGACATCACAAGGTGGAACATAGTGTTTTCTGTTTGAGAGAAGAGCTCAGCTTAAATATACAGGGTTTGTCTGTTAAATAACTGTGAATGAAACAAAACATTTATATAAACAACTAGAAAAGCACTCAGAGAGCGCAGACCTCCGCCAAGCAGCTCAGTTTTCAAAGTGACCCAGAATCCAGGATTTCTTCTGGATCATCACCAAAATCTAATCATCTGTTGGATTTACCATTAGGAACATTTCCTGAAAATTTCATCAAGATCCGTCCATAACTTTTTGAGTTATTTTGGAAACAAACAAACAAACAAACAAACAAACAAACAAACAAACAAACAAACAGACAGACTCAGGCGAAAACATAACCTCCTTGGAGGAGGTAATTATAACATAGAAAATACCATACTATGGGCCGTATAAAGTCCCACTATGTCACTTTTCTGCCTCCAAAAAAAGAGTAAAATAAAAGCAGGTTTTTTCATATGGATGTTTTTTATTGCACTGTTAAAGAGAAAAATGTGCCCTTACTGTGAGCGGTCTTGCATCTCCACACACCTGACTCTTATTTGGCCTAGAGGAGGGTCTCTTCTGCTTGTTTCCCTGGAGATGTTCCTGTGGTTATAATATTCCACAGTATGACAGAAAACTACATAACTCCATGGAGAATGTTCCCTAGTATAGTTTTAACTTTCTGAAATCATACAAGTAACATCCCACCTTCAGAAAGTTACATACTGTAGCTTTAAAATAATGGCTCAGGTGGTGTATTTTGGTCATCTCATAATCAGAAAATGTATACTGTTGTTGTCTCCTTGGGCAAGACACATTACCAGAATTGATAAGGTATGAATCCAGTGTATGACCGGTGCTTTGTGGGGAGGAGAGGGGGTGGTGGACCAATGGAGCAGGAGCTGTCCAAGGTGCTGAAGTAGAATAAGGTACTATACACAGGGATCTGTGAAATCCAAATGAGTACTGACACTGACTGATGGCACTGTTTAGATTGGTGTTAGCTGTAATTGAGCTTCTAAACATCTTCATTTAGGATCTATCTTCCAAAAACAAAAACAAAAGCCTTTAGAAAGATAGCAAAGGAGAAATTCACTTGTGTCAATTGGACAGAAGTTTTTTGATCAAATATGTTTCTCAGCTCATCCAAGCTGCTTCTTCAGTTCTGGTCAGATGCTGGTGGACACTGCTTTATATCTATCTGAAGGGAGGAGCTAATTACAATGAAATTACTCTGAGACTACCACACCTATTTGTTTACAGTTTCATCTCATAATATGAGATGAAATTAGGCTAAAAATAAAATTAGGCTAAATAAAGCTCCACTGTGTAACCTTTTAGGCAAAAAATAATCATTTCAAGTAAATGCATTTTTTTCCATTCTGGATATTTTTATTTTCCATTTGCAGATTACACTGTGTTGCTTTAAGTTTGATTTGAATAGTTTTCAGTGTCGAGTTATTTGCCCAGGGCTATAAGTTGCAAGATTTGATTTTTATGAAAAAACTGTAACCAAAAGGTGGCTCAGGTGGTACATATCAGTTCCCTTATAGGCAGAAGGTTGGTGGTTGGATTCCAGCTCTGACCAGTGCTGTTATTGTATCCTTGGGCATGACACATACTCTCTTTGCCACTGTATGAATAGTGTGTGAGTGCTGCGTGATGATGATGATCAGAACCACGTCTGTCAGTCTGTCCCAGGACAACAGTGAATGAAGGGTTAGAAATCCTGTGGTGGTCTGCCCCAGCAGTGAGAATGTGCTTTAATGACCCCACTGAGAAACAAATCATGTTGAAGAAAGAAAGAAAGAAAGAAAGAAAGAAAGAAAGAAAGAAAGAAAGAAAGAAAGAAAGAAAGAAAGAAAGAAAGAAAGAAAGAAAGAAAGAAAGAAAGAAAGAAAGAAAGAAAGAAAGAGAAAGCTAGTCTGGTACCTTCTTGTCAATGCCCAGTCTCAGCAGATCTCTTTTGCTAAACAGGGCTGAGCCTGGTAAGTACTTGGATGGGAGATCACTGGGGATAGGTGCCACAGTGGGGCAGCAGCAGCAAAAACTGTTGTTGTGTCCTTTGGCAAGACACTGCACCCCCATTGCCTATATGAATGTTGTGTGCATGAGTGTTGTGGTTACAGAAATATCTTACTCCCTTCAAGTATGGAGTGAATAATATGCTAATAATGATACTTACTACTCTGTTACAAGCTCTGTTACTCAAGACTTTAATGTGAGCTTTGTTTTAACACAATCTGAGAAAGAGCTGCCTCTCAAACATAAAGTTACAGTCACAAGCTGCTAGCATCAGCCAACAGTTTTTTCAGTGAGTCCCTCTCACCTTTTAGTTGAAAATCAAACTCTTAAACAGGACTATGAACGCTCGGACTGATCACAGGCTCCTGAAAATGTGCTCTTTAAATCCATTTTGTTTTTGCTAATGTGTGTGCATTGTGTCACCATGGTAACTGCTGAACATTCTGCCAATAGAGACACATTTAGAACACCCCCACCATGATGTCACTGCAAAGTATCAATATAAATCAAATGCGTTATTATATTATTATATGACAGTGTATTTCTATGGTTTAAAGGACTGACCATTTACCAGAAAAGTTACACAGTGCACCTTTAAATATATGATATAATATATAAATGAGGCGAGTGTCTCTAGAATATGGAAGTGGACTCCTGAGTATTGAGGTCACCATGTGTTGCTACACCTCATGATATAACAGCACACACAGCCAGATGCCAGGGCCAAGACACGTGAACAAGAATGAAGATTTACCTTCCAATTCTGTCTAATCTGACAAGGATTTAGCGTTCGATATTTCACAACAGAATATTTAAGAAACATGAGGGAAAGAAAATTGATTTAGTTTATCTGTGATCCTCCAGATGTTCTCCTGACCAAACCCAACCCAAGACTAGTCCTGCTCTACTATACTACTGCTCTACTATTCAGGAAAGAGTAATTATAAGAGTAGTAACTGTCTGCCTACTGGGGTCTGAAAACTACTGACTTACTACTACTAAACTTGTATATGGTGTTGAATACTATACTCTACTGCCTTTAGTCCTATTTTGGCTATTTTAGTTTAAACTAGATAAAGCTGCAGCTTATCTAAATCTAAAAATGGGTGTGTCCTGGCTCCAGTGGCCTCAAGTACTACATGACATCACACAGACTGCCCAGATCACAGACAGGTGTTTCTGATACAAACACCTGTCTGCAGGGATGGAATATGAAGTGTGTAGACCTGTTCGACCAATCACACTGCTCCTTATACCTCCAGACCCCGCCCCTCCTCTCCCTCACTTTCCCCTTTAGTCCTCCAGACCCCTCCTCCCCCTCACTCTCCCCTTTAGTCCTCCAGACCCCTTCTACCCCGTCACTCTCCCCTTTAATCCTCCAGACCCCTCCTCCCCCCTCACTCTCCCCTTTAATCCTCCAGACCCCTCCCCTCCTCCCTCCTCACTCTCCCCTTTAGTCCTCCAGACCCCTCCTCCCCCCTCACTCTCCCCTTTAATCCTCCAGACCCCTTCTACCCCGTCACTCTCCCCTTTAGTCCTCCAGACCCCTCCTCCCCCCTCACTCTCCCCTTTAGTCCTCCAGACCCCTCCCTTCCTCCCCCCTCACTCTCCCCTTTAGTCCTCCAGACCCCTCCTACCCCCTCACTCTCCCCTTTAGTCCTCCAGACCCCTCCTACCCCCTCACTCTCTCCTTTAGTCCTCCAGACCCCTCCTCCCCCCTCACGCTCCCCTTTAGTCCTCCAGACCCCTCCCTTCCTCCCCCCTCACTCTCCCCTTTAGTCCTCCAGACCCCTCCTCCCCCCTCACTCTCCCCTTTAGTCCTCCAGACCCCTCCCTTCCTCCCCCCTCACTCTCCCCTTTAGTCCTCCAAGTACTGCCCAGTTTTGTGGCTCTATTTGAAATGTGGTTGTGATGTTTGTTTGATTGTTTGATTTACCTAATAGTATTTTGTAGTACTTTTACTCGTACAGTATTTGGCTGCTCTACCACCTAGCTCAGTTGCTCCTGACAGGTTGAACCCAGACCAAACACACAGGAAATTCAAACATAAACACAAAAGTAAAAATATAAATGCAGGTACTTTGTGATGAGGAGAAAACATTGGAATGTGAGTGCACAGTTATGGTTTAGTCTGCGCTCTGTGTGTGACGCTCCTATCACTATTTAATGGTGTGGAAAACTCATTCTACTCTGTCTCCTCTCTGCAGTCTCCCTCTTCCTCTTTTCCCTCTTTCTCTCTCCCCCTCTCTTACTCTCCTCTTTCTCTATTATGTTCTTTCATCTCTTTCTCTTTCCTCATTCCTCTCTCTTCTGTCTCTCCTTAATCTTCTCATTTTCTCTCCTCCTCCTTCCCCTCTTTCTCCCTCTCTCTCCTCCCTCCCTTCTACCCTCTCTATTTCCTGTCTTTCTCTTTCCTTCTCTCTCCCTTTCTCTCTCTCTCCCTCTGCTCTCCTTCTCTCTCTTTCTCCCACGTCCTTTCTCTCCCTCTATTTCCTCTCTCTTCCTCCTCTCTCCCTATGTCTTCCTCTCCTTTTCTCTTCTCTTCCTCGCTCCTCCTTCTCTCTCCCTCGCCTCTGCCCTCTCTTTCTCTCTCTTTTTCTTTCTCTCCTTTCTCTCTTCCACCTTCCTCTCTCTCCTTCTCCCCTTCTTCTCCCTCTTTCCTCTCTCTCTCATTTCCACTTGATGTCTTTCTTCCGTAACACTCTCTTTTTGTGGAGTGCTGGAGTTGAACCTTCATCGTCATTAACTCTGTAATAACTCCTTTATGTTCCAACAAAATGATCTTCACTTCCACACAAGTGAAAAAGAGAAAATCTAACACGGCCGATCTGAACTGAGTATATAAAGCACATTTAAAGCCCCAGTGTGTAACTTTTCAGTCCAATGACAGACCAGAATAAAAGCAGGTTTTTCATTATGTTTTTATTTCTACAAGGGAAAGGACTTGGACACAGTGGCTCACACATCAAAATATATTATAATAACAAAGAGCAAAAATATAAATGGTAATAATAAATTCTAATTAAGAAGCAAAAATAACTGGTGTAAAATAACGCATAATTATACAAATGTATATTTGTATGTATTTACAAGTATAAAATATAGAAATACAAATATAGTAACACAAAATATTTCTCAGATACATATAAGAGGTCTTAAGAGAAACAGAGCAAAGATGAAATAATGATTGACAGGACATGGTTGTTATTTATGACGTAAGTGTGAGTGTCCTTACCATGTGTGGGCGTACACCTCCAAAAACCTGACTCGTATGTCCTGGGGGAGGGCCTCTTCCAGCTTGTCACCATGGAAATGTTGTTCATTTAACTATATTATTCCACAGTATGGCACAAAGCTTATTTATCTCCATGGAGAATGTTCCAAAGTATGACTTTAACTTTCTATTTCTGTGGAATCATTCAGATGATGTGCCACCTCCAGAAAGATACATATTCTAACATTTTGACAGTGATTTTGATTTTTGTTTCATGAGATGGTTCAAACCAGTTTCAAGACACTTTAATTTGAAATAGGAAATTAAAGGTTGCTCCTCCGCTGTTTCTGGTCTCACACATTCTGCTCTGTTTCATTATTCATGAAGTGTATTGAGCTATTTATGAGCAGCTTCTCCTTCCTGTGTGTTTCATGTGGAGAGGCCCACTCATTCAAGGACTATTCCAGTCAATGTTGTTCCAAAGAATGTTCCTTAATATGGCATTGAACTTAACTAATCTATCATGTACTGTATTTGTTCAGTTACAGCCAGGTGTCTTCGTAAACTCGTATTCTTACTGTGAATGGGTTCACCTCTCCACAGATTTGACCTGTAACTTGCCCTGGTGGAATCACTGGTTCCATGAAGATAAATAGATACATTTAAAAGGCCCATATTTGGCTATTTTCTAATCTCTGTTCTAATATTGTTTCCTTATCACAAACAGACCTGGAGTTGTGTTTTGTTTCATTCACACATGTTTAACACACAAACCCTGCAGATTTAGACTGAGTTCTTCTCTCAAACAGAAAACCACCTTGTGATGTCATGTGGTAATACAGGAAGTGCTCCACTGTGTTTTTAAACTCCATCCACCTTCACTGGAATCATATGGATAATTTTACCTCTGGAAATATTAGTGTCTACTGAACAAAAAGTAGCTGTTAACTTGAAAACTACCACTACATGACATCACAAGATGGGACAGAGCATTTTGAGCTTTGGAGATGCAGAATTACTCAAACGTGTGTGAATGAAACAAAACACAACTCCGGGTTGTGTACTGAACCAAAGGTAAAAGGAGCTATGAACCTGAAAACTACCACTTCGTGACATCACAAGGTGAAATAGGACATTTTGAGCTTCGGCGATGTAGACAGACTATTAATAAAGGGTTACTCAAACATGTGTGTAGAATCCCTCAGTGGTCCAGGTAGACTCCATGGCAAAAGGAGAAATTCAATTTGTCAACTGGACAAAAGTTTATTTAATCGAATATGTTTCGCAGCTCATTCAAGCTGCTTCTTCAGTTCTGGTCAGACGCTAGTGGACACTGCCTTATATCTGCCCGGAGGGAGGAGCTAACTACAATGAAATTACTCTGAGACTACCACACCTATTTGTTTACAGTTTCTGTTAGTTAGGTGGGTCTATTCAATATGGAGTGGGAGTGGCTCTCCCGTCTGTGTTGGTACATCCTCTTGTGAAGTGGCTGTTTTGTTTCTCCAATGTAGCACTCACTGCAGTCTTCACTACACTGAATGGAGTAGACCACATTGCTTTGTTTGTGGCTCAGTGTTTTGTCCTTAGGATGGACCAGTTTTTGTCTTAAAGTGTTTGTGGGTTTGAAATAGACTGGGATTTCATGTTATCTGAAAATCCTCTGTAGTTTTTCAGAAACGCCAGCCAGGTAAGGAATAGTTACACCTTTTCTCCTGGGTTTTGGTTCTCTGTTGTCTTGTTTCTTGGCTCTCTTAGTTTTATTGAAAGTCCATTTTGGATAGCCACAAACAGAGAGGGTTTCTGAAAGAAGAACAACATGTTCTACTCCATTCAGTGTAGTGAAGACTGCAGTGAGCGCTACATTGGAGAAACAAAACAGCCACTTTACAAAAGGATGTACCAACACAGACGGGAAACCCAGAGTGGACCTCAGTCTGCCGTACATCTCCACCTAAAAGCCACAGGCCACTCCTTTGAGGACAGTGAGGTCCAGATCTTGGCCAGAGAAAAGAACTGGTTTGAAAGGAGAGTTAAAGAGGCTATTTTTGTTGAGAAAGAGCATCCTTCCTTGAACAGAAATGGAGGTCTCAGACATCATTTGTCTCCCATCTATAACTCTATCCTCAAACCTAAATCAAAACAAACAGAGAAAACAATAGGGCAGGTCCAGGTCAGGTCCAGAGGTGTGAAAACACCATCATGGCCCTGAATGGTTCTGCTAACTACTCCCCCACTCCCACTCCATATTTAATAGGCCCACCTAACTAACAGAAACTGTAAACAAATATGTGTTGTCTCAGAGTAATTTTCATTGTAATTAAGCTCCTCCCTTCAGGCAGATATAAAGCAGTGTCCACCAGCGTCTGACCAGAGCTGAGAAAGCAGCTTGGATGAGCTGCGAAACGTATTCGACCAAATAAACTTTGTCCAGTTGAATTTCTCCTTTTGCCTCTTACTCAAACATGTGTAAATGAAACAAAACACAACTCCAGCTCTGTTGAGCTTGAGGAGATAAGAACATTATAACACAGTATGTAACTTTTTAGATAAAATATAGACTAAAATAAAAGCATGATTTTTTATTATTTTTTTTTTTTGCTTGTGTTTATTGCACTGAAAACTATGATCGGGCTTGTGTCTCCACAAACCTGATTTGGCCAGGAGTATGGCATCATACTTATCTATCTGCACGGAGAATGTTCCGAAGTATGGTTTTACATTTTCATATTGCAGGTGACATTCTGCCTCCAGAAAGTTACATACTGTACCTTTAATATGACAAGTTTGTGGATTGTCCATTTTGAATTGTTTTCTTGAGTTTTCAGATGATCTTAAAACATATTTGGCAGTGTTGAAGTGCAGAAGTTCTCTGATGACTCTGCAGTGGTCGGGTGTATCAGGGATGGACAGGAGCTGGAGTACAGGACACTGATTACAAACTTTGTGGAGTGGTCCCTGGCAAATCATCTGCTCCTGAACATTGACAAGACCAAGGAACTGGTGATTGACTTTAGGAGAAAGAGGACACCTGTGGAGCCCATTACCATCCAGGGCCAGGACGTGGAAATAGTGGACTGCTACAAGTACCTTGGCGTACAGGTGAATAACAGACTTGACTGGAGGGACAACTGTAATGCTGTCTACAAGAAGAGCATGAGCAGACTCTACTTCCTGAGAAAGCTCAGGTCCTTCAATGTGTGCAGCAAGTTACTGGAGATCTTCTACCAGTCTGTGGTGGCCAGCGCGCTGTACTTCACTGTGGTCTGCTGGGGGAGCAGCACCAGTAAAAGAGACATTGGGCGGATTGACAAACTGATCCGTAAAGCGGGTTACGTGATCGGCTGTGAACTGGAGACATTTGTCACAGTGAGGGACAGGAGGACACTGGACAAACTGCTCTCCATCATGGACACTCCTGCTCACCCACTGCACCAGACTATAGAGGGACAGAGGAGCTCATTCTCCAACAGGCTCCTTCAGCTCCGCTCAAACAGTGAGAGATTCAGGACTACATTCATACCATACTCCATACAGTTGTACAACAACTCACCCTTATGTAACAGATAATACTCCCTACAACTGTAGTATTTGCACTGTTGTTCTTGTCTCTTGTATATAGCTGTGACTATATAGTTTATTACTTTATTACTTATATTTCTATTTTATTTTGACTTGTACATATACATTTTGATAATTATGTCTCATTTGACACCTGTCTCTTAATCTTTTTGCTATACCATCTATTTTTGTTACTCTGTTATTATATTATATTTTGATGTTTGAGCTATTGTATCCAAATAATTTCCCTTGTGGATCAATAAAGTTTGTCTAAGTCTAAGTCTAAGTCTAAGTTTGCTAATGTGTGTAATTTGTCTCTATGGTAACTGATGAACATTCCACCAATACACGTAGAACAGCGTGATGTCACTGCGAAGTATCAATACGGTCCCAAGATGGCGGCCGTGTGTGTCCCTCTGTATCCTTCTCTCTGTTTGGTGCTTATTCCTGTAGTTTGAGCTCAGGACCCTCTCTGTGGATGCTCTCGTGAAAACGCAAACATCAGCACTAAATGAAAATGGAACAATCAACAGGAAGTCATTAATTAAGGCCACACACTCACTGTCGCCCCCAATGTGTCACACCAGGAAATACTGATTAACTGTATTTATGTCATGTAAACATAGATACATGTGAGGGACAATAACTTAAAAGTGCACTATGTAACATTTATGGTGGAGGGGCATTTAACATATCTGTCTCCATGGAAACAAGCAGGTAGGACCATCAGGGTAAGTTACAGGTCAGATCTGTGGAGAGGTGACCCCGCTCACAGTCAGAATGCAGGTTTTTCAGTGTGTTTAAGGACACATTTCCGTACGGGGGACAGTAAAGCATACCTTGGCCTTACAGGTCAGATCTGTGGAGAGGCAGAAAATGGAAAATATAAAACCAAATGGAAAATATAAAACCATGGAATCAGGCAGATGGCCAATATTCCACCAGTAAATAACTCTCCAACTGATTTACCTGATAGAAAATATGATATCCGTGATCTTAAAATGGCATTAAAGATCCTGTATTATGTAAAATTGACTGTTGTTTCCACCTCAAAAACAGACCTGGAGTTGTGTTTTGTTTCATTCACACGTTTGAATAATCTTTTATCATTAGTCTGTCTACATCTCCAAAGCTCAAAATGCTCTGTTCCAACTCATGATGTCATGAGATGGTAGTTTTCATGTTACAGCTATGTTTTACCTTTTCTTTTGTAGCGACTGGCAATTCCAGTGATTTAGTGTATGGAGTTAACCAAATGATTCCAATGAAGATATATGGAAAACACATGACATCACAAGGTGGAACAGAGTGTTTTCTATTTAAGAGAAGAACTCAGCCTAAATCTGCAGGGTTTGTGTGTTAAACATGTGTGTATGAAACAAAACACAACTCCAGGTCTGTTTGTGATGAGGAAACAACATTAGAACAGAGATCAAAATAGTGTCATATGGGTCCTTTAACTAAACAAGAAAACAAATGTTAATATTGACGAAATGAAAAGGAATAAAAACAGGATAAAGGTGTGTTCCTGTGCTGCTGCTCCTGTTGAAAGGGTTTTTGCAGAACTGGACTCTGGGACAGATGGAGCACACTGTGGGAGAGAAACAAGCACACACCAGGCACATGGAAGAGAGGAAACAGAGGAGGAGAGAGGAGAGGGGGAGGAGAGGAGGAGACACCAGGTATATGGAAGAGAGGAAACAGAGGAGGAGAGAGGAGAGGGGGAGGAGAAAAGGAGACACCAGGCATATAAGATAAGATAAGATATGCCTTTATTAGTCCCACAGTGGGGAAATTCCAGTGTTGCAACGCACAGTTCAAGAACAGCAGGAAAATGGAACATGCAGTAAAACAAGATAATAGATGTGTGTAGAATCCCTCAGTCGTCCAGGTAGAATCCATAGCAAAAGGAGAAATTTAATTTGTCAACTGGACAGAGTTTATTTGGTTGAATACGTTTCGCAGCTCATCCAAGCTGCTTCTTCAGTTCTGAACTGAAGGAATATGGATGAGAGGGAACAAAGGAGAGGAGGAGACACCATGCATATGGAAGAGAGGGAACAGAGGAGGAGAGGGGGAGAAGAGGAGGAGACATCAGGCATATGGAAGAGAGGGAACAGAGGAGGAGACACCATGCATATGGAAGAGAGGGAACAGAGGAGGAGAGGAGGAGAGGGGGAGGAGAGGAGGAGACATCAGGCATATGGAAGAGAGGGAACAGAGGAGGAGAGGGGGAGAAGAGGAGGAGACATCAGGCATATGGAAGAGAGGGAACAGAGGAGGAGAGGAGAAGAGAGGTGAGGGGGAGGAGAGGGAAGGAGACGAGGAGACACCAGGCATATGGAAGAGAGGGAACAGAGGAGGAGAGGAGGAGAGAGGAGAGGGAGAGGAGGAGACACCAGGTATATGGAAGAGAGGGAGAAGAGGAGGAGAGAGGAGAGGAGAGGAGAGGAGGAGACACCAGGCATATAGAAGAGAGGGAGCAGAGTAGGAGAGGAGGAGGAGACACCAGGCATATGGAAGAGAGAAAGGAAAGGAGGAGAGGAGAGAGGAGGAGAGGAGGAGAGAAGGAGGAGGTACCAGGCATATAGATGAGAGGGAGGAGCGGGGGAGCGGAAGAAAGGAGACACAAAGAATATGGAAGAGAAGGAGCTTCCACAAAGTACGAAGCAGGAGAGGGAAAGAGAGAGGGGGAGGAGAGGAGGACACCATGAATAAATTCAGATTTCCATGGACAACACTGTGGAAGAGAAACGGCAGCTAAAAACTACACAACAGACATATGGAAGAGAGGGAGGACGAGGGAGGGCAAGAGAGAGGGGAGTAGAGATGATGATAGGAGAGGAAAACGGGTGGAGGAGAGAGGGAGAGTGGGGAGGAGACGCTCAGAATGAAGAGAGAGGAGAGAGAGGGGCATATGGACACAGAGCAGGGGAGAGAGGAGGAGAGAGAGTGGAACATAGTGTTTTCTGTTTAAGAGAAAAACTCAACACCGTCTGTGTGTTAAACATGTGTCAATAAAACAAAACACAACTCCAGGTCTGTTTGTGATGAGGAAACGACATTAGAACAGAGATCTGAAAATAGCCTAATATGGGCCCTTTAACTTGGAAATGAGTTCATAGTTCACGTTGTAAACACGTCCAGGAGCATTAAACAGTTTTATACATCACATGGCAACATATTTTTCAGAAGAATTTCATTTTGCTCAAATGTGTGGCAAGACCTGGTTTTGGTCGTGCTTATAAAGGGACATGTACTGATCTGTTAAGAATAAACAGATAATCCTGGTTTAGAACATTCTAGAGGAAATCTATCAGGAGCATTTGTGTCGTCTGCGTCCTCCCACATGACTGGCTCCAGCCCAGCTCCACAAATTATTATTAGACAAATGAACAAATATGAAAAATCCACCAATGTTTTTCCCGATCATTTCTATCAGTGACAAGGTCCCTTCTCCTTCTATACTTCTCCACCCACACCACAGCATCTGGGAGGGCATCCGACACACCACAACATCTGCAGATGAACCAGCGACATTTGACCTGACCCCATCTCAGTCTAACACCACAGGGATACAGAAGGGTGGGAGGGCATCTGACACACAGTAATACAGAGGGATGGGAGGGCATCTGACACACAAGGATATAGGAGGAGGGGAGGGCTTCTGACATACAGGGATATAGGAGAATGGGAGGGCATCTGACGCAGGATATATGTAATAGGAGAATGAGTTTGTCTCATGAGCAGCCTGCTCTGTGGTGCCCTCTCGTGGTGAACACTGGCACTGAATTCAGAGTGAAGCTTTTGTGAGACAATCAGGAGCTAAAGAAATTATCAAGCTAACGGCTAATCAAATGGGCTAGCTAAAAATGTCACATTTACAGAACAGGTGATGGTCAGAGAGGTCATTGGTAACAGTATTTTTAAGACCTTTCACCATTCAAAAAGACATACATTTTTTGTTTGCAATTGTTAATTACCATGGCATTACCTTGTCTAATGCTTAACAAAATGGTATATTCTCTCCATCTTGAACGGTGCTTGATAAAAATAACTAAATATTCAAGTCTTAGTTAAGATTATACAGATTTAAAATAAACGGTACAAAAATGTCCTGGTTCCAATTAAGAGTTTATTTGCAAAACTAAGTCTGGAAAATTGAAATTACATCAGATAGGTGCACACAAACTCTGAGACATGTGACAGGTACAAATGAGGTGTTCAAAAACATCTGGAAAAATCAGCAGAGAAGACCAGGCCCAGTAAGACTTCAAACACAGCTCGGGCTAGTTTAAGTTAAAATCATTTCAAAAGAACACACATTTAAAAAGGAAAAAGTGAAGAATAGTCACCAGGCAAGAAGAATTCATTAGAACTAAAACAAAACATGTGCATTTACAGCTTCACTTAAATAGATTAAACACTTTTCATTTACAGTATTAACACTGATGACACAAGAGACCGCCATTAACAACCGGGCTGCACAATATGTGGAAAAGTGACATTTAAATACAAACCGCTTTAGACCTGATTTACACCTAGTTTAAGTTGCAGTAAGTAACTTAAACAGGCTTTGCCTGGAATGCTCCACACTATGGCATTAAACTTATCCATGTCCACTAATACAAGTGAGTGAAGCCAGCAGGTCAAGAATAGTTTAGCAATGCAAAAACCTGTAAATAAATACATGCAACTTTAATGCCATACTATGGAACATTTTAGATAAAAACATCTCCATGGAGACAAGCTCATGACCGACTATCCACCAGAAATGTGGCACAGTGTCCCGTTAAGCAGCTAAGACTTGCATTAGTCCGGTTTAGTCTTTGTCAAGTTTTGATTTTGGTTTAACCAATAAATGACTAAATATTGTCATCTAAATTTTAAACACAATTATTTAAAGATGCACTTTTTGGTTGGCACTATGGAGATGTAATCTGTCAGCGGCACCATGTTTGTTTTGGTTTGTCTGGGTGCTTTGCCTTTGGCTTCAGCACAAACCTCAATGCTGCAATGTGATTGGTCTGCCTTGACACAGCGGACACACTCCGAGATGGATTCTCATCAGTTTGTGAACTCACAAACAGAAGAAGAATCCATTTTGTTGGACAAGGTTAGAACATTCTAGGCAAGCTGACACAATTTCAGGAATATTTAACAAGTAAATAATTAGTTAAAATGTCAACATTTGTGATCTCAATTTTCAACATAATTACTAAATGCATTTTTCTAATATCACACAGCCCTATTAAATAGCTTTAACAAAATATAATATAAACAAAATTTTAATTGCAAAGACTGCACATTTTAACACTACTGTTAACAAACAGGCATATTGTTTGGCCAGATTTTCTCCAAAAATAAAACAAAAAAAAAATTAAAAGAAAATACAAACTTTTTCCTCATGTACACAGTTGTATGCTAAGTATCTGTTATCTAATGTATCACACTCTTAGCTAAGTCACAACACTGAAAACCAGAACTGGAGTAGGAATCACATTGCTAAAAGTGGAACTACATGGCAACAAGAGAGATTAGAGATTACATTAAGCACTATTTACAAGACAGCAGTCATTTGGCATTCCCATATACGTACTGTTAGAATGGCTCAGTTATATTAAAGGCCCTGTACCCCATGTTGAACCATGACTGAGAAACATGCTTAAAGGGGGCATATTACATTATTTTCTCTATCTCTGTTCTAATGTTGTTTCCTCGTCACAAACAAACCTGAAGTTGTGTTTGTTTCATTCACACACGTTTAACATAAACCCTGCAGATTTACGATGCACTGCTCTTCCAAACTGAAAACACTGTTCCATCTTTTGATGTCATGTGGTAATACAGGAAGTGCTCCCCTGTGTTTTTAAACTCCACACACCTTCACCAGAATCATTTGGATGATTTCAGTCCTGGAATCCTGGAATCTCTATTTTACTAAAGGTAAAAGGAGCTGTTCACTTCATGACATCACAAGGTGACACAGAGCGTTTTGTGCTTTGGAGATGTAGCCAGACTAACAATTAAGGAGTTACTCAAACATGTGTGAATGCAACAAAACACAACTCCAGGTCTGTTTTTAGGAGGTAACGGCATTAGAACATGGCTTAAAGAGTCTATTGTAAAATAGACTCTTTAAGCCATGTTCTAATGCTTTAAAGTGCATACCACAGGTTTTCACGTTGTTTTAATTCTGACTTGGTTTGGTGAGATAGGTCCTGTGGTAAATATTCATTATAGTTTTACATCAGTTAAGTGGCAAAACTACTGTGTACTTTTGACAAGTTTTGGCCCTTGTTTATATTATGGTTGCTAGGGAACAGTTACGGAATTACCTTTACGCATGTCATATCTGCTGTCTGTGTCCAACCAGAATATAAAAAAATACACTTCACCAAAATCATCAGAAAAAAATGTTTTAAGATACATTTTTCATAAAATGATGTTAACTATATTTGAATGAAATAGTAGTCTAACCTGTCATATGCATTTCAGGTTATGCTGAAATATTATAGAGAAACAAAATATCTGGAATAGTCAGTCAGTTGGTTCCACATGGTTCTCATTCAACAGACAAAAAGTGTGAACACACCTAGTTGTTTCTTTAAAGTTCTCATCTAATAAAATGCCAGTTAATATGCCCAAATGACATCATACAGAGTCATTTTGGAGTGTTTTCCTGAGCTAGAACTATAAATCAGGTACAGGGCCTTCAAGAATTGGAAATACAACATCTAATCTTTAAAACCTCCACTAAGAGAGTCCCCATGATAACAGATTTGGAGATAGGTCATTTAAATCAGTCAAAAACCACAGACTAGACCAGGACTAGAGCAGGGCAACAACACCATAACTGAGTAAACCAACCAAGTGCTAAGCCAGGACTGAACCAGGTCTACAGTCCCTGACAAAAGTCTTGTCGCTTATCCATTTTGTAGAAACAAAAGCTTATAACCTGACTTTAAATTAATCGATTGGTTTTAGAAATGTCTCATATGAAAGCTAAAACCCTCCCAAATTATGCTCAATATACTAAAATAAATTTGCTTCACTGAAGAAAGATTGATCATTTAATGAACACAGAAAGGTCAGATTTTGGCAAGACAAAAGTCTTGTCGCCTTGTCATATGATGCACCCAATCCTAGATTACAGCCTCACCTGTGATCAGTTACTGATCAATCAATTAGTGGGTGTGTATAAAAAGAACCCCAGCACACCAGACCTTCACATCAACTGCAACTTGACCTCTGACAACATGCCCAAGATCCACCCTGAGACCAAAGCGTTAATTATCAAGAGGCTGAAGACCAGATCCACTGCTGAGGTGGCTGACACCTTCAATGTGTCTCAGCGTCAAGTACAAAGAATAAGAAAAAGATCTGAAAAGACTGGAGATGTTTTTGACAAGCCCAGGTCCGGCAGACCCCGCAAGACAACTGCTCGGGCGGACCGTTTGTTGATTCGAAAATCCAAGGCCAGCCCCTTTTCCACTGCAGCAGAGCTCCACCAGGCCTGGTCACCTCAAGTCTCTGTGTCAACCAGAACAGTTTGTAAAATTCTGTCTCGAAATGGCCTCCATGGTCGAATCAGTGCACAGAAACCAGCACTAAACAAAAGGCAATTAAAAAACCGTGTGGCATTTGCCAAGGCCCACAGCCTGCTAAAAGGATGGACACTGGAAAAGTGGCAGAAGGTGGATTTCTCAGATGAATCCTCGGTTGAATTACATCACAGCCGCCGCAAATATTGCAGGAGACCTACTGGAACCCCCATGGATCCAAGATTCACCCAGAAAACAGTTAAGTTTGGTGGCGGAAAAATCATGGTCTGGGGTTACATCCAGTATGGGGGTGTGCGAGACATTTGCAGGGTGGAAGGCAATATCAATAGCCTAAAATATCAAGAAGTATTAGCTACCTCTTACATTCCCAACCATAAAAGGGGGCAAATTTTGCAGCAGGATGGTGCTCCATCGCATACTTCTATCTCTACATCAAAGTTCCTCAAGGCAAAGAAGATCAAGGTGCTCCAGGACTGGCCAGCCCAGTCACCAGACATGAACATCATTGAGCATGTCTGGGGTAGAATGAAAGAGGAAGCATGGAAGGCAAAACCAAAGAATCTTGATGAACTCTGGGAGGCATGTAAGACTGCTTTCTTTGCTATTCCTGATGACTTCATCAACAAATTGTATGAATCATTGTCGAACCGCATGGATGCAGTCCTTCAAGCTCATGGAAGTCATACAAGATATTAAATATGGATCTCACAGCACCACTACTTAATTCACTGACGTTATGCAACATATTTTTGTATTTGAAGTAAATTATTTGTTCAATTTTCTGTAGGCGACAAGACTTTTGTCTTGCCAAAATCTGACCTTTCTGTGTTCATTAAATGATCAATCTTTCTTCAGTGAAGCAAATTTATTTTAGTATATTGAGCATAATTTGGGAGGGTTTTAGCTTTCATATGAGACATTTCTAAAACCAATCGATTAATTTAAAGTCAGGTTATAAGCTTTTGTTTCTACAAAATGGATAAGCGACAAGACTTTTGTCAGGGACTGTAACTCCACATTAGACCAGGGACTGGACCAAGATTAAAACAGCTATAAATCCAGAAATAAATCAGGTCTAAACCCAGTACTTGTGCAGGACTATCAGTGATTCCTGTATATTTGACTTGTGTTGGTTGGAATTTCAAAAAATGTTACTTGGAAGTAAGTATTTAGTCATTTTTATTCAAATTTGAGCTCATGTTTGATACTGGGGACCACATTAGCGGAGGGCATAGTCTTAACTCCTTCCTTAACACCTTCTTTACGCTACTAAAAACAAAAAATGGAAAACTACCTTATTTTTACATTTTATGTCCAATATTTTAGCCCTGAATTCACATTAGACATGTGATCTACAGCTTCAACTACACTGAGTAAAACATGGCACCAATGAGACAAGCTTTAAAAGAACCTATATTATGCCATTTAGCCATGGAGCGCCATCTGCTGGAAATCTAAAGTTGCACTATAGTACCCCCACCTTGCCTGGAATGTTCTATAGTATGGCATTAAACTTGTATATTTTGCTTTTATTCAATAATAAATGTATTTATTGCTAAAAATATCTTGATAAACATGCATTCTTACTGTGAGTGGAATCGCCTTTACCCAGATCTGACCTGTGACCTGGTGGCGGTACTGTTACGTTTCCTTGGAATTAAGACACATTTAATATCATACCTGTGAAACATTCAGGGCAAAGCAATAACATCTCCAAGGACACAGATAAGTGGCTACTTAAAGCATCATTAAATTTGTTGATACACAATTCCAGCAGATGCATCTGTTGGTGTGTTGAAAAGTAGCAGCTTTTATGAAGCTAGAAACAATAGTAGCTAGCATCAAACTGCTAAACTGAAAGCAATTCAGTTTAGCAGTTGTTCCACCATCACTGGAACAAGTCCAGTGATGGTGATTGCACTTTAAAAGCACGGAGGAGCCTCAAGGATTACAACTTATGCAAGACTATGCAGGATTTCTGAAGCCAAACACAATTCCAGGTATGTTTTTGATGAGGAAACTATATTACAACAGGGTTTAAACTTCAAAAACTCAATTTAGCATAATATAGGCCCTTTAGTTGTAACTATAGACACTTTTCTTAGCCGTTTGGTACCACACGTGCTAGGACTTCTCAAGCAGGGAGAACAGAGATACTCAGATCAAGGCTGCGTTTATACGACGAGTTGTATTCTTGGTATAGGAGGATCCTTTCATGCAGACGTACCTCTCCTCTCGCAGTTTTTGGACAAAGTGCAGTGGCGTCCTTCGTTTCTGGTCCAGTTTTTTGCAGTTTTTTTTGCCCGTTCAGGTTGTGTTGTTGAGCTAAAGCGTGCGTCTCTGCTCGTGTGTTACCAGTGTAAAGTGTATGGGGTGAACAGGGGTGAATGGGGGTGGATGGGGACTATAGGAAAGCACTGGGGTTGGCGCGGGGGTCCTTCTGGTTTCTGTAGCGAACAGCAAGCCAAACTCCCAGAATCTGTCAATGAAACGCACAAAAGGAAAGGGAATGTAAGAACTAAAAGTCAGTTTGTGCAAATGAAATGATGAAGCATTTGACTGCTGCCGTTCAGATTACCAACTGATCCTTTGCCCCTGATGTCATCAACATTCCCTGGGAGTGTGTTGCTAACTGTAGGCTTTGCTCTGTCTGAGGTTTTATTAGACTTTAACCTGTACTTTATTTTAACACAATCTGGCCATAAAGAACTGACTTAACATTAGACACACCCAACACCCCGAGTGTGATGTTACTGTAAAGTATCAACATTTAGGAAAGCAGTCCCTCCTAGTCATAGACATTTACAAGTTGATATAGTAACAGAATGAAGGAATACGCAGAAGACAGCTCTTGAATATTCTTGTATCAGTCACTACTTTAAGCGGAGATAAATGAGTTAAGTGAGAACACCAAGCTCTTACTTCACTTGTTGATTATGCTGAAAGTGGTGCGGTTCCTTTTTTTTTACTGCACACATCCCTCAGTCTTGTGTACTGACCTCTGTGAAACTGAAGAACAGACCCACTCCTCCGAGGATCTTCAGAGCTTCTGTGGCGTGGTTCAACATTTTCCCTCCACAAGTCGCACAGTCGTTGTCCCTTTTACACAACTGAAACACACACACACATTAAGACTTGTACAACATTTACTCATTTACAACATTATACACTGTGAAAGAACATCAGGCTCATGAATTGATACTTTGCAGCTGATGTCATCAACATTCCCTGGGGGTGTAATGCTAACTGTAGGCATGCTCTATCTGAAGCCCTGTTACTAAAGTTAGACTTTAATCTGAGCTTTGTTTTTACATACTCTGATCATTAACACTCATTAACTAACTACAAGAACTACAACAAGTGAGCTAATTTGTGCTGTTAAACAAGGCTCTCTCAAATAACATTCTGGTCACAAACTAGCTAGCATTAGCCAACAAATTTTCAGTTGGAGACACACCTGTACTAAGGACACTTTATAACACTTTATAACACCAGTCACTTTAAATAAGTCATGCCACATCACTTGATCTTTTGCACTGTCAGTTTGCACTGTTGTTCTGATGCTTCTGTATATACTAGACTATTTTTATTTTTTATTATATATCTTAATCTTTTTTTGCATGCTCTTACTTTATTTTTAAATAGTGATACTTAATATAATAATAATAATAATAATAATAATAATAATAATAATAATAATAATAATAATTATTATTATTATTATTATTATTATTATTATTCAGTATTCTATGTTGCACCTCATCACCAAAGCAAGTTCCTAGTCTGTGAATTTGTGTTCACTGACAATGGCAATAAAAGCTTTTCTGATTCTGATTAGACTTAGACAAACTTTATTGATCCACAAGGGAAATTATTTGCACACTCAACTTTTTGTTGAAAATCAAACACCTAAACAGGACCATGAACACTCGTGTGGACCAGATTTCTGAAAATGTGTTGCTTAAATTTGTTTCATATTTTTTTCTTGAGTTTCATGCTATTTCAAACCTCCTTGACAGTGTTAGCCAATGTGTGGATTGTGTCACCATTGTAACTGCTGAACATTCCGCCATAAACATCCCCCAGTGAATCCCCCAGTGTGATGTCACTGCAAAGTATAGTGTATAACCCAATTTTCTTTCCCATATACAGTAAATTGGGCCTGGTTAGTATGACCAGGTGTCACTGTAGGATACTAAAGTAGGGGTTATGAAACATGAGTGGGGGGATTATATCGCAAAAAGATAATTTTGCGATATAATGTACAAATTATGAAGACTATATTTAATGTATTTTTTTTATACTGAACCATTATCTCTGAGGAAAATTAGGTTCAATCACACAAATCGTGGGGCCAGCAGTGGCTCAGTGTAAAACCAAGTTCTAACAGGATGAGATGTAATGGTGGTAACTCACAGCAGGACAGCTGGCATAGTCCATGTCGAAGGAGGCACTGGAGTTTTTAAAGAGCCCACAGCAGTTGAGCTGCGTCTCCAGGTCCATGCGGGTTTTGTTCTGAAGAATACCCCATGCCGAGCTCAGCAGCGCCTCCTAGGGACAGAGGAGAGACACATGTATTTAACATAATAGACATAACAGTAGTATAAACTGCAGAGGAGAGCTTTTACCTGCTGCCCGCGGTTCATGGCCAAACAGGAACAAGAAACTCCGAATTGGAACAGGAACACAATAAACAGAATCACCATATACTGGAAAGGAAGGTTAAGGAAAGCATTCTTGGTGTTTTTTCATCAAAGAGACTCTTTTGTTATTTTGATGAAAGCACTGCTCTGAGTCATAAAACTTGCTTTCTCAATTCAGTCAGGTTTGGAGTCTGGGTATAAACATGGCATTAAATTAAACTAGGATTACTTCAGCACTAACTCAGCTGTGTTTAACCCAATAAATAGTTTGAACCCTGTTGTTATTACCCGATGACATGACCCAATGAGGAAAGAAACAAGCACAAAGCCAGGTATGTCTTCGGCCCTATAACATTTGTCCTGCACCATTACAGCTCTTGAAGTGCCTGTTGTGTACCATCTGCATCTAAATATAAACTGGTATATTGTCAAAGAAGTTAGGGTGGTTAGCATGCTTGTTAACATTACCATGACAACAAAACTCATCATAAAATTCATCATGGTGAATAATTAGGATGCTCTGAATGCATAAGATAAGTGAGGGATACCTTTACACCACTGCAAACTGTTTTAAATTAACTACTTCAATTTTTTACATTTTTAAGACAGTAAAAATCAGGTGCGGCGCCTTCAAATAAAGTATATAGAAAAACTAAACAAATATAAGAAAACAATAATGAGAAAACTGTGCAGATCCAAATAAAGGATACAAAGAAGAGCATGACTTGGTGGTGGTGAATGGCTCCGATCAGCCCCACGATGGCAATGAGGAGCAGGAAGAATCCCACTGCGATCACGCCTCCGATGATGTGGATACTGGAGACCAGACCGAAACCTTTTCCCCAGGCCGCTACTCCAATGAGCAGCAGACCCACCAGCTACAGGAGAGAAGGAGGGAGGGAGAGGGAGGAGAGAGAGGTGAGGAGGGGGCGGAACAAAGAGTGAGGAGAGGAGAGAAGAGGCAGAACAGGGCGGGGTAGAGTAGAGAAGGAGAGAAGAGAGAAGGGGTGAGGAGGGGGAAGATAGAGAGGCAGGGGGGAGAGAGAGATGAGATAAGAGGACGGAGACAAGAGACAACTATTACTATGAGGTGAGTGGTGGTGGTGGTGGTCAGATGAACAGATTTTGTTGCTGAAATAAATGTGATATGCTAACTGCGACCAATTTGAATTTGATATTCATTTAAGGATAATCTCACAATTCAAATGGTGAGCCTGACTATGTTTGAACTGAGCTGACAGATTCCTTGTTTTTTGTTGTGACCTCAAAACAGTAAGTGGTTTCCATGACACAGCACTTTCCTACCTCTAGACAAAGGATTACCACCTGATGATGTCAGAGAGTGACTGCTAGAGTTTTGAGCTCTGGAGAGAAACAAACTAAACATGCAGGACAACTCAAAATCAAATTAAACAAAGCATAACTGCAGCTATATTTCTGATTTAAAAAAAAAAAAGACATTATAACAGCTAAAAATGTTTAAAACGTTAGCAGCATGTAATAATAATTGGTCATGTTGAAGCGTGATTTTCCACTCTTCTGGCTCCTCATCTCATACATTACACGGGCCTCTCTCAGAGCACAGATTTGTTGCATCACAGTTTGACTGGGGCCAGAGTTGCACTGGGGACAGACACATGCAAGTATTCATCAATACCCTTCTATTCAGAGAAGGTCATCAATTACTTTCTGAATATATTTTAATTCAAAATACATGCAGGTAAAATGTAGGTGATACTGCTAGGCCAAGTTACAGGCTACATCTATGAAGAGGGGAGCCCATAGTAGTTGCTCATAGTAAGAATGGATATTTTGCAAATATCGGTTCAGTCAACATTTTAGTTGGACATATAAATCGATGTAATAAGACTATTTACTGGTTGATGTTGCCAGGTCATCCCAGAAAACCTCATAATGTTTGAACTTTTAATTATAAAACTTATTCTGTAGTTAATTGAGGGATAAATAAAAGCTAATTAACACATTAGGATCAGTTTGGTCTTATTTTTATTTTGTTTTCTGTCTCTGCACTGGTGTCTGTTGATATCTGCAGACAGTATAGTACTGAACTCAGTATCAGAACTAAAAAAAGATCAGAGCATCTCTAGTAACCTAATTTTTAAGTAATCTAATTTTTAAGCCTCTAGTATTATTTAATTACTCAACACACCTACTATGGTGACAGTCTATACTCAGGCTGTGTCCACACAGACTATCAGATTTGTAAACAGAGATGAGATAAATATAGAGAAATTGATCATTTCGCAATTGCTGTTCTGGAGAAATTCTAAATTAAAATAGTGAATATGGTCTGTAATTAAAACGATTAAAAAATACTGCATAAAGAGACGATTTATATATATATATATTCATCCATCCATTTTCCATTTTCTCCCGCTTAATCCCACGATTTTGGGATTGTTAAAGCCACGTTTTTTTGCAGCGCTCCTAACTGACCCAGGTTTTGTTTTGTCAACTATTTCACACATGTACGTCGCCTCCCTGCCGTGCTGCTGAGCTCACCAATCAGAAGCGGCAGCACAGGTCACGTGTTCTCGACTCCAGCTCACCAATCAGAAGCGGCAGCACAGGTCACGTGTTCTCGACTCCAATCAGTGTAGCTGGTCATCAGTTTCAGAAATGACTTTAGCGGGACCAGAAGCGGAGTCTGGGGTTTTGAACCCAAAGAAAAACAGCACGTCGGTCATTTGGCAGTATTTCGGGTTTGAGGCTGCAGACGAACATCAGAAACAGGTGCTGTGCAAAACACGTCGTGCTAAAGTTGCCACATCCAGTGGAAACACGACCAATTTATACCGCCATACGCGCATTTGCATGACAAGTGCACGGCGAGAAAGTCCAGTGAAACGTCTAGTACAGGGGTCGGCAACCTTAAATACTCAAAGAGCCATTTGGACCGTCTCCCACAGAAAAGAAAACACCCAGAGCCACAAAACCCTTTTGACTCTAAACCAGCGCTAACCAGAGGAACTACAGGCAAAACTACAACTCCCAGAATACAGACTACAACAAGCACCATCCTCCACTACAGCTCATAAGAGCGAGTCTTAAGAGAATTATTTACACCTTTCAGTCTTTTCATCACAACAGTAGCAACATAAATAAAGTGCATGAGTGAAATAAAGAACTGCGCTGCACACGTACGACCTGCACACGTATACTCTCTGAAAAGTTTGACATGAACCATCTCCAACGCAGTAGAAGCACAGAACAGACTCACCATAGGCAGAACATCCCTCAGTCACAGAAAGAACACGCATATTCCACTGAGTCCTGCCCTTTAGTCCGACAGAAGCTGACCGCATCAGCGGCACAAGGAGCAGCTGTTTTTTCAGTTTATGCAAATTAGCCATGTGGTTTTAAGTTTCACTTCTGTATAGTAAACAAATGTGCGCAAAGCTGCATTAAACACATTATTATTTGAGTCCTCCTCGTAGGAAATAAAATTCCATTCTGTATGCAGAATGTAAAGAAAAGGTGGTGAAAGAGCTGGAAAATGTGGAGTTTTATGCCACAACTACTGATCTGTGGTCAAGCAGAACGACTGAGCCGCATTTCTTTGCTCTACTTAAGTTGAGCCACAGACGACTCTTTTGGTTCTTCAGTTGTAAAAACTGCTGTTGCTCAAGCGCTCAGTGTACCCTGTGTATAGCATGTTTCTTTTTAATAAATAGGCCATTTGAAATAAATTCTTGACTTTAGTTTTCATTCTTGCATTACAGTTATGGAATTTAGTGTTTGAATGGAATGATGTAAGTTTCTGTGATGCTTGCGAATGTTCATGTGCATTGAAAAAAATCGTGAATGAAATCGAAATCGCGATATCTGCCAGAAAAATCGCAATTCAATTTTTTCTTAAAATCGTTCAGCCCTAACCTTAGTTAAAAGATTGACAGGACATAGGGTTAAAACAATCATCAGATCTGTGTAAAATCCCTCAGTCGTCCAGGTAGAATCCATAGCAAAAGGAGAAATTTAATTTGTCAACTGGACAGTTTATTGGTCGACCAGTTGACAAATTAAATTTCTCCTTTTGCTAATCATCAGATCATTTTTGCAGTCTTCCTTATGACCTCTTGTATATAGCTGAGATTTTTATTAGTTATTTTTCAATTTTATTTTGACTTACATATACAGTTATATAATTATGCTTTATTTGACAGCAGTCTCTTGCCATCTTTTTTGCTACTTATTTAGAATTTATTATTTTCATTTATATTTTTTATATTTGTTATTATATTATACTGTGTCCAAATCATTTCCCTGGTGGATCAATAAAGTTTGTCTAAGTCTCTAAGTCTAAAAGTAGTTCGAAGTGTTCAACCCGGATACTTAGGTTAAATTGTTGCACCACATCCAAATCTTAATGAGAAAATAACAGGCTGATTCACTTCCTTTGTAACTAAAGATGTACCTCCAGGAAAACGACGAACATTTCTTCACCATCACTATCACTATCACTGTCAAAACAACAATTACACAGGACCACACGCTGCACAAAATGGCTGCTTTAATCATAATTTTCCATTTTCTTTTCCATTTCCAGCAGGTTTTTCTAGTGTCTTTGTATTTGGTTTGGTCAGCAGACTCCGTGTTGACATTTCACATGACCATCACAGATAACACCAGTTTACCATAACGTCAACTCTATATGGACTGAAACTACACCATGTTCCAGCTGCCAGCCCAGTCTCTACGGTGTTAAAAACATCAACATTACACAATAGGAGCGCCACAGCTGAGAGCTAGCACAACCCTTAGCATGCTACTTCACGGCTAAGCTATTACATCTACATAACTAGCTCTTGTACGTTTCTAAATCATAGTCTTTTAGCAAATTGTGGATCATATTTCCTCATAAATACATACCAAGAAACGGTCTGTTCAGCTGCGTGTGAGATAAACGTAAAACACTCATTAAATCGTGAAAGAATGAAGCCTGGACTGATGCTAACAATGCTAATGTTGCTAACTCCACTTGCTGCGCGCTGATTCACGCTTTAGCTCACCATATAAACTACGTTGAGGGAGCAGAGCGCATTTTTCGAGCAGGTGAAGCCCCCGCAGACCATGTTTGACCCCCGCAGTGTCCGGCCCGGGCCCGTGTCGTGACAGAAGCCGATATTTGAGTGAGATTTCTCCCGCACACTGAGAGACTGGAGCGCTGTTGTGCTGCTGCTGCTGCTGCTGTCGCTGCCAGGCGTGTCTGACTCTGATGACGTCACACACACGACACGCAGAAACAAAAGGAAAAAGGAGTTAGAGCAAATGAATATTCTCAGTAAAACTAGCATTACAAAACATTCTAGCGTATTTATTTATTCAACAGGAAGAAAGAGAGAGAAAGAGAATGATTTGTGGTAAACGAAAATATGATTCACGCGACAACAAAATATTTAACCATGTGGCGCTATTAAGAGTTAATTATTTATTTGTCTGTCTGTCTGTCTGTCTGTCTGTCTGTCTGTCTGTCTGTCTGTCTATTTAAGACTGTATTGTAAGTATGAAATCCATTTTTCAGTTCGCTCAACAGACGACTGACAAGCAGCTTAAAGGTGTACTGTGTTACTTTTAGGTCCATCACCTGCTTGTTTCAGTGGATATGTCATTGCTCTGTCCGGTATGTTCCACAGTATGAAATTGAACAGATATGCCTTACTTTTATTCAATTACAAGTGATGTTATAGCTAAAAATATCTAGAAAAACAGGCAATTCTGACTGTGAGTGGAGTTGCCTCTCCACAGATCTGACCTGTGACTTGGTCTGGTTTCGTCTCCATGAAGATAGAACGCTGTGTAACATTCCAGACAAAGCAAAAACATCTTCATGGAGACAAGCATTTGATGGACTCATCCATCCATCTTCCACTTATCCAGGGCCGGGTTGCGGGGGCAACAGTCTAAGCAGGGACTCCCAGACTTCCTTCACTCCAGACACTTCCTCCAGCTCCTCTGGGGGGCCCCCAAGGCGTTACCAGGCCAGCCGAGAGACATAGTCCCTCCAGCGTGTCCTGGATCTTCCCTAAGGCCTCCTCCCGGTGGCATATGCCCGGAACACCCGGAACACCTCCAGGAGGCATCCGGAACAGATGTCCGAGCCACCTCAGCTGGCTCGTTTCGACGTGGAGGAGCTGCGGCTCTACACCGAGCCCCTCCCGTGTGACTGCGCTCCTCACCCTATCTCTAAGGGAGCGCCCAGCCACTCTGCGGAGGAAACCATGCATTTTAAGGTCTGGAGAATGAGCTGGCTGAACCACTACTGTAGGTATAGCAACATTATGGTTAAAAAGTAACAGGTCAAATCCACTCCCTTTTCTCTCAGCAGTTTAGAGTGAAAGGAGATACAACTGAAGGCGGAGAGGAGTTTGGATACAACATGAAGGAGTCCGGAGTGCTCAGCCTGTTTACTGGTAAGATTATACTACTTTATACTACTGAAGGGCTACTAGCCAATGTGTAAATATATGATTTAAATGTCTTAAAAGCTAATAACCCTATAATAATACATATTACTTAACCACATTTTTTATTCTTCAAGATCATTAAGAGGAAACATTTGAATATTTGGGACTGTGGGCTTAAATGGTTTGGAGTTGAATTGGCCTGATCTATAGTGAACTCACCATCACTGCAATAATATGAAATCTTTAGATTCAATAATGTATTCTCTTTGTCAAGTGACTATTGCATAACATTACATAACAAATACAACAATAATTATGCAGAGGTAGGTAGAGTAGCCACAAATTTTTACTCAGGTAACAGTAACATTACTTCAAATAATAATAATATTACTCAAATAGAAATACAAAGTAGTTGCTCAAGTAAGAGTAACTTAAAGAGTAGCTGTTGGGACGTACCATATGATTTTAAATTTAAAGGGAATGCAATTTGAAGGACAAAAGTTTAAATAATTCACAAAATCTGCTATTTTCAAAGGATAGACTGGGAAAAACAAAATCATATCTGAAGGCGCGACGCAAGAAACACAAATGTTCAAATCATTTCATATTGTCACATAAAGCTTTTGTCACATTGTAGACTTACTCACAGTGGGAAGAAGAACCACAGCTTTTACTCAAGGGTCAGTATTTCTGAAAGCACCGAGAAATAAGAAAAGTTCCTGGGTCACCGTTTCAAATCGAAATGTCCTTTTAACCAGTTGTAGTATTATGTTTGAGATGAAAAAATACCAAATTATAAGTCTCTATCTTTAATACTTTTCGAGATACAGCCATTTAAAGATGGGTAGTTGGCACGCGTTTTGCGACGCTTAAGTTACAAATTGGCCTTTCGACCATTTTTGAAAGCCAATATTTTCCCAACCAATAGTGCTACAAAGCTGAAACTTTGCATTAAAATTTTCAGAAGTGATTTTTTGCTTCAATTTCACCATGCTGAAAAAGTATGAAGGAATTTAGCAACAAAGATAAAATTTTTCAAACAGTTAGCTCTTAGGGATGTTTTTCAATAAAGTTTCATAATTCTTGTTAACTGTCCACATGTCCATTTTGAGCTTTGAAGTTAGACCAATTTTCGTCGAGGGTTGCCTGTTTGGATCCTTGCTGTGATCCCACATAATAAATTTTGACATATCTCTTTTGCACAGAGATATGTCAAAATTTGCAATAAAAACATATTTGTTGATTACATTTTACATTTTCTGTGTTTAAAATGTCAAAAGGTTTCGTTCGAAAAAGCATGAGCCTAGGATTTGAGGAATCAATATCTTGTGAACCCCAAGAGACAGGATCATTTTGACTGCAGATTCTGAAAGAACTCCAGTTCTGTTAAAATGCAAAGTTTCAGCTTTGTAGCACTATTGGTTGGGGAAATATTGGCTTTCAAAAATGGTCGAAAGGCCAATTTGTAACTTAAGCGTCGCAAAACGCGCGCCTACTACTCATCTTTAAATGGCTGTATCTCGAAAAGTATTACAGATAGAGCCTTATAATTTGGTATTTTTTCATCTCAAACATAATACTACAACTGGTTAAAAGGACATTGAGATTTGAAATGGTGACCCGGGAGCCACTCGGTGATTTGAGAAATAATGAGCCTCAAGTAAGAGTACTGTTACTTCAGTAAAAATATTACTTGTAGGAGTAAAAGTATGCTGCAATTTCTTTACAAAATTACTCAAGTAAATGTATCCGTCCACCTCTCCAAGTATGTTTATTTTTCTGATAGACTAATGTGCATTCTCCCCTTTTAACTGAGCTGGTGTTACATAGCTACTGACGAGAGTATGATTTGAAAAAAGGAAGTGAAGTCAGTTATGTTTGAACCTGTAGAGGAAGGTTGTGGTTTTAAACGAGAAAGACACTGTTTGCTAAGCAGTATCCTCCTCTCTGTCTGAAATTTTCATAAAAAAATATATAAGATCAAATGGGATGAAAAGACGTTAATTTTGTGGATTTTTGAGTCAGGATGGGCAGCACCGGCAAATCTGCAAACTCCACCGCGATAAAAGCAGAGATCAAGAGGCACGATGGACTCCAGAGCGCAATCAACCGTCTGAACAAGCAGTTTGAGAGAGTTAGCGACGCACAGCTACGGTCAGGCCTCAAAGTCTACCTGCACAGCATCCAAGGTAAGAAAAAAAGAAATATAATAGCTAGGTTTCAGGTGACACTACATTCTATAGGCCAGTATTATTTAATATAGGTGGAGGGCATGTGAAATTATTATAGTTAAAATGCTGTTTTTTTTTTAAAAAAGTATCAAAAATCAGATACTAAACGATACTAAAACTAGTATTGAAACTAGGTACTCATTTGAAGTATCAATACTGATTAAAATCTGATTTCAGGTTTCCTGAACAGTTTTAGTGTCATTTTGAGCTTTCCCCAAACAAATGTTAGACCTCATGGTAACATAAGGAAATAGAAATAATATGAAAATTACTTTCTAAGTACAATTACACTACTAAAAAAGTAGTACTTTTTATCTTCACTGTGGTATTGTAATCGGTATTGAGTCAATTGATTAGTATTGTAATTAAGCTTGGAATTTTTAGTATCATGACAACATTAATTGATGAAAAATAGGACTATTCTCATAGCGATAAACAATTTAAAACAAAATTGAAAAATAACTTATTTATAATTATAATTATAAATAAAATTGTATATAATAATGAATTATCAAATGGTGTAACTGTAGCAACCATATAACTTGTAAGAATGAATAGGGGGTGGGAGTAAATAAGTACGTCTTCTTCCCACTCCTTTTCGAGCTATTGTCTTGTATGTACTGTATTTATTATTTACTGTTTATAGATTTGTATATATATATGCATATTTTATTTTCTTTACCCAATGTGGGTTCAATGTATACAGTATGTATAATATGTTTATTTTTCAATATGGCTCGAAATAAAGTAATCAATCAATCAATCAATCAACTTGAATGGGAAAAAAGTCCTCAAAATGTTGCACATAACAGGAAGCTGAAACACTTTTTAGTATCTGAGAATCAACAGTAGTCGTCAGTAAGTTTTTTTTAACACTGCTTGTTTAATACGACTTGAATTCAAAAGTTGAATCTTAAAGGTGCACAATGTAACTTGATGATGGAGTAAGGCTTCAAGAATCACATTTTAGAACATATTTGTACAGATCTAAACTACAGGGTTAGCAGCTTTTATGCACAATAAGTCACGAGATTTTGATGTTTGTGGAGGAAATGATTTTACTTCAAAAAATGTCTTATTTGAGTCCATTCAAATTGAGATGTTATTGCTTTGCCTTGAATGTTTCACAGTATGGCATTAGTCTTCTGTATCTCCATGGAGAAATGTAGGTGATACTGCTAGGCTTGCTACTGCAAGTTACAGGTGACATCTGTGGAGATTGGAGCCCATAGTAGTTACTCATAGTAAAAATGGATATATTGCAAGGTATTTTTTGTTACCAATAAAACATGTGTAACTAAATTAATACAACATAGATTTGTTTAATGCCATATTGTGAAACATTCCAGGCAAAGCAGTAACATCTCCATGGTGACTGAACTTTTACCAAAAAGTTACTGTCTTTAAATGTATTCAAAGTTTAAGTATCTAACAACTGTAAGTGGACTGTATAAATACTCTAAAAATGCAGAAATATTACTTTATACCTTTGTTTGAAAGATTACACCATAAGTTAATTTGTTACTTCTTATTTTTCTATCAGCTGTTTTTGTGGATTTTGAGAGTTTTGTTATTCTAAAATATATATTCAATATTCAAATTTGACATATCTTCAAAACAACATTCATAGCAATTCAATATATTGCTCACCTCTGGAACAATATCCTAAATCCTTCTTTGTAAATATATCTGTAACACTTTATACTTAATAACTTAATTAAGCATGAACAAGGACTTAATTCATAAGGTAATGAACAAATAGTTTAATAAAAAGTCATGCTTAGTAACTAGGGTTTAGGGTTAGAGTTCTAATTAAGTAGTTACCTCTAGTATTCACAGAGCCTATTACTAAGCCATTTAAAAATATATTATTCAACAGCTATTATATGTTTAGAGGTGCACTATGTAAATTTCCTGGTGGAGAATCTGTCATCTGTTTGTCTCCATGGAGATGCTTTGTCTATAATGTTACACCATGTGGCTAACTTCTGTATATTGCATTTACTGGTGTTTTATTGCTCAAAGATGCCTTGAAATACATATATTTATACTGTCTGATCTGTAACTTGGCCTATAGGTGACATGTTGTTTGTTTTGCAGATAGATACGTTTAATGCCGCACCATGGAACATTCCAGGCATAGCACTTACATCTGCATGGTGACAAGCAGGTGGCAGACTCTTCACTAGAAAAGTTACATAGCGCTTCTTTAAGGTTAATTAATTTGTAGTTACTATTATTAGTTATAAGTGGATATTTTATTTCATACTCATACTTTTAATGTACAGGGTGTGTGTGATAGACAAAATGATTGAGATCTGGTACTTCCTGTCACTGTGTCTCTGAGAGGAAGTCACTCGTCTCTCTGAAGGTGTCTGAGTCCTGCAGTTCATGTTATAGAATTTCATTATGCAAATGTTTCATGTAGAAGGCACTGTGAGAGATATATGTGAAAGAAATGTCTAACAGAAAATCTATTATTGAACCTAAAGGGCCCATATGACTCCATTTTCTGATCTGTCTTTTGTTTCATTCACACATGTTTAACACACAAACCCTGTATATTTAGAGTTCTTCTCTGAAAATTATCTGTTCCCACCTTATAATGTTTGCGATGTTTGTTTTCAAGTTATCAGCAGCTTTTACCTTTAGTTCACTAGAGACTGGCAATACTAGAGCTGACATCATTCAGTTGATTCTAGTGATGATGTATGGAGCACTTCCTGTATTACCACATGATATTACAAGATGAAACTAAGTGTTTTCTGTTTGAGAAAACTCAGCCTAAATATGCAGGGATTTTGTGTTAAATATGTGTGAATTAAACAAAACTCAACTGCAGGTATGTTTGTGATAAGGAAACACCATTAGAACATAGATCAGAAAATAGCATAGTATGGGCCCTTTAAGTTACTCGCAATACCAACAACAATTCTTAGGAAGACAGTGTAACCTTTCTCTGCAAACACATCATGGTAAATGTGTTTCAAGTTATTTTTTCATGTGAATGGACCCAGTAATTAAAATATTAAGGGTGCATTATTATCTATATTATCCAGCACCTGCTTGTTTTTATGGAGATCTTGTTGCTGTGCCTCAAAAGTTCCACAGTATGGCATTAAACGTAACGTAACGTGTCTCTATGGAGACAGGCGGATCACGCCTCCAGCCCAAGTTACGGCTTTAGAAACACCATTTCTTAGTTGATGCAAAATAGGTATGTTTAGTCTCATACTTTGGAACAATTTAGGCATAGCTATAACATTTCCATGGAGACAAGAAGATGATAGACCCCTGCTAGAAAAGTTACATAGCACTTGTTTAAATGAACCATGAACTTTGTCAAATCCTCTTCCTTTTTAGTAATTTGTAGAGGATTGGCAGGTGTTCTTCCCTGGCTGTCCTGATCATAGGAGGAAGTAGACAGTTGAGTCTCCATTGTTGTTGAGCTACACCTTACACAGAAGTGCGGTCGGGAGGAAGTGGTCAGGGGGCGGAGCTCATGGCATACAGGAAGTAGGTCTTTTCTGCTGCCATCGCTGTGAAGAGCGAGAGTTTTCATTGGTTGAGCAAATGCAGAGGCCAGCAAATATGGCAGTCATTGTATTGTTTTCCTGAAGTAGCTGTAGTTAGAGGTAGTTAAAGGTGCTCTATGTAACTTTTCTGGAGAGAGGTCTGCTGCCTGCTGTGAGATGATATTGCAATGTTCCAATAAGGCATTAAACTGAACCTGTCCATTATCTGTCACATACTGAAGACACATCCTATCATAGAAAGTCCTTTTGCGTTTATTAAAATCTGGTTTTAGTTGTAGGATCTGGCAATCCAAAGCAAGGAACTCATTCTGCTTTCTGGTTGGAAAGACAACATTACATTACCTACTAACCCTAACTCTAACATTTTGTCATGTGATCTGTAAATTCAATGACTGCTTGGTTTATTGAATATCTGAGAACAGAGATGGGTAATGTATATGAAATATTTAATTTAAACCTACTCATAGTGTTATTATAACATTTTAGTGTGCAGTCCATAGACTGTATGGACAAAGCTAACCTGCTAGCTGCTGTGTTCCAATTAGGATGTTAGCATGGGTGCAATCTGGCTCTGTTGGCTCTGTCTCAAATTCACTTTCTATTGTAAAATCGTTGCCCCTGTCTCTGTAACTGCTGCTGTCATTTTGGTCTCGTGTTTGTATTAACCCACTTTGCATGATTCTGTTGTTTTTTTTTTTATTTTGCTATTTTGTCCCCAAATCAAGATATGACATTAATAACAGACCAATGAGGTGCCTGTTTTCCCCACGGTTGGTAAGCACTCGCCCCCCTGCCAGACCTTCTGGAATTGGTGTTACCTTCAACAGCCTCCACAAACGTCATGTGGCTGGAGCTGAACACTATGGGTGACGTTACACTCAGTCAGTCCACTTCTTTGTACATTCTATGGACAGAGCAGAGGCTGTGCAGCTGACAGTGAGTCAGTAGTAGTATATTTATTGTGTTCTGTGCATGAGCGTATTATAATGGGATGTTGGAGGTGATTCATGTTTAAACTTTTCACAGATCCTACAGTCTATGGGCCTTATTATCAGGCATTTTCACTCATGGGCAAACAGTTGGGTCATGTACACTGTCATGTTGAAATTCTCATTTAAATCGGCACAGTCAAGAGAATGAGGAAGGCTTATTGTAGTCTTTTTTTATTTAGCATAGACATAGACTTGTGCAATTTGAATGCTAGAAATGTTCACTGATTACATGTCTAGCATTCAAACTGCACAAATGTATCTATCTATGCTAATATCTACATCATGAAGTCGATTTTTAATTTTAATTCTAGAATCAGTCTGAGTTAACAAGTTACTTAGGGTTAGGGTTAGGTTTTATTCATTACCATAATGTTAGTTTTGCTCAAAAGTAGTTCTCTAATGCTAGTCGTTGTTAGCCTTTAAGCTTTCGTCTTTCTTACTTTGATAGTTGTGGATAAATTCTTTATGGATAGAATATGTTCTTTGTTGACCTTGTTGGATGAAGATTTGGTGATGGAGCAGGCAGATTTATGAAGCTGGTGGAAAATATGCAAGACATTTCCACAGATTAACCTCAGAAAAGCATTAACCGAAAGTTCCGCAACCTTAAAGGGCGGGACTGGCCGTTGTGAAAAAGGTCTATGGCATCCTGTGTAAGTGCAGTCAATACAAATGTAACAATGGAGACAGGACAGGGACAGCATGAAAATCCTGGATATATCCTGGATGGTTTGATTTCAGAAATTCCTTCTGAACATTTTCTTAGGTCCCAAAAGGAGGGCATTCCTAGGAAAGTGAGGGTGTCTGGTCACCTAGGACTTTTATGGTTAACCCCATGACGTTGCTCCAAAGGTAAAGAAATTAGGGGCTAGTACCCTGGAGTTAGGGCCTAGGACCTTATTCTAAATTGGGTGAATGTGAGCCTTCCTTTAGAGTAGGTAAAGACAGCCAAGCCCCTCCCTTCCCCAAAATCCCATTCACCTGCCCTACCCCACACAGGCCTTTGAAGTAAATGCATCTTTTGTGTTCCTAGCAATGATGAGTTTCAATAACAACTGAAAATATATATTTTTTAATATTATATTAGTAGCAGGTTATGCTAACAGCTCTGCAGTGACTAACTCCTCCACTCAGACCTACGGCTGTTAAAATGGAAGTTAGCCTTAGGTCAGAACCACAACAAAAGGTAGTCCTGGTTTAGTCCTAGTTTTAATCCTGGTTTGTCCTTGTTACCTCCGCCAAGGAGGTTATGTTTTCGCCGGAGTCTGTCTGTTTGTTTGTTTGTTTGTTTGTTTGTTAGCAAAAAGTTATGGACGGATCTTGATGAAATTTTCAGGAAATGTTCCTAATGGTAAATCCAACAGATGATTAAATTTTGGTGATGATCCAGAAGAAATCCTGGATTCTGGATCACTTTGAAAACTGAGCTGCTTGGCGGAGGTCTGCGCTCTCTGAGTGCTTTTCTAGTTTAGTCATGTTTTAGGTCTGGCTTTATTGACCTACAGCCATGTTAAAATAGCGTAGCCTTAGGTCTAGGGACAGATCAAATGTTAGACCCACTGGTTGTTCCTGTTTAGTCCTGGTTTAGTCCCTGTTTAGTCCTGGCTTAGTCCCTGTTTAGTCCTGGCTTAGTCTCTGTTTAGTCCTGGTTTAGTTCTGGTTAAGTTGTTTACTCCCTTGGCTGTTCAGTCTTTTCTCTTTGCTCTTAGGCCCTGTTTACACGTACACGGGTAGTTTTAAAAACTGAGACATTTCCCTTCATTTGTACCCATCTTTTACACGCAAACGGCGAATTAGCCTCTGAAAACGAAGAGATTCTGAAAAAACTACGGTTTCACGTTTGCGTGTAAAGTGATAAAGTGAGATAAAGGCAGTTGACGCGCCAAAAGTGCGACCAGTGTTTACCTTTTGATATGATAATGATCATGGAAGCATTCAGAGTAGCAGTCGCATTTCTTCTGGTGCAAACACTTTTCATGTGTTTGCATTTGCATACGCAGCTGATGTAACATATCGATGACCTGAGACGAATGAGGGCTCGGATGTCAGCAATGTTGCCTCTTCTCCCTCCTACTTGAAAACCCAGTCGCCGTCACCGCCAGCGTCGCTGGTTTTGTGTCCGACCTGGGCGGACTGCTGTCTGGTGGGATAATTTTGAAAATGAAGTGGTTGTCCCGGAGGAGTGGCGTGAAAATTTTAGGATGTCACGGTCATCACTGCTGTTACTCTCTGACTTGCTGCGTCCTTACATCGAGGGTGAGATGACCGTCATGCGGTCTCCTGTCGGTGTCATAAAAAAAGTTGCCTGCATGTTGTATTACCTGTCCGACGAGGGTAGACTGCGCAAAATAGAAAAGGGAGGTACAGTTTGAACGTTCAGGCTACCTGTAACTATAAATATTCTTTCATTGATGTGGTAGTTAAATGGCCTGGGAGCGTTCACGACGCATGCATTTTTGCAAATTCCACAGTTAACGATTATCTGAAAGCTGGAAAAATCCCACCAAACAAATAGTTGAGGATAAAGAGGCCATACCACGGTACTTAATTGGAGATCCTACATACCCTCTGCTCCCATACCTCATGAAAGAATATGTGAATGGGCGGAGTAATGCTCAGAAGCAGTATTTTGGACTATCTTTGTGTCGTGCACAGATGGTTATTGAGTGCGCGTTTGGGAGGCTGAAGGGCCAGTTTGGAGCCCTAAAAAGAGCAACGGACATTAACTGTGATGACCTTCCCCTCGTCATATATGCATGCTTCGTCCTACATAATTACTGTGAGGCTGCTATAGACACTGTGGATGACGCCAGGGTTACAGAGGCTATTGACCAGAGCAAACAACTTGATAATCCACCAACTGTCAGAGAGGGAATGTCAGCTGAAGGAAAGAGTGAGTAAGTGTCCCTGCAGTCCAGGCATCACAGCAGCCTCCAGGAGGCACCAGGTGAACTATCAATAGGAAAGCCTCTACTCAGCCTCTCTCTCTGTCTCCGCTCTGATGTTTTGGTTGGTGATGAGACAGGCCATTCCCTCTGGAACATCTTCTGCCACATTTGCACTATGCACACACTGTTGCATTAGTTTTTATAATTCAACAAAAACATATGTCATTAAGGTCATAGTTGTAGCCATTATGATATAAACCCCTTATTTAAATTTTTATGTTTCTGTAGTTGACTACAGTCCTAATATCGCCTGGCCCCTGCCCTCCATTACAAAGTGAATGTGTCCTGAATGTGAGTTACACTTTAATTCTCAGCTCATTCATTTGCATGTTCTGCTTGTGTCTGTGTAAATTCAGGTCAGGCAGCTCCTGTACAGACTGGGAAAATCTCTGGGGAGGACTTTTAAAAATACACAAATATTAACATGATCCACATGGTCTCCGTTTTTTCATGGTCCACAAGGTCCACATGAAAAAACGGAGCGATTCTGGTGTAATTAGTGCTGAGGATCAAAGCTGATTTATTCAGTGTTTGTAAAGTTCACAGCTACAGAAATAGAGGCATCTTGTTGTGTACACGTAATAAGTGTGAGTTGGTTGTAAGTACCCAATCTGATATAGGACAGGGCTGCATGGCTCAGACTGGTATGGAGATTCCTCTGGAGCCCTGATAATAGTTAAAATGTTTGTCCTTTCATCGTTTAAAACTACTGTAGCAATAGGAGGCCCTTAGAAGGGATGCCCCGATCTGATTGGTATTGAATATTGGTGCCATTACTGAAAAAACAGCCTGATCGGATATCGGCTTCCAAACATCAGTTCAGCTGTTATCCTGGCTTGACATATACAATGTAATAAGACTATTTGCTGGTCGGGGTTGCCAGGTTGGCTCAAAAAGCCTCGTAATGTTTGAACTTTTATTTATACAGAGCTGTTTTGTCGATACTTGAAAGATAAATAACAGCTACAGAACACATTAGTTGATGTAATTGGAAGGACAAAACTATTCTATATACAAAAATGAAAACAAAAAAAAAACTTTGACAAGCATGCATTCCTACTGGGCTGCGCCTCTCCGCAGATCTCACCTGTAACTTGGTGCCACCACTTGCTGGTCTCCACAAAGATAGATTTAATGCTATACTATAAAGCAGTGCATGGGTTTCAGATTGATGAAAATTTAGCAAAATTATAATCAAATTATGATATTTTTGAATGGGCAAAAGTCCTCAAAATAATCACCCATAAACAGGAAGCTAAAACCCAGGAATAACATCCTCATGGAAGCAAGCAGGTGGCAGACCCTCCAGCACCTCCAGCAGAAAAGTTACACAGTGCTCCTTTAAATAATCATTGTGTTCCATCTTCAGCTTCATGATGAATGGTAAAATCAATTGTTCCTGTCATGAGGTTGTGTGTAATGTTTCCAGAAGGGGGGGTGTGTGAGCAGAGGGCGTTTGGCGGAGCTCCTTTGTATTCAATGAGAGTCCTGTTCAGTCTCTAACTGTGAGGGGGCAGCGTGAGAAGGAGGAAAATATGTAATCGCAATTTTCTTTGGCAAATATTGTAAAAGTGTGCAATGTTTGTTTTTAGAAATCAAGATTCAGTTCACAGTTCATATGAAATGTGTCTTTCACATTTGAGAGAAGACTGAAATATGAAGTGTTAAACTAATACAAGAATCCTGTGCAGGACTAAACCAGGACTAAACCAGGACTGAAACAGGACTGAACCAGAACTGAACCAGTACTGAATGAGGACTGAACCAAGGCTAAAGCAGGACTAAACCAGGATTGAACCAGGACCAAACCAGGACCAAACCAGGACTAAACCAGGACTGAACCAGGACTGAACCAGACTAAAACCAGGACTGAACCAGACTAAACCAGGACTTAACCAGGATTAAAGCGGGACTAAACCAGGAATGACCCAGGATTAAAGCGGGACTGAACAGGACACAATGGGCTGAACCAGGACTAAACTGGGACTAAACCAAAACATTAACATTAACATTTGAGAGAAGACTGAAATCTGATCTGTTAAATTAATCCAAGAATCTCATGTATTTCAGAACATGTTTGTAGAGGGCTGAACTACAGGGTAAGCATCTTTTATACAGAATAAGAGCTCATGGAGACACAGGGCGGGCATCTGACATACAGGGACATTTCAGAACATGTTTGTAGAGATCTGAACTAGAGCGTTAGCAGCTTTTACACTGAATAAGACTCCATGGAGACACAGGGACATTTAGTTCTTTGCAGAGGACATTATAATATCTAAACAACTGCAGTTTTATGCTATGCAACAATTCCGATGTGATAAATATTCTGGCCGTATACTGAGGGCAGGTGGAGTGGGGGAGGGAGGGGGAGGAGCTGCACTGTGCAAACTGTATGCTTGGATTTCACACTTTTTAATCACAGACTCATTTACATAAATTATAGCCAGAATATGGGAGCGTAATCAGGCTTGGTGGAGTTGGACAGCCTGAATTGTAATATTGAAAAGGAAAACTACAGTCCTTAAGGGGGCCATATTAGGCTATTTACTGATCTATGCTATAATGTTTTTTTCTCATCACAAACATACCAGGAGTTGTGTTTTGTTTCATTCACACATGTTTAACACAGTTCTTCCCTTAAACAGAAAACACTCTGTTCCTCCTTGTGATGACATGTGGTAATACAGGAAATGCTCCACTGTGTTTTTAAACTTCACTAGAACCATTTGGATAAATTCAGCCCTGGAATAGCTCATCTCAGAACAAAAGGTAAAAGGAGCTGTCACTGACACTTCATTTTGAGAATTTTGAGCTTTGGAGATGCAGATGGACTGATAATAAAGGCATAATATATAACCTTTAAAAACCTTAGAATGAATACTTTCAATTGACATAAATCTTAAGTTAGCAAAAGAATGAATAAGTCAACATTACAATTACGAATTCTGACGCTGTTCAACTTTTACTTTTGGGGCAGCCTTATCTTAGTGCAGGGGTGGGCAATTATTTTTTTCCATGGGGCCACATGAGAAACAGAAAATATTGTGGAGGGCCACAACTCAATTCTGCATAATATTAATTGTATTTCTTTATAAAAAGCAGTAAATGGCATTGTTTTGACTCACTGGTAAGACTGGTAAGAGTGTATGTTATGACTAAGCAATGAAAAAGTGAGGTTACCTTACAAAAAATGTAATTAAAAAACACCTCTAAATTAAAAGCAATACAGCTTTAGTCTGTGCATGAGGTAATATTATAAATTATGTTTATTTTATAATTCCAAATGAGCTTAAACGGGCCAGTCAGAGTCAATCAAGAGTCAGCCGTATGTGGTCTGGGAGCTGGACAGTGCCCAGGTCTGTCTTATTGGTTTGCGCGATACACCATCAATTTGAAAGTTGCTGGTTCAAATCCCAGTTGGACTTGTAGAGGCTGTTGTGTCCTTAGGCAAGACACTTCACCCCTCCTGCCTATGTATGATTATGTATATGTATGAGTTAGTGAGTAATTCGGAGGGAGGAGTGGCAGTTTTTTTTTTTGTTGTTTTTTTATTGCAATACTGTGACTTCTGGTTAATTGTGAAACTTATTAGTCCTGGCATACCTTATAGTTAGAGCACTTGATCATCAGGGTAAAGATTGGTGGTGTGTGTGTGTGCATGTGTGTGTGTGTGTGTGTGTGTGTGTGTGTGTGTGTGCGTGTGTGTGTGTGTGTGTGTGTGTGTGTGTGTGCGCGTGTGTGCGTGCGCGTGTGTGTGTGTGTGTGTGTGTGAATGGCAGTCTACCCCAGTGCAGCTGTTGAAAGGTCTTGTTTTATTATTATAGTTTGATTGCACTTGTGTAGTGTAATGTATTTTCCAGTGTTGTGTTCCTCCTGTGGTCGGTCCTGCTGTGAGGCCGGTGCTCCATCACAATCTGCTAATGAACCAACGCTAAAGCTACGATCAATATCACCCAGGAAATATCTCTCTCCCCATATGGACAATAAAGACCACAGAAGAGAGGAGTTGGAGAGGAGGAGAGAGGGAGATGGAGGGAGGGAGGGAGGGAGGGAGGGAGGGAGGGAGAGGAGGAGGAGTAAGAGGAAATATCTCTCCTCATATGTACAATAAAGACCACATAGAGGGGTAAGAGGGGAGAGAGAGAGGGAGGGAGGGAAGAGAAGGAAAGAAGGAGGAGAGAAAGGTGAGAGGGAGAAAGTGAGGAGAGAGAAAATAGGAGGGAGAGACAAGGGATAGGGGGAGGAGAGAAATGTTGGAGCGAGAGGAGAGGGGAAAATGAGAGGAAGGGGGGAGAGGTGTGAGAGAGGAGAGAGAAAAGGAAGGTGGAACAGAGGGGAGGAGAGTGGGAAGGGAGTGGGGGGGGGGGGGGGGGGGCGAAGGAGAGAGAAAAGGAGGAGGGAGGAAGTGTCTCCCCTCATATGTTAAATAAAGACCACAGAGTCAGAAGAGAGAGGAAAGGCAGGAGGACCAGGGAAACAGGGGGAGAGGGGTGGGGGTGAAATAGAAGAGAGAAGGAGGAAAGAGGAACTGGAGAGGGAGGAGAGAGAGGGTATGTGCAATAAAGACCAGTTTAGAGAGTAGGGGATGAGAAGGAGGGGGAGAAAGAGAGAGGAAGGAGAGAGAGAGAGAAAGGGGTGAAAGAGGGAGTAAATATTTTCTCTCACAGGTGAAATATAGATTACAGAGTCAGCCTGGATGGAAGGGTAAACGACAAGCAAGGGAGTGATAAAGTGAGTGATTGTACTAACAGAGGAGAGAGAAGGAGGGGAGGAGATCTGGGGAGTGGTAAAATAAAAACAGAGAGGGAGAGGAGAGGGGTTGGCAAGGGGATGGAGAGAGAAGTGAAAAAGGAGAGATGAGTGATAGAGTGATAAGAGATGCCAACAGAGAAGAGGAGAGGAGTAGAGCTAGGGAGTGATAAAATGAGAGGATAGAGAGAGGGAAGACAAAGAAGAGAGAGAGATATTAAATAATGGAGATTGGTGATAGGGTGTACCAATCGAGAGGGGAGCAAAGAGAGAGGAAGGGAAAGGGAGAGAGGAGGAGGGAGGGGAGAGACAGAATAGGAAAGGGAGAGAGAAGAGAGAGAGATCAAAGGATAGAGAGAGGAGAAAGGAGAGGAGAGTGGAGATAGTGGAGTGGGTTGGGATGAGAGAGGGTGAGGAGGAAGGGAGAGTTGGAGAGAGAAGAGTGGAAGAGAAAGTGGAGAGGAGGATGAGAGAAGAGAGAACGAAGGAAGAAACACACAATGAATGACAAAATGACTTCATAATAATCTTGTTTAGTATTCAACAATTTGCATAATATTTCTGAATGGCCTCAAAATAGTGAATTTAATAAATATATATGCAAATGAGGAGTGAACGATATGACAAAACAAAATAATCACATATTTCTTTCCCTTATATTGATCCATGACAGTTTTCATTTAGATTCCATTAATTAAAGACAGTTGGTTTTTTTTGCTCCTCACTCTAAGTCACTCTCCCTTCAGAGCAGTATCACATTACAGTCTGTGTGCATCCAGATTTAGTATAATCCCTCAATAATGCTTAAGATATGATGATCATTTACAATTAGAAGTGACTACATCTCAATTAGCACACCCTTAATTTATGTCAATGAATAAATGGGTTAAGAATATATATCTAATTACAAGTGGATTTTTTAACCAAATTTAAAAAATACAAAAACAGAACTGAATAAGAAGCAATGTATTTCAACAAGTCAAAATATACAAGCCCATTACCTAAATTATAACTTGATAAATCTTCTTTTTTTTTTTTTTTTTTTTTTTTTTTTTGGAAACCAGGTCATGTAATCTGTTGTAGACATTCATTTTTTACAGTGCAGGGCGTGCGGTTGGTAATGTCGCTATGGAGGGAAGATTGTAACACCTTAGCAACAAACAAGCCAAGCCTCCCACTAAAGGAGGAGCCACACGCGTGCAGACAGGAATCAAGTTGAATCAATTTTTACCATTTTGTCACTGCATAAAAACATGCACGTACCAATTCACGGCATTCACGTATTGTATAGCACCTATCGTCATTTATATTCCTGGAGATTTTAGCCGAGCTCCGTTTTCCCTCGCAAATCCTGCAACACCCGCCCCTCCTCCTCCTCTTCCTCTTCTTTTCCACAATCTGTCAGGGGAGGGGCCATTAGAAATGAGCAAGGCACTCTCTGAATCTAGCATTAGCTGTAGGTAGGTGGATGGGTGGGTATTCCAGAGACAGAGCGATAGAGAGATGTAGTGAAAGGGAGCAAAAGAACTAGCATCCTTTTTTTGCTGTTATCACTTTGTATGGATTGGAAACTGCAAGGAGAGGTGTGCTTTGCTACAGGAAGTATATTAGATATTCTAGAACAAGCGGAGGAGAGGAAGAGGAGGAGGAGGAGGAAGAAAGCATGTGTCTATGGACTGCCATACCTGTAGAAGATATTTTTGACTGAAGATTCATTGATACTCGAATTGGATTTTAAGCGTTTAAAAATATATCGAAATCCTGTCATCTCTGGACGCGCCCTCAACTGATGGTACCCTGTCTCCTCTGCATGCTACGTCCTTGGCTCCCGCCAAGACCACACGCGTTTTTCAATGGATTGTCAAAATACAGGCGTTGTTGCAGCTGGGAAAACTGTAATCACTGGGAATAACACAGATTTCTGCTCTACTCCCATAACATGTCTGGTTTTTGAGTGACACCTGATACATTTTTAGCAATTACATTGAAAAGACCAGCTACTGTACTGTCAGTCTGAGTCTTATTTTGCCTGTAATTGTCGCATAGTTTTCAGAAGAATGGAATTTGACGGAGAAGGAGATGGGGAGGTTGCTGCGTAGACAGGAAAGGTCAACGTGATAATTTTAATATCTTGCCGGAATTATAATGAAGATGTATTTGCTTCACTGGGCACTCGTGTATGGAGTTGGATCATTCACACTGGCTGTTTTCTAGGAACAATAGAGCTGCTAAGATTGCATTGCACTCCCAGTACATTTTTATAGCATTCAAATTGGATTTTCTATCTTATGTTACAGTTAAAATGCGGTAATGTAGAGCCGTGAGGGATGGATGGAACCAAGAACTTTGCTTTCAAACTTACCGTCTATGTAAGCTGCAGGCTTGTACTCTTTTTGCATTGATTTGTCCTGCGTTTAGAAATGGGTGACCACATGAACCCAGGTGGCACGCTACAGCAAAGAACTACCTACCTGATTTCACTAACGCTGGTGAAGGTAGAGGCTGTCGACGGAGAGAGTGGTGCCCAGGCAAAAGATGCCAAGTCTGAGAAGGAAGAGGAAACTACTGGGGCTCAAAGTGACAAAACCAGAACGCAAAACGGAGCGGACAGCAAAGACGCTAGCAAAGACGTGTTAGCTAGCATGAAAGATGCAGGAAAGACGCTACATAGTCCTTTAGCGAACTCTCCGGTTGAAGTTAGCAAAGCGGCGCCGTGCATGTTACCAATCCAAGCAGAGAAAAATCGAAAAACATTTGAAGCAAAGCAATGCAAACCAATAGCAATCACTCCAACCGGCGAAGTCACTACAGAACCATGCAGAACACCAACCAGAACAAGCTTGCCCATTCGCCCGGCGGGACAGAGACCGGTTAGCTTGTTGAAATCTCACAGCAGTGTGGTGTCCAGGGGCAGGGAGTCCAGAGATGGCAGAGAACGCAGTCCAACTTCAGCGCAAAGTTTGGACCGTAAAGATTGCCGGGTAACAACCAGATCTCCCGGTCCGTGTAGGGCATCCTGGGCGGAGACGAGTCGTACGGAGATGTGGCGAGACGAAGTGGGCATACCGATGGATATTAGCAGTGCGGTGCTAAGGGATTTACCCAGAAAAGAGAGGCTAAAAGCGGGCTCAACCTCGCTGCCTGCCCCAGCCAACCAAGGTCCAAAATCAGGGCGTAAAGGGAAGAGTCGTACACTAGACAACAGTGATTTGAACAGTCTGTCGGAGGATCTAGGGCTAGCTCCACAGACACAACAGCGGGCTAACGCTAAAGACAGGAAAATGCTAAAGTTCATCAGTGGGATTTTCACCAAGAGCAGCTCTGGAGGATCAGGGTCGACCTCTGCAACACCGTCTGTTTACATCCAGAGAGACTCTAGCGAGGAGGAAGGTATGGCGCACACTGATGACATCACTGTGATTTCATAATAATCAACCAATGCGTACTATGTAACTTTTCTGGTGGAGGGTATACACCACATGCTTTTCTCCTTGCTTTGCTTGGAATGTTCCACAGTATGGCAATACAATTTTCGATGTTCATAGAGACAAGCAATAAGTAATACCAAGGGGTCACCTTTCCACAGATCTGACATGTAACTTAGTGTGGTGGACACTAAGTTACATGTCAGATCTGTGGAAAGGTGACCCCATCATCTGTTTTTTTTTGTTTTTTTTCTTCTTCAAGCAAAAGTCTTATGTAATTTAATAAATAGACGAATATGTTTAATGCTATTCTGTGAAACATTCCAGGCAAAGCAATTACATCTCCATAGAGACAAGCAAGTGGCATACATCCTCCACCAGAAAAGTTTCATAAAGCGCCTTTAAAACTGAGACAGAGAGGAATGACATATTACTTTCCATGTGAAACGAAAACTGGTACAAAGTTCAACACATTCTCCATCAACATGATGGCAGTTAGCTGCATTGACACATAAAGTTGTCAATAGAGACGCACAATCGCAATGTTTTCTTTTAACATACTGTAGTCTAACATACATACACAACCACTTAACACAAACTAACTCAAGTGAAATTATGATTTGAATCTACTGTCAAACAGTGTCAATGATTTTAAACCACACTGGCTTGATTTTATTGCCTGGAAAAATCCACACTCATCGCTGTACCAGTGGCTGATATGGATCTGTATAACAAATACAGAGAGATTTATTTAGTTTAGTTTAGTTTATTTTATTTAAAGGACAATGTGCAGTTACATTAAAAGATGGCTGCACCAGATTTAGCATAATGCTACTTTCCATCTGTAGTCCTAAAACAACAATTAACACAACAATTAAACAACAATTAAAACAACAATTAACACGTACAATGTAAAAACAATACAATACAAATCAGTGCAAGAATTCAAAAGTACAAATTATTCAGTGTTCAGTACAGACTAATAAAACAAGTAGTACAGCAACAATAAAATAATAAAATAAAAGTAAAATTGCAGCAGTTACTTAAAGTGCAAGGGGTCAGTATTATTTAAAGTACAAGAGGTAAGTAAAGTGCCTCAGTATGTTTGCAGTGCATCAGAAAAACAGTGCAATAGCTACCGGATGTACCCACGAGGGTAACACCCGGTAGCTATATATCCAACTAGTGTGGAATACGGCAGTGTAATAACAGTCATAATCTGATAGTCTGGGGGCCATCAGATGCCCACAAGGGAATCATCTGATGGCCAAATACCCGTCTGGTATTGTTAGTGCGCACAAGACTGGTGCTCTAAGAGCCAATCTTTGACGGCCCGTGAGAAGCTGTGAAAATCTGCCATGTTCTTTAAGTTGTCTGGAAGCCCGTTCCATTCTTTGATGGCTTTGTAAGAAAAGGCTGATTGGGAAAAAGCAGACTTTCTTTTGGGAACATTGCAGTCACCCCTTGAGACAGACCTTAGCGCTCTGTTAGTAAGTTGAGCACGTGGCTGTACAAAAGTTTTTAAGGGGGGTGGGGCAGCGCCATGAAGGATTTTATGCACCAGGCGGATATCAGAGTATCTGATCAGATTGTCAAAGCTTAAAATTTTGTATTTGTCTAATATATTGCAATGGTGGTATCGCCGGGACTTTTTTATCAAAAATTTTGAGTGCCTGATTGTGCAAAGATCTTATTGGGATATGGGTCGCTTTGGCTTGAGACCAGGACGACATGCAGTACAGGATGTGAGAGATTATCATTGCATTGAAGTAAGATTTTGCAGCTTCCAGTGATAAAGAGTTCCTAATATAACGGAAGTTTGTGACATTATATTTCAAAACCTTACAGACCTTCTTAACATGCTTCTTAAAGGTTAGTCTGGGGTCCAAGGTGATGCCCAAGTACTTGACTTCCTCAACGTTTTTGAGCATGTAACTGTCCACATAAATATTTGGAAGAACACTGTGATTTTGTTTGTTAGAGAAGTACATTGTGACAGTTTTTTCTGTATTCAGTGAAAGGTTCATGCCGTGAAACCACTCCATTGCCTTTTTCATAACCTCAGAAAGTTTGGCTGCCACAGAGTTTGCATCTGAACCATGTGTAAAGAAAACCGTGTCGTCAGCGTACATCAAGACCTCCACATCCTTGCAAATAGACGGTAGGTCATTGATGTACAAACTGAACAGCAACGGCCCCAGAATGGATCCTTGGGGAACGCCTGTTGTACATAATCCGAATGGCGAGGTTTTCTCATTTATCCGTACACATTGATAGCGGTTCACAAGATATGATTGGAACCAAGTGATGGTGTTGGCAGAAAGATTAAAATTTAGCAATTTTCTGAGTAGGATTGAGTGATTAACGGTGTCGAAGGCCTTACGCAAACCCAGAAAAATCGCCCCAACCACCCCTCCCTTGTCCAAGTTAGATTTGAGCACTTCAATAAAATAACAACATGCAGTATCGGTGGAATGTTTAGATCTAAAGCCAAACTGCATGGGATGTATCATATTTCTTTCATTTAGATGCTCTATCATCTGTTCAGCTACAATTTTTTCGATCACCTTGGAAGCTGCTGGGAGAATACTGATGGGTCTATAATTTGTGACAACCCCTCTGTTTCCTGACTTAAAAATAGGTGTTACTATTGCTGTTTTAAAAACTTCTGGAAATAGACATTCATTAAACGACTGATTGATTATGTGCATAATTGATGCTGCAAAGACGATTTTGTGTTTCTTTAAAAAGAGCGGATCAAGACCCCATGAGTCCTTTGCTTTTGAATTTGATAGTGCAGAGATAGTTTTAATGACCCTATCTTCACTCACACACATCAGGTCTATTGCACCCTCCAAAGAGGATGGAGGTCCTTCCATGTTGCCCTGGACCACAAATTCATCCTGAAGTACAGGAGGCAGCTCTGGATCTAAGGGAGGACATAGTTCTTGGATGGAAGCAATGAAATAGTTGTTGAACATGTTCGCCTCAATTAAGCTGTCCTTTTCAGTGGCTTGTCCCGCCGGTGGGAGTGTATTGTTGTTAGAGGTTTTGTTAAGTTCAATGGGTTTGTTACTGGTCCGCTCTCTCCCAGATAATTTGTTGATACATCTCCATATAATTTTACTATTTCCTTTAGCTTGTTTAATAATTTCTAAGAAGAAGTCTGCTCTTGCTTTTCTTAATAGACCTGTTACTTTATTTCTGAGGCTCTTGAACATCATTCGGTCTGATCCCAACCTAGATTTGAGATACCTTTTAAGAGTGGCATCCCTTTCCTTCATTAGGAGCCATAAATTGTCATTAAACCAAGGAAGGGCCTTTTTACTTTTAAATTTTCTCTGCTGCGTTTTTGTATATTTTAAAAGAATTTGAGCAACTGCATTTTTAAGCGTGTTGCAGGCCTGTTCTGTGTTCTGGCCCCTGACAAGCTCATTATGCACAGTGTTTTTAATATCAGTGTCAAGTTGCTTCATGTCACGTTTCAGGATAAAAGAGGTAAAAACTTTTTCTCTGTTTTGGTTTCTGTAACGACTTTTGGGCAGTTTTCTTGAGACCAGTGTTAGATTATGGTCTGAAATACCGGTTATTAAGTTAAAAGTTTTGCTGACGCAGTCCTGTTTGTTCGTGAAGATTAAATCTAACAATGTTTTCGTTGAGCCAGTTATCCTGGCTGGATTTTTTATTACTTGAGTTAGGTTAAATTGCTTGGCCAACTGCCTTAATTTACTGGATCGCGTTTTGTCTAACCAATTTAAATAAAAATCTCCCATTATCATCCATATCCTTCTGGATTTCCAGGCAGTTGATTTTATATATCCTACAACAAAATAATTAATTTTAACATTTGTGAGTGAAATGTTTGGAGATTTCTTTAAAATCAACGTGACGTCTAAGACATCTAAGAGTATGAGCTGTCCTCCAGGTCAGAGGCTGACATCCATCCAACTAAATCCACTTCTGTTTACTATCAAAGGAATACGCTCTACAGGCCTGTCACCAAGCCTTAAGATGACACTCATGGAGGGAGAGGAGAGGGCAGAAAGAAGAGAGGGATAGGAGAGAAAAAGAGAGTGAAGAGAGGGAGAGGAAGGGAGGAGGAGAGAAGGAGGGGAGAGAGGGGAGAGATGAAGGGATAGGACAGAGGAGAGAGAGAAGGGGGGGTGTATCATTTAAAACAGTGAATACATTTACTGTCACACATGTCAAGAAGCGTTTTGATAAACCCACAAGGCGCTCAGAACAGACACAGGCAGTGCTTTGATGACAAAAGAAGAGTCTTGGTCTGAATCCGAATCATTAACAACTTGACACCATTTTAATACAAATGTTAGTCTTGTAATTTGGTTCTGGTTTAATTCTGGTTGAGTCCCGATTTAGCTCTTGTGTAATCCCAATTAAAACACCATGTAACTTTTTGCCAAGGTTCAGTAACAGGCTTGTCTCTATGGAGTTGCTTTGGGTAGAATATTCCACAGTATGGAATTTAACTAATCTATCTTGTTTTTTTTCTTTACAAGTATACTCATGGTTTAGTCCTAGTCTGAGTTTACTGTCCTAGTCTGAGTTTGCTGTGTGGTTTAGACCTGATTTAGACCTGGTTTAGTCCTGATTTAGTCCCATTTTAGTTCTAGTTTAGTACTGATGTAGTCTAGACCTGTTTAGTCTGAGTTTAGTCCTGTTTTAGAGCTAATTTAGTCCTGGTTTAGTTCTTCTTTCTTTCTTGACAGCTCTACATGTTTGATGGGACCAAAATAACAGTCTTATTATTTTCAGCATCTTGTACTGAATTTAGGTCTGATTGAGACCTATAAGTCCTGTTTTAGGCCTGATATAGTCCTGGTTTTGTTCTCGTTTAGTCTCATTGCAGCTGATGACAGCTGCAGTTGTTTGATGGGACTGAAATAACAACAGAAGCATCCTGGATCATCTTAATCTAATGTTTGTCAGAGCGTGGGCCGATTTCATGCTGCCTCGAGGATAATCTGTGCGCCAGCTAGCACACACGCTAACAGACATTTGCATGCTTACACACTCGCACACATCTTAACCATGGATTGATTAAAATAACTGGAGAGGGTATTGCTAGTTTGTAGCTGTCTCCAGTTGGCGTAGTGGCCACTTACTGTTACAACAGCGAAAAAATCCCTCCTGCCCAGAATTTTCCCATAGAGAGCAATGTAATCACAAACTGCTCATATTCGGCTGACAGGGCACCTATAGCGTTGTCAAAAAGTTCAGATTTTGTGGTGATTTTTTACCTAATTTCATATCATAAACTTTTTTTCTCAGGTCAAAATCCTTCAGTTGTCTTAAAAACAGCTTTTTAATCGTTAGCTCTGGCTCCACTCTGCTCTGATTGGTCAAAGTGGTCACATGATACACGCTTGCGTGCATTCGCGTGTGCTCGTGCGAGAAAAGAGCACTATAGCACATGTTCAATGGACAGGGAGCCACCGGAAGTACCTAGTCGGTCTAGGGTTATCTGGAGATATGCGCCATTGAGCTCGGCCCATTGACT